>OX382379.1:8946614-9156197 GCA_947508005.1 Amphipoea lucens | reverse complement strand
ACCTCGTGTCCTAACTAAAGCGTAAGGTCGCGCCAATACGCAATCATCGTGCTTATCAACCACTCATTTGTTCGAAAACCGGAACGCCTTCAGCATCGCCGAACAAATAAATGAGACAGTCGTGTGTGCGACGATGGCTTCGGTTAGGACACGGTCACATTCTCACTCTTACATCCTCTATAAAAACAATACCCCTGAATTCCACCACGTTAAAAACTACCCAAAAAATCGCTAAACAACGGTACTGTATACACTTGACTCCCACCCGCGACATTAAACTTCTGTGGGGCCTTAGCAGGCAGCTGACACATTCTGCAATTTTTTCTCTCCTTCCCTAATTAATTATATCATGTATATATTAATCGCTTCGTCTTTTTCTTTCAGAATATTTTCGCGCCGGAATGCCACACACAGGTAAATAATTGTATTTAGTTTCTTTATACCCTGCGTCTATGTTCGGATGTCACTAAGTCTACTCTTCTTTTGATGTTTGACGTAAATGGGAATTCAACTGCCTTAATGGGTGGATAAACAGTTAATTATAGTTTTAGACAAATAACCATGTCTTTAAATTAATTGATTAAGTAATACAGTCGGAACCGCAATGACAATGAGAGTTAAAAAATAATTATTTTTAACGAGTCTGTGAGTGAAAACTTTTTTTTTTGAAGTGTAAACTTCTTTAGCGGCGTTGTACACTTTTTTTGTAATGGGTAAAAAATGTTAAAACTCGCGTCAGGACACGTGACCGTCAGGACACGTGACCTGGTCGAAAATTCGTAAGACGGATGGAGATTAGACAGCCGGCGCGGCGTAGGAGAGGAAGTATCCCCCTCTCTTTTTACGGCGCGGCGAAAATGTATGCCTGCTGTTTCGTTTAGGCGGCGCAGGGCGCTTGCGCGAATGTTCGTATGTGTTTATGTTACAGCATGACACGCGCATCCATGGATGGTGACAGCTGATGGCTCGACCGTCTGTGTAGTGGCCACACTGCTGTGTATTCGTAAAATTCGTGTATATAAAGTGTTTAAAATATGGAAATTCAACAAAGTGCATCTATTAATGAAAAAAGTGACGAAGAAATAGCGAAAGAAAATGAGTTATATTAATTCAATTTAATAGTTGATTTATTTCAACGTTAATATTCAAGTTTTCGCTTCTGCCGGCACTCCCGGAGTGCAACCCGTCTTTTTTTTTTCAGTGTTTTATCCATTTGATCTTTTATCCGTGGAATTAAATTGAAATTTCAAAATTTATTCTCAGGATAGGACTTATTTTAGAAATAAAAGTTTACTGAGATTCGTCCATAGTTGAAGCTGGTTAGACAAGCAAACAAAACAGTAGTAACAAAGTATTAAAAAATGTAACTAGCAGAACAAGAAAAGAATGTGGTAAAAATGGAGGAATTATTTTTTTTGCAATGGCGATTACATCCCATCGCTTTTAAAATATCTTAGAATAAATTAATGCATGTCTATTTCTACCGCTCAAAATGGAAGGCCGTGAAAAGGATAATGAAAGAGTTTATTTACAAACGTCAAAATCTTATCCAAATCCACAGTCCCGAAGTCATAAGAAATTTCTTTCTTATGACCTCGGGACTGTTGATACTGCCACCAGAACCAAGAACTCACACGTAGCAAAAAACGAATTCGCCTCAACAATCTTAACTTTCTTATCAACGAAACTCAAATACACTGACCGCTAAGTAGAATCATATATCAACGACTAAAATCTGGTAGCTAATGACGGTACGGATACGAAAATGCTCAGATCTTAATTAACTTGAGCATTTAACATTAAAGAAACCGAAAAGAAGCTTGTCTTATCGGCTGAACAGGAATTTACCTCACGCATTGAAATCATAAGCGTTTCAAAGAACCCTTTGGGGAGGGTTGCCATAAATTTGAATGGTGCAGGATAAAGATATAAAAAAAAAACAAATACTTTTGGAGAAAATTCTGTGACAGCCAGTTGTGTTACGGGATTAAATAAAATACAACGTTAAAAACATTGAAGAAAATCGTCCGTCAGTCCGTCCTTCCGTCATAGACAGTTGTGTTATGGAGTGAAATAAGAATAATTTGCTTGCTGGTGCTGGATAACACAGTAGTAAATAGAAAAAAAAAAGTCTAAATAGTTTTGGAGAAAATTGACTGTCAAATAGTCGTGTTACGGTTTCATAAACTGCACAGAGCATGTAACCTTTTTACTAACTGTAGTTCAGCCGTGAATTACGCAGTATAAGTTAATGTTTTTTTGAACGACAGTTATAGATTAAATAATACTAAACGTAAAAGTTATTACTCTAATTACTTAGAAACATAACTCTAAAACAAAACAAGTTTTTACGGCATGCTTAGTTAACTATAGGATTTTATCGCAATTTGTCAACTTCAAGTTACATAATTTGCGTAGATAATGAACATGAGTATATTATTCTATTGCAATTATTAATTATTATATTAGGATTTGGGGGAAGGCCTTTGCCCATCAGTGAGACAGTATAGGCTAAAAAAATAAAAAAAAATCGGATAACAAAGGCGTCAAATCCGAGCAAAGCTTTAATTGGACTCCAAATATAGCCCTACAGATATTCTATATCTTACTTTACACCTAAAATATACACCAAACGCAACCCATAACACTCCGAATGTAACCCGAAAGTCTCCCTTTACCATAAAACATATGAACCCTGGTACCTTACTACCGTCCACAACCATTAACGGTAATTAAACCAATCGAGTCCAAATCTCGTATCGAGATAAAATCGGATCCGTATCGAGCGGGCCCACCCGCATCAACACTCACTCGATTCTAATACATTATACATGCTCCGGCCACATTAGTTTCTTATTAACATCTGCTCACACTGAATTGACCGCTCAGAATGTCACACACAACTTTCTGTGATACTTTCAACCTTGTAGTAAAAGTAATAAGGGTTATAGAAATGGGAGAGTTGATTATTACCAATAAAACATCATTTTCATGATACACATCTCTTCTACAGTAATAATTTTGGTAAACGTGATGATATCAGAGCATATTTAGAAATATTTTTGAATGATTTCGTACGTTTTCGAGATCACACACGACGTTTCCGGGTTATTTTTTTTTTTCTAATTTGAATATAAACTATTTGGTAAATTTTAGTAAGTAGGTGTACCAAGAATAACAATTTGGTGGACGACCGTTTGGTATATTGTTGGAGAGTTATTGAAGTTGTGTCGAAAACATGAAGATTTGACGGAAATACGTTTTAAATTGAAACGGTCTAATAGGTTCATTTACATGCGTTGTATGTTTGGGTTAATTACTAGAGAGTGTGCTACCAAACTTATTTCACAAGGAGCTAAGGAAACCCCGAGTTGAAATAAACAAGCTATTTGCATGCATGATTTGCTCAGGTAAATCTTGATATCCTTGCAGTACCTGCCATTAATGCATTGATGCACTAGCAGGAGTTTTCAGATTGAAAGTATTTTTCGGGTTCTCTAATTACAGGATGAAATTAAATTCATGGGCATCCTTACAAGGGGTCATTGTAATCATCATTATGAACAACTTTTACTATGGGACTAAACCTAAAATCGCAAAAAAAAAATCAGCTCTTCCCTACATTCTGACGAGTTATGTGAACATAAATGCAAGGAACAGCTGATTTTTTTTTTGCGATTTTAGGTTTAGTCCCATAGTAAAAGTTGTTCATAATGATGATTACAATGACCCCTTAAAAGGATGCCCATGAATTTAATTTCACCCTGTATAAATACAGAATGACAAAAAAATAGTTGTTCCATACGTTGTGACCGCGTAGCTATTGCAACTATGAATCAGGAGATCTAGAATCTTACGCAGAATTCAAGGTTACCGTTTGCGCGTCAATGTCCTCCCACCCTGTATAAATCAAAATAATAAATCTATGGATATAATTATAATTAAGAGGTTTGAAGATGGTGTTCTTCCCAGTGGTCAGAATCAGATTGACGATCAGATTAGTCTTTACAGCAAAAATCATCCCGCCATCACAAATTTCAAATCAATAACCTACCGCCACGCTAACTTTCCTCCACACCTAATAAAAACTGATTATAATTTCTAAATCGAACATTAGGTAACACCTACACTATCGGACAAACAGATCAGACGAGAAGCTTTGTAAACGGTATTTAAACGCGACAAGTCAAGCGTCGGTTTGACGCCAAATTAACTTATTGAGCGCGTACGGGCGGGCGATGCAAAGCGACGGGCCGTCATCGGACGGTGTAGTATGGATACACCTTTTAATATGTGCGTGTGGTGTGAGGGCCACTTTGTTAAAACTCCTTAAAAATGTGCTTAGGATTTAGTGAACTTTCCCAAAGAATTGTGAAAGTTGGAATCAGATTTTGTGAAAATCAAATAACCGAGTTATGGACTCTAAAGTTGGGCCCTCAGTTCTCACATAGAGGATTGAGGGCCCACCTGAACCGGAGTAACTATGGACACTACAGAAAAAGTCTTTATGCCAAAATCTAAGCTAATGCCAAACAAAATTTGTGAAAACAAGATATTATCGCAAAACACTGTCCTTCTTTGTATATCTTCGTACAAAATGGGCCCTCAATTCTCATACACGTAAAAGTTTATTACGCAAATAAAATTAAATCATTAACTTACAGCTACTGTTTCAAATCCTATATGCTAGTAAATAAATTGTGAAAATTTGTGAAAGCAAGAACAGGTCACCACTTTTTGTTGTTTGAATGTTTATGACCTTGAAAAAATTCGGGCCCTCAGTCCTCCATTTCTTTTGCTTTCGTTTTATTACGCTTATCGTATGAATGATAAGACAAATGATAAATTGTCTCTTTTTGTGAAAAAAATTGTGCAACAAATTCAATACCAGAAAGAAATTAAAAGACCCTTTATTGTATAAGAAAATAGAGTTTTATTTTTATTCTCTGAATTAGGAAATAGGGTGACCACAATTTCTTTTAGATTGCAGTAAAGATAAGTAAATGTAGAGTCATAGGTGTTAATAAACTTTCTTCGGTTTTTCGCTTATTATCGTTTTATTTATTTATTGTTATATTTAATGTCTATTTCCTGCAGGTCAGCGATATATTTTGTAAATAATGATACTTGTTCTTCTATGGGAACAGATGGTATGCGTCCTCTTGGCATGGTTATGTTGTAACTGTTGGGAAAATATCTTTAAATTACTTTTTTGAATAAAATTTCCGTCATCAATAAGTTGGAAGATCGTACTCAAGTTTCGTGATTAAAAAAAATAATTTCGGAAATCAAATGATTACAAAAAAATACTGTTACCCAAATCATTTTTGCTTGAAATATCGTTCGTTCCGAAATAACTAATGACAATAATCAAATAATTTATTTATTAGAGTCTGTCTATTGAAAGCTGAGAGTGAAAAAGGGCGGCAAATTTAAAAAAATTAGGTCGTGTATCCCCGGATCAACTAGGAAAAAACGTATTTGATACTTGAAGATTTTTATAAGTACGGAATATTTTTTTTATTACAAAATAATAGGAAAGCGTAAAGCAAAAAATTGTGTTTATGATCTTTTAGTTGTAAGTCACATAAAAATTAATATTACACAATAATTTATGTTATAAAGGTCATATTTTTTAAAATATTTGATTAGGTATTATGAAATAATAAAAAAAAATTGGTATCCTAATTCTATGCATTAATAGGTACTATGTTTTCTTCTTTAAAGATTTTAATAGCAGAAAACCTAGGAAACTGGATTACAAAAATAATAACATTAATAACACAGATTTTTATACAAATATGTTTAATATAGAACAATATACAAAAAGTTACGAGTCATAGTCGAAGTCTGATTCGAGGAATTCAACGTCACCAAAGGAATCGTCACTATCACTGTCATCGCTAACGTTAATAATAAACGGCTCTATAAATTCATTCTCTAGTATTCTGTCTTTTTTTATACTCATTTTCAACACGAACAACATGGTCTGTAGGTACATTTTTCCACTCATTTGGAGAAATACTAGAAAATGATTCAGTAATTAGTTTTCCATTTCTTTAGCTGGTACGCCTATATTTTTGCTGGCGATCCTGCGTTTAGCTAAACTCCATATCATCTCAATCGGGTTCAGATCACAATGATAGGGAGGTAGTTTTAAAACTTCATGGCCATGCTGTTTAAGAAGCTCTTCTGCTTCATACTGGGGTGTGGGTTTGTTCTCATTTACCAGGCACAGGAGCTCAGCCTTTGAGTAACAGTCTTCATATGGAATTCTATTAATTGCCAACCAGTTTTGAATTTCAATTTTTCGGCATTGAATCGAGGGTGGTTTGTTGATTTGCTTGACGTGGTAACTAGCATTATCCATTATTACCACACTATTTTGTGGTAAATTTGGTATCAGCTTTTCTTGCAGTCATTTCATAAAATTATTATTATTAATATTTATCAATTGATGTACGGATTGCGTAAAGCTTCTTCGGATCATTAATGCATTTGTCTGCAAAAGACACAACATGATGAATGTTACAATCATTTTATTGATGCCACTCGATTTCTCATCGCTTTATTCAATTATGATTCCACATTTAAAACTGTTATATTGATAGACCAGGTCTAATAAATATAAATCCTGTTTACATAGTATCAAAACCAATTCAATAGCTTACCCGTTATTTCCGAAATTATTGTAAACAATTGTACTTTTTCTTGAAACGCAGCCTCGCGTTCGCTTTTCACTCGGTTGTAATTATTTATCATAGTGTATAGCAACTTTCTCGCACTGCTTCTTAAAGTTTTAGGCATCGTTTTACTTGAAATACGACAAAATAAACACAAATTGTTTTCGTAAGAGGTTATAAGAACAACAACAATGACATTTGCAGCAGTGTTGTCAATTTCTGAAAACATGAAAAAATCACTTTCAGCTTTCATTAGACAGACTCTATCTTTGTACGCTTTTCATGCCTAAACCACTGAACCTTTCATCCCGAAAAAAAGTGCTGTTCCCGAGGAAAACAACAATAACGTTATTATGATAATAGATAGATAGATAGAAATGTTAGTAGATCATTCATGCTAATAACTTAAATGTAATAAATTATAGTATGTAGGTAAATATAATAGTTATTCTTGAACAGTTATCACAGCGCTACAGTCCAACTTAAAGGAAATTTTATTAAACAATTAGGTACTTATAAAATTATGAGTACCTTTGTATCAAAACAAACTTACCTTAAATGTATGATATCTTGACCGAAGACGAGCGAGTGTCTTGACCAAAGATGTGTTTGCGTATTAAAAAATTATTATTATTTTTATTCTTCATTATAACTGTTTCATAAAACTCGCCTTAATGCTTTATCACCTACAACTTCCGCTGCACTATCATAAACTATTGTTTAGTAACTACAATAAATATTAAAACTATTGTGCATATATGTAATCAATAAAATAGTTTCTCAGGTATAATTAGTTTGCAACAGCAGAAGGAACTAAAGCATCACTCAGAATCGCCACTAACAAAGTATATAAAATGAGGGTAAAATATTGTCACACTACTCACATACACAATAAGAAAATAGTTGATTTCGGTATCTATTAAGATTTGTAGTTTTATCATAATTCTTATTTGTAACAAATGACACCAATTTGTTGCACAATTTTTTTCACAAAAAGAGACAATTTATCATTTGTCTTATCATTCATACAATAAGTGTAATAAAACGAAAGTAAAAGAAATGGAGGACTGAGGGCCCGAATTTTATCAAGGTCATAAACATTCAAACAACAAAAAGTGGTGACCTGTTCTTGCTTTCACAAATTTTCACAATTTATTTACTAGCATATAGGATTTGAAACAGTAGCTGTAAGTTAATGATTTAATTTTATTTGCGTAATAAACTTTTACGTGTATGAGAATTGAGGGCCCATTTTGTACGAAGATATACAAAGAAGGACAGTGTTTTGCGATAATATCTTGTTTTCACAAATTTTGTTTGGCATTAGCTTAGATTTTGGCATAAAGACTTTTTCTGTAGTGTCCATAGTTAATCAGGTTCAGGTGGGCCCTCAATCCTCTATGTGAGAACTGAGGGCCCAACTTTAGAGTCCATAACTCGGTTATTTGATTTTCACAAAATCTGATTCCAACTTTCACAATTCTTTGGGAATGTTCACTAAATCCTAAGCACATTTTTAAGGAGTTTTAACAAAGTGGCCCTCACACCACACGCACATCTTTTAATTAGACGTTGATTAGAGGCTTGTACTATTATGTTCTGTGCTAGAGGTGAATGTAGCTTAGAGGCTTTTTTTTGTGAATGGGAAATCATCAAATGACCCCTCCCGCTCTGCGTGGAGCGGAAGGGAGTGTCAGACTCTTACTGACTAAAACCCATCCGTGTTCCTTCCTTAGCCCTTTATGTTCCGGGATAGCGGTAACCCTTTCGGAAAATGCCGCACCCCCGGCAGGCTTCGGCCCTGGCAGGCCCCTTCCTTTTTGCTGACATCTCTTTGAGGCGCGCGTGGAACACCGGGCGTGGTGGAATGATTCTAGACTAGGGGGTCTACAAATGTATGAAACAGCAGATTTTTTTTGTTCATCGACCAACACTTGGAGGGCTCAGAATCATAAGCGGATCCATGGTAATAGGTTGAGCTTTGATGTCCATGCCATACTTATAACATCGATATAATAGAATGCTAAGGAAGGATTCTGTCCAAACCTTACAAGGAAGAGCTGAACCAAACTAAAAAAAAACTGATAAGAAACTTAAAAGAGATTAAAACAGTTAATGGACATTAATAAAATATGAATGCTTCGGTTACTCTTAGTTTACATAAATGATTCAGGAAATCAAACGCTTTAGAAAGATCTAAACATTTTAAGATCCACAATAACGGTAAAATTGTAATCATGCTGCAGAATTGACATGAAATTTCCTTCAATAAGAAATACAATTTATAGATGAGACCTAGGTTATAGGTGATGCTAGTTTAATAGCTGTCCTTTAAGTAATATACATCATGAGCTCAAAGAATTTTACTGACAAGTAGACTAGAATGTTGCTAAGCCTTGCCACCCATGATGAACACCGACAGTTTGCGAAACCGAATAAAAGTCAAATGCTACTAAAATATTGCGATTTAGAGACACTATTATATTTACATTTAAATTAACTATAATATTATTTCGGCGAGTTCAATCAGTCGAGCTTAGCGCCGAAATGAGAATGAATGAGTTTCCTGTGCGCTATACATTTTACAGTTGTAGAAGCTTTAATGAAGTTGTGGATAAGTAATAACAGCCGCACGGGTCGATCGATCAGGTTAAGTTAAGCTTGCCGCGGTTTGTCGGTGTGGATACTGACCATCTTTACATATCGAGACCCCGCCGAGCCTCAGAACGCACGTTAAGCCGCTGGTCCCGGCTGTCATTCGTGGATCTTTGACAGTCGTTATGGGTCGTCAGTAGCCCGAAAGTCTGACAACCAGTCTTACCAAGGGGTATCGTATTACCCCGAGTAACTGGTTTGTGGAGGTCAGATAGGCAGTCGCTCCATGTAAAATACTGGTATTCAGCTGCATCCGGTTAGACTGGAAGCCGATCCCAACACAGTTGGGAAAAGGCTAGGCAGATGACCAAAAGCTTTTAATGAAATTAAGTTCATTAATATTAAAAATGTTCTATGAAATAGTCCATATTGCGTATCATAATACAATCTAGCCCACTGCTAGAATTTAGACTCCTGTTTTAGCCACAAATATTGTTTTTTTTATTTTTTTTTAATCCTAGTGTCAGTAAGAGTTCCCTCTCACAGAGAGGAGGCCTGTGTCCCAGCAGTGGGAACGTTATAGGCTGATAATGCATTGTCAGTGCAAACTAAGTTTATTTTCTGGCCCGAAAACGAATGCTGTAAGTATTGTATATTATTATTTATGTCTTAAAGAACCTTGGCTCCTAACTTAAAAAAACATAGGCATTTTTGGGAAGAATAGGTCTGAATTTCTTGTTTAAATTATTAAATTTTACCTACAACAGAACAAAAATGCTATTCCGTAGAAATTCAATTTAATTTGGACTTTTCATTCTGTTTCGTTCAAACCCGGCTCACCAGCTAGTAATGCTTCATGAGAAGTACCGTCCACACTAAACCCAACCACAATTTCGATAATAAGTCCGGTCTATATCAAATGAATCTAACATCAGATTCGATTTTCTACTTTGATGTTTACAACTATGTTACAATTTTATATCATAAACTTTATTTCCTTTTATTATTGTTCATTAATTATTGAAAAAACTTGTATCGGGTGGCCCATAAAGATGTTTATCGACGAATTAACGGTGTCCATATGTATGTATATGCGCACTAAATGTTAAAGAATCTGTAATTAAGGAACAAATCACGTTCTGAGTTTTAGTTTGGAAGTGTTGATTTTATATTTCATGGCGGAATAAATGTCGGTTTTGATAAACAAAATATAGGAGTAGTATTTTTGGTGAAATAAATAAATTATTATATTATTATTAATTATTAAGATTTTTGAGCCAGTTTAATTTTCTATCTAGCTAGTCGAGCAGCATAATCATCAATCAATCAACTTAACCTATCGCAGTCCACTGCTGGACATAGACCTCTCCCAGGCTGCACCACAACACCCTGTCCTGCGCTTTTCGCATTCAGTCTGTCCCGGCCATCTTTTCGAAGTCGTCTTTCCATCTTGCTAGGGGACGTCCCACACTACGCTTGCCAATACGCGTCTCCACTCCAGGACTCGTCTGCTCCACCGGCTATCGGACCTTCCACAAACATGGCCAACCCACTGCCAGT
The DNA here is from genome assembly GCA_947508005.1 of Amphipoea lucens. Lineage (NCBI taxonomy): Eukaryota > Metazoa > Arthropoda > Insecta > Lepidoptera > Noctuidae > Amphipoea > Amphipoea lucens. Next base: position 9,145,359 of record OX382379.1, on the reverse strand, counting down.
TCATTTTGCTTAATCTGCAATCTACATATATCGGTAACTCCGGTTCTTTTCCGGATAACTTCGTTTCTGGTTTTATCCTGCAAAGAAACTCCGAGCACAGCCCGCTCCACAACGTGCTGAGCGACCATAACAAAATAATTAACAATTTATTGCTCATAAAAAACTACGTAGATTTTAATGAAAGTCATTCAAATTCAGTTAGATATGTAATACATTTATTAAAACATAGGTAGATATGCAACGGAAAAATAAATTCTATTATAAATATAACTTACTTACTCAAAAAGATCCTAAATTTCATAAAAATCCCAATAATTGATTGAAGTAGCAGTGTATTTTTCATAAGATTTTAAAAAACACTCGAGATTTTGAAGCTGTATTATACAAAACATTATCTTTCTTTAGGGCTTCGTCGCTGCCCTTCCTTCCTTTTTTTCTTAGATTTCTTATTCCTCAGTCTCCCTAATCCTTAGATCTGCAGATCGGTGACATGTACGGACACCACATCTTCTCTACAGCCCGAATGCGTGGCGACAGCTTGTTCTCTGGTAATTCTTCTGGTTTGTACCGTTTGTGGGATTTAGGCTTACTGATGCGAAAGTCAGTGTGATCGACTGAGTTACGTACCCATGTTGTGTAGTATGCGCCCCCTAGAAAGAGAATGTTCGAATGAAACTGTTGAATGAATCATGATCATATTTTTTTTTCACTGGAATGTGAGAAAGAAAAGAAAATTAATGTGAAGTGTGTGTTTTTTTTCTGATTTAACATATTTGTAACTAATGAGGGTGTAAGGGACAACGATGCGCCAACTGTAGTCGTGATTTCAGTATTGATTCTAGACCCACCAATGACATCATCATCCTTACCTGTTCAAGTCCATACTATTATTTATAATATAATGATATGTATGTATATTGTATATCACACTAATATTATAAAGGCGAAAGTTTGTGAGTGTGTGTGTGTGTATTTATATGTTTTTTACTTCTTCACACTCAGACGGCTGGACCAATTTTGATAGTATGGAGGTAGCTGACACCCTGGATATTAATCCAACTTGTTATAAACAATTCTAGAATATCGGGATAAAAAGTAGCCTATATTAACATATAGGCTACTTTTTATCCCGATATTCCCACGGGATCGACACTTATGCGGGTGAATTCGCGGGGCGCTGCTAGTATAACAGAATTGTTTGTAGCAAGTTGCAGTAGTTACCTTTATTTTTTTATCTACCAATACTAGATGGCCAATCGACTATATTATTAAGTTTTGGTTACTTGCTATATTGGAACGCAGGAGTTGCAGGATTTATAAGTCAAAGGAATTTCTCACTTAATGTTCGAATATTTACTTTTTATTTTTTTTTTTAATATTTCTGATCATTAATTCTATTATGTCCCGCCAAGACAAAGTTTTTTTTTTTATTATGAAAGCTAACATATTCCAGGTATATAGTATCAAGAAGTAATACTAAAACTACTTTTCTTGAATGATAATAAAGGAAAAATGAAAAAAAAAATCCTTTGTCTGCTCCTTGTGTATAAATGTATAATTTTTTAAAGTTTTCGTTCATATCCGTGGCGAAAACTCCGTCGTAGCTGTATATTTTAGAGGTTGCAATAGTATTTCTCTTTCTTAGAAAATAGCAGGCTACTCTTCAACATCATCATCAACAGTCTTTATAAGTCCACTGCTGGGCATAGGCCTCTTGAACCGATCGTCATCGAACACACTTTTAGGCACCTGTCCCTCGGCGTCTAGCTATCAGAACAGTCTCGCTGAGAGGCTCACGCTAGACGAATACCAGAGAGTAATCGGTCTTCGTAGTCGCGCACTCGTTGCTCGCCAACTCGTTTTTAGTTACTTATGTTATCAGTAACTCTACTCGCTTCTCGTTAATCGAAAGTTAAAGTACTGTAGTCACTACTTTAGCTCTTTACTCTTGAATACTTTTCTTACACTTAGCAATTTTGGTTCTCTTTCTTCCCCATCAGCAATAACATCATCACAAGCAGCTGTGTCCTCAAGACGTATATTTAGTCAGTACTCACTATCATAATTTTCAATTACATCCGGCCTGTAGGTGCCAACAGTGTAGAATCTTATTTTCTTCACAGCTGCTTCGTTTTCTGCGCAACGACACCGGTCCATGAGCCAGAACGATTGTTACACAAACTCCACTTTACGAAAATAAATTGACAAAAAAATTTAGTTTATAACTGTCATTGTCAAAAATGTATGGTCGTTTTGTGTTTAATTTGGCCGTTTGTGAGGTTTTATTAGTCGCTTTAATGTCTCCAAAGAGTACGTTATCAATTATTGCTTTCCTACCTTGTGCCTAAACTTCTGCCCCTTGTATAAAATGGTTGGTCTTCCGGTATACGGGATTAATCATTGATTGATTTATGATAACAGTAAACTGCAGTTAGAGCATTCAGTTTAAGTTAAAAATTGCATATCATTAAAAGGTTCTCTCCGTATGAATATAGCTAATAACGTTAAGTAAGCAATAATACTAATATTGGTTTCATCATAATATTTTATATTGAAGCATTCGCAGATTTGACCTATGATTGCTATAAATCGAATGGTCTACCTGCATATATCTATTCACATCATCAACATTTTCTTGCCCTTATCCCAATTTATTTGGAGTCAGCACAACATGTCTTCTTCTTCCATACTTCTCTATTAGTCGTCATCTCGGTAGTCACACTTTCACACAGTCCAACCATCGTTTATATATATATCTATATCTTTCCTAGGTTTTGCTTATATCTATTAGTTAAAACGCTGTTTCAAACACAACAAATCACGAAAATATATATCAAAATATTAACAGAAACCACTTTCCAAGCTACCCTACACCCAATTCATAACCCCCTTACAAAGTAATTGTAGTAAAAGCTGATATTTAAGGTCCGCCTTGACATCTAAATACCCATCAACGTTTAAAGCACGACACGAAAAATCGTTGCTCCCGTATCCCTAATGTCGGAGCAATCGGCGGTGTTGTAAAATCAGTCACAAGTAGTAAAACTCGTAATAACCTATGCGATATACTGTCGATATACGCTGGAGACGAAGGAAGGGAAGAGAAAAGGGTATAGTATATAGGGTGACAGGGACATCGACGTGCAAACTGTAACCATGAATTCAGCACATGATTCTAGACCAGGGGGTCTAGAATCATGTGCTAGCGTAGAAATTTTTGTCGGTTATCAAAATGTATGAAACAGCAGATTTTTGAAGTGAAACTTCTTTACGCACGCTTGACTTGGGTAGTAAGCTGGTGAACGCGTGACGTAAGCGTTACGAAAAGTGTGATCGGGCGAGGCAAACGGGAGTTGAGTGGGGGATATAAGCAAGAGAAAGCAGTGCGCGCGCACATTTTCTTTCTCTCTTCCTCTCATAGTCATAGCCAAATACGTTTGAAGTTTCATTTCAGTCGTGTGGTCATAAGTACACTCGGTTTTTTTTGCTCATCGACGAAAACTTTTTCTGGGGGGGCTCAGAATCATAAGCTGAATCCATGGTAATAGGTTGAGCGTCGATGTCAAAGTGAAGGAGTCTGCCAAAACCTTACAACGTAGAGTTGAACCACACTAAAAAAAATTATAACTTAGAAGGGATTAAAACAGTTGATGGACATTCATAGAATATGAATGCTTCGGTCACTCTTGATTTACATACATGATTCAGGAAATCAAACGCTTTAGAAAGGTATACACATTTTGAGATCTACAATAACGATAAAATGGTAATCATGCTGCAGAATTGACATACAAATACCTTCAATAAGAAATACAATTTAAAGATGAGACCTAGGTTATAGGTGATGCTAGTTTAATAGCTATCCTTTTAGTAAAATACATCATGTGCTCAAAGAACTTTACCGACAAGTAGACTAAAATGTTGCTAAGCCTTGCCACCCAAGACGAACACCGACAGTTTGCGAAACCGAATAAAACTCAAATGCTATTAAAATCTTGCGATTTAGAGACACTATTATATTTACATTTAAATTAACTATAATATTATTTCGGCGAGTTCAATCAGTCGAGCTCAGCGCCGAAATGAGAATGAATGAGTTTAAAACATCAAATTGACGTCGTCAGTAGCCGAAAGTCTGACAACCAGTCTTAACAAGGGGTATCGTTTCTAAATTTATGTCTGTAATTTATATGGTGTACATAATAAAGAGTATTCTACCCTATCGTATTACCCAGTAACTGGGTTGTGGAGGTCAGATACGCAGTCGCTCCATGTAAAATACTGGTATTCAGCTGCATCCGGTTAGACTGGAAGCCAACCCCAACATAGTTGGGAAAAGGCTAGGCAGATGATGAGAAGCTTTTAAAGAAATTAAGTTCATTATTTCTATGAAATAGTACATATTGCTTATCATAATGCAATCTAAGCCACTGCTAGGATTTAGACTCTTGTTTTAGCCACAAAGATTGTTTTTTTTTATTAATCCTAGGCCTGTGTCCCAGCCTGTCGGGGGAGCGGTGAATGCTTGATGTGAATCCTGCACCCCCGGCCATAGGTTGAGGTGGAACATCGCGCGGTGGTTTTAGCCGGTAAGAGTCCGGCATGCCCCTCTGTCACCCCCACGATAGAGGAAGTCCGTGAGGATTTCCACCGAGAGAAAAAAAAAAGCCTGTGTCCCAGCAGTGGGAACATTGTAGGCAGTAATGCAGTGGCAGTGCAATAGTAGATTGTACAACTAAGGCATAAAAGAAGCTATTTTACCCCGAGACGTTTATATCCGAGGTGGATAGTTAAGTCGAGGGGTAAAATGGCTCGTTTATGCCTGAGTTATACACTCTGCTTTTCACTTCGATTGCGAGAAAATGAAACAAGCATAAAGTATACAGTACATAATTAATCAAAAATGTTGCATCCATAGCTAATTTCCGCCACCACAGATAATACCGCCACGAAACTTTTTAATTTTTTTTTTTAATTTCAACATTTGTCATTCGACTTGGGTACTTCATACTGCCATAAAATGAAAACGTTTTTTTGCCTTTTTAAATAATAAATGACAACTATTTTACCTGATTTTATTAAATTAACGATAGAAAACACGAAAGTGGTATAAATTAAAGAAAATGAAATAAATCACGACTTTAATCTGCGAAGTTTTATTGTGCGTGTGGCTGTTGGGCCTGATTACTTTAGTCTTAGAAAAAAAATTTACTTTATGCACTAGAACATAAAAAGCGATTTTATGTCGCCTAAGCACAACATAAAGACGGACTTATATCACCTTAGCCTATCGCAGTCCACTGCTAGACATAGGCCTCTCTCCCAGGCTGCGCCACAACAGCCTGTCCTGCGCTTTTCGCAATCAGTCTGTCCCAGCCACCTTTTTGAGGTCGTCTTTCCATCTTGCTTGGGGAAGTCCCACACTACGCTTGCCAATACGCGGTCTGCTCCATCGGCTATCGGTCCTTCCACAAACATGGCCAGCCCACTGCCACTTCAGTTTGCTTAATCTATAAGCTATATCGGGTAACTCCGGTTCTTTACCGGATAAGTTCGTTTCTGATTTTATCCTTCACAGAAACCCCGAGCATCGCCCGCTCCACAACGCGCTGAGCGACCATAACCAACAAAATAATTAACAATTTATTGCTCATAAAAAATATATGTAGATTTTAATGAAAGTCATTCAAATTCAGTTAGATCTGTAATATATTTATTAAAACATAGATATGCAACGGCAAAATAAATCTATCTTTCTATCTATCTTTCTAAAAACAAAGTCAGGTTAGTTACACCATTTATAACTCAGGAATGTCTGGCCCAATTTTGATGATTTGTTGGATTTGTCTCCGCCCCGAATAGCAAAATAACTATTAAAACATGGGAAAATTCTCGAAAAAAAAAAATTAAGATTTTTGCTTCTCATACATTTAGCATGGAACGGCTTATTTGATATCTCGAGAGCGGATTGAATACTTTTTTTTTCGTTCGTCTGACTATTTTTTCATTTAAAACGTTCTAAATAGTCCGAATTAGGTTTCTATGGAAACAAAAATTGGAAACTCATTTTCAAATTTGGGAGAAACTGAACGTCCTTCTTATGGGATTTTTGATTAAATTCAAAACGTTTATTTCTGACAACAACAATACAATATTTTAAACTATGTTAGTACACCTAACATATAAAATTAAACCAATAAATTAAATTAGAATTAAATTAAAATCATCTTTTGCATATTAAATCAATTTAAAACCCGTTCCAATCGCCAGGCCCGAGTACACAGGTGCGTGCGTATCCAGTGCCTAATGATTAGACTGTCAAGTCCCTTAATGTTGTCAGGATGATGTTGGTACTCCCCACAGATATAGATACACCTAGATAACGCAAGAGCAACTACTTCGCGTGTCAAAAATCGCACCAGCTTATGTTCGAAAATCATAAGCCGCCACTTTCGCGCTCAGTCCTGCGTACTGCTGGTTGGGTGAGCGAGAGAGCGCGAGCTTGTGACGTCATAGTAGGTAGTCAAAAAGTGGCACGCTTAGTTTTCATACAGTTCACGATACTTCGTTATCTAGGTCTATCTATATCTGTGGTACTCCCCCTCACTCTACTCATTACTGATGCGGTTCTCTTACGCATAATGGCAAAGAAATCGTCGTTATTTGACAGGACAACGTCTGTCGGGTCAACGGATTATATACTTGACATCTTTACATAATAATTAGATACTTAATTCAGAAAACTAAATATGGATTAGAGAACAGAACTCGGGTCTACTTCAATATCTACTCAGTCCAAATGTGTAGGACACCTGACATCACAGTCACACACATCACAACAAAACACATCACTTATAAAACTTAAAAACATCCTAATAAGAAGGATCAAAATTAACCCACTCCCTACAGCAAAGAGAAGTATCTCAAAATAATGATAAAATTAAGTATAAAAAGATGGCATGATTCCAAACGCCATCCTTACCGTCTAACATTAAAAAAAATTGCTATGAAAATTCATTCAGGGGCAGTAATATCTACAATGAATATATTACAACACGGCCGCTGCCTTGCGGTCGCTAAGTTCTAATACCACATAAGTTAAAATTACAAGTAACTTAAAATTAGCAATTTCACAGGAAAACGAAACAACTAGGTACATGATGTACAATATAAAAAAATCTTAATATACTTAATATTCTTTTCAATATCTTACAATCATAAAGTAATAGGTTCCTCTTAAAAATACCTTCTATTGTCAATAGAGCTTGAACACAAGTCAGTTGGCTAACACAAAACTTTTTTTTTATCGGTGTTAATCATCAACAAAAAAAAAAAATAGTATGTAGAGTTGAAATTTACCATAGTCAACCCTACTTTATCTTAGTTTACTCTATTCTATTTAACAATGCTAATGAACAAACAATCAAGTGAATCAAGTTATAATTCTCACAAAGTTCGATGTTCGGTGGTCGAACAAGGTAAAAAAAAACCTCAGTTGTTCGATGATGGAACTCAATAATTGAAGTCAAGTCAAGATAGCCAAATATTTTGTAGTTATATTCATTGTACATGACGTTACTAAAGCTGAAAACAAATTATCGGACGCGGCTGACGGACGCGGCTGACAGCCGCGACTTATAGGTATCTAGACAATGAATGTACACTGAGCTGTGCAAACTATCGGATGTAAGTCGTGGACGTAACCTTGGGCTGACCTTGAGCGTTCGGACGTCCGACAGAAATCTGGCGCGCTGGATGTTTTTGTCAGCCGAACACGTCTCAAAAGACTGTGCACACGTATCTGTCGCGGCTGTCAGCCGCGTCCGTCAGCCGCGCCCGATAATTTGTTTTCAGCTTAACCCTGAACGAATTTTCATAGTAATTTTTTATATTATGTTAGACCAGGATTGGATTTTGTACTATAATTATAGTATTTATACTATAATTTCGCCCTTTGTACTATATACTATCCACATCTAAGGATAGTACGCTAAAATACTATAATTTAAAGTTTGCTCCCGAATAAAAATTTGTCCTAGATTGTTTAGTACTTCCACACGATTTCGAACGAATATTCAGTAAAGTGAACCTTACCAAGACTACAATACGAAACAAACTGGTAACACAATCCATAAACGGCATTTTATTGTCTTGTGACGCTATCAAAAGCGGTAACCGACGAAAAAACGGAGGATATGCGTGACCATAAAAAAAAAAAAAAACAAAAACAAAAAATATACGCGTCGAATTGATAACCTCCTCCGTTTTTTCGTCGGTTAATTAAAAATAATGTAAGTGTACTATAATTTTTTATAAATACTATCCTTTTAATTTTTTTGTACTATCTTTTTCAACGTACCTAAATCCAACCCTGTGTTAGACTGTTAGGATGGGGTTCGGAAGCATACCATCTTTTTATTATACTCAAGTTTATCATTATTTTGAGATACTTCTCTTTGCTGTAAGGCGTAGGTTAATTTTGTATGGACCGTGCCCCTTCTTCTTTCATAAACCCAATAGTTAATAAGATTGAAGTAGCAGTGTTTTTCTTCGTAAGCTTTTAAGGGGCCGGCGGAGCATGCTTAGTTCATACAAACGTAATACCAAAATAATTTAATCAAACATAATTCTTAGGGTGTACCCACATTTATCGACGCGGAATCGGCTTAAGCCGAGTGCGTATCACTAAACTACTTGACTTATTGCCGAGCTAATAGGCAAACGGCTCGTTTCGCCGTCGATCGGCGTCGCGCCGCGTCGTCCGAGCCAAGCCGATGCAAATGGTATTAGTAACACCCTTATTACGTAGACATAAAGGCTATTTTGACCGGCGTTAGCCGATTCCGCGTCGATAAATGTGGGAAGACCCTTAATGTAGTGTGTATTTATTCCGATTGGATTACATAATATCTAGGTTCCCAAATATATACTTTGAATAGACACTGATTTAAAGACGATTTATGAGAAAAATAAGTTTTCTATAGAAATTTGAAATTCCTCATATCTCATCTTTTTATCAGAGTCCTATCAAAATATATATTTGGGAACGTAGATATTCTGTAATCCAATCAGAATAAATACACAACACCTTAAGAATATGTTTAATTTACAAATTATTTTGGTATTACGTTTGTATGAACTACGCATGCTCCGCCGGCCCCTTAAAAACCACTGAGAGTTTGAAGCTGTATTATACAAAACACTATCTTTCTTAGGGCTTCGTCACTGCCCTTCCTCCTTTTTTTTCTTAGATTTCTTATTCCTCAGTCTTAATTCTTAGATCTGCAGATCGGTGTCATGTACGGACACCACATCTTCTTTATAATCCGAATGCGTGGCGACAGCTTGTTCTCCGGTAAGTCTTCTGGTTTGCACTTTCTGTGGGCTTCAGGCCTACTGACGCGTAAGTCATTGATATCGGCTCTGTTATTTACCCATGTTGTGTAGTATGCGCCCCCTAGAAAGAGAAATGTTGAACGATTCATGAACATATTTTTTTTTCACCAGTATGTAAGAAAAGAAAAAAAAAATAATGTGAAGTGTGTGTGTGTTTTTCTGATTTAAGATATTTGTAAGTATTCAGGGTGTAAAGGACAACGATGCTGTCGTGATTTCAGTACAATGGAATTGGAGTTGGAATGATTATGAAGGAAAAATGGAAACAATTCCTTTGTCTGCTCATTGTGTATAATTGTCTAATTTTTTAAAGTTTTCGTTCATATCCGTATCGAAAACTCCGTCATAGCTGTATATTTTAGAGGTTGCAATAGAGTTCCTCTTACTTAAAAAATAACAGGCTACTCTTCAACATCATCATCTACAGTCTTTATAAGTCTACTGCTGAGCATATAGTCCATCCAATAAATCACCCATAAGGGGTTGTAGAGTGCGTGAGCAAGGCCCTAAGCAATTACTTCAGAAAATTGTTCAGGGTGCTTAGAGAGTTAACATACTAAAAGTCCTGATATCTAGGGGGTGAGGCGGAGTGGGGGGAGGGGGTTAAAGTTCCCATTTTTCAGTTTTTCGCTAATATCTTTAAAACGGTATGTTTTAGAGAAAAGAAGTTTTCTGGGCAATGAAAGCTTATAAAATTTCCTACAACTGTAGTCTTATACACTCTTTCGGATTACTACCCATTTTTACATATACATTCTAAAATAGTGAAAATTTTCGAAAAAACTACTTTTATGAATCTCTACCTGTTGCCTGTTACTTTGTTTGCGTTATTTCGGGATAAAAGTAGCCTAAAAATCCAAATCTTTAATCATAACGAATTTCATCCAAATCGGTTCAGCAGTTGAGTAATCAAAACTTGTATCTTTGATACATATTATCTTTTATCTTTTAATTCGTTTAGGCTGTGAGGGTCCTGACAATGGTTCTTTTTCCAAGGCTCCCTCATCCTCAGTAGATGGTACTTGCTGAAGAGGCTCTACGTCGTCTTCATCATCGTCAACGTCAACAGACACGCCACTTCCAGCCATGAAGTAAGCTATGCCGCCCAAAAAGGACATCAGCAAATGAAACCCTCCGAGGCGCACTACACAGTTCGATATCTTAGAGTCAAGAGGTGCAGCAGCGACTATTTCCCGCGCTTTCCAGTACAGTGGCTGGTCAAAGGTTATTATTACTTTTAGGTGGTTGCTTTGGTCATTCTTGTCAGTTACTTGGGTCAACTCGCAGGCATAGTGTAAAGCCGTATAGATGGTGTCATAGTTCGAATGTGGCGCATTGATGATTGGAAGGGTAATCACGCTAGTTTTTTCACTGTACCTAATCCCCTGTTGTTATGGTCGTCATGTACCCTTTCCATTCTGGCAGGGACATATCCTGGTGTTTGGCAACGAACCAAAGGACAGGAAATATGGAATGAAAAGTGACGACCCGCTTCTGCTCCATTACCACTGGTAGAAAACGAGAGCTCAAACTGTTACCGCCTTCACCGCTTGGAGGTACTCCCAGCTTATGTTATCAATGAAATACCTAATTTATATACTATTAGCTCATATTTAACATTCGGTAATGCTTTTCACATCACACTAAATGAACTCCATTTTCACTTTCTTCGGAGCACGATACTCGAACACTGGTGAAAATTTGGAAAAAGTGTATAAGAGAAGTGTAGATAAAAGTTTTGATATCCCAACGGCTGTACAGATTTGGATAAAATTTAGTAAATTGATATAGTAGGAGTTGATTTAAGATATAAGATACTTTTTATCCCCAAATAACGTGAAGGAAGTAGTATCAAAAGGTAGTGTTCAATTTAAGTAGTTTTTTTTCAATTTTCACTTTTCCGGATTGTGTAGTTCGAAAATAGGTAGGAATGTGAAAAAGTGTATAATATAAAAGTTGTACATAATTTTATAAGCTTTCATTGCGTAGAAGACTTCTTATCTCCATGACGCACCGTTTAAAAGATATTAGCGAAAAACTGAGAAATGGGAACTTTAACCCCCTCCCCCCACTCCGCCTCACCCCCTAGATGTCAGGACTTTTAGTATGTTAACTCTTTAAGCACCCTGAACAATTTTCTGAAGTAATTGCTTAGGGCCTTGCTCACGCACTCTACAATCTCTTTGTTGGATGGACTAATAGGCCTCTTGAACCGATCGTCATCGAACACACTTTTAGGCACCTGTCCCTTGGCGTCTAGCTATCAGAACAGTCTCACTGAGAGGCTCACGCTAGACGAATACCAGAGAGTAATCGGTCTTCGTAGTCGCGCAATCGTTGCTCGCCAACTCGTTTTTAGTTACTTATATTATGTTATCAGTAACTCTACTCGCTTCTCGTTAATCGAAAGTTAAAGTACTGTAGGCCCCTACTTTAGCTCTTTATTCTTGAATACCTTTCTTACACTTAGCAATTTTGGTTCCCTTCCTTCCCCATCAGCAATAACATCATCACAAGCAGCTGTGTCCTCAAGACGTATATTTAGTCAATACTTACTATCATATTTTTCAATTAATTCCGGCCCGTAGGTGCCAACAGTGAAAACCCTTAGTTTCTTCACAGCTGCTTGGTATTCTGCGCAACGACACCGGTCCATGATCCAGAACGATTCGAACGATTCTTACACAAACTCCACTTTACGAAAATAAATTTTGGTTTATAACTGTCATTGTCAAAAATATATGGTCGTTTTGTTTTTAATTTGGCCGTTTGTGAGGTTTTATTAGTCGCTTTAATGTCTCTAAAGAGTATGTTATCAATTATTGCTTTCCTACCTTATGCTTAAACTTCTGCCCCTTGTATAAAATGGTTGGTCTTCCGGTATACGGGCTTATTCATTGATTAATTTAAGGTAGCAGTAAACTTCAGTTAGAGCATTCAGTTCAAGTTGAAAGTTGCATATCATTAAAAGGTTCTCTCTGCATGAATGTAGCTATTAATAACGTGGAGTAAGCAATAATACCTACTAATAGTGGTTTCATCATAATATTTTATATTAAAGCATTCACAGATTTGACCTATGATTGCTATAAATCGAATGTTCTACCTGCATATACAGGGTGTTACAGAAAGGGTAAATCAATACAAACGGGTTGATGAGTGTATCTGGTCTAGAATCTCTGTACAAAATTTCAGCTCAAAAGCATTAACTTTCAAAATGCTTAATATTTTTTTATTTCGACATCACGGCGCTGCACTGGCGCGCGGCGGCGTGATGTGCGTGTACTAGGCGCACAGACACACTACAGATAATGGATAATGACCCTCGTAGTGCGGTGACACGTTTGTTATGATCTCAATTTAATAAACTCTTGAAATAAAAAAATATTAAGCATTTTCAAAGTTATTGCTTTTGAGCTGAAATTTTGTACAGAGATTCTAGGCCAGATACACTCTTCAACCCGTTTGTATTGATATACCCTTTCTGTAACACCCTGTATATCTATTAACATCATCAACATCTCCTGCCCTTATTCCAATTTATTTGGAGTCAGCACAACATGTCTTCTTCTTCCATACTTCTCCTTTAGTCGTCATCTAAGTAGTCACACTTTCACAAAATCCAACCATCGTTTATATACTTATATCTATATCTTTCCTAGGTTTTGCATATATCTATTTACATTTAAATAAGTACCCTATCATTTAATCGTTTTTTTTTAAGTTAAAACGCGGTTTCAAACACCACAAATCACGAAAATATATGTTATATCAAAATATTAACAGAAAACACTTTCCAAGCTACACTACACACAATTCATAACCTCCTTACAAAGTAATTGTAGTAAAAGCTGATATTTAAGGTCCGGCCTGACATCTAAATACCCATCAACGTTTAAAGCACGACACGAAAAATCGTTGCTCCCGTATCCCTAATGTCGGAGCAATCGGCGGTGTTGTAAAATCAGTCACAAGTAGTAAAACGCGTAATAACCTGTGCGATATACTGTCGATATACGCTGGAGGCGAAGGAAGGAAAAAGAAAAGAAGCAAGACTTTAACAACCGACCGATTGTAAAGTTGGAAGCATATTAACGTTATGGCCATCGAGACGCGTGCAATTCGTATCTTTAAATGTGTTCCACGAATTTACATTACGCTAGGTTTGTGTGTGGCGATGGGTTTTTGTTGCTGTTTCGCAGTGTGAATTTATTTTTTGAATATCTACGTGTGATTAATCGAAAGAGTATTAATACTGATTCTCAAGTCAACAGAAAATATGACAGTAATTTGAATGCTTGTTGTAGACGCTACATTTTCAAAAACTGGCCACTGTGATGAGGAAGGCTTATAGTGCCAAGTGACAATTAATCTAAGAAAATAGAATTAAAGACTCATCAACCGATACTACTGAGTTTGGGCCCACATTGCAGTTGACTATCTATGATAAACATGATGTTCATCATAGATAGACTAGTCAACTTTGTCAAATAAATTATTTTGACTTTGGCCGATTATCAGGCCCCAGTTTCTTTAAATGGATGGAAGACATGAAGAATTTGAAAAGTCAAGTGAAAGTTCTCTTTCTGAATGAAAAACCCGCAAAGCCTGAACAAGATACTTTACTATCCTTCTTAAGATATCTTAATAAACACCTAGGGCCAGAAGTGAATGCGGTTGAAGATACATCCATGAAGGCAAAGATAAGATCACCAATAAAGTTGTAAAAGAAGTAAATTTTCTATATATTTTTTGATCTAATAATAACTGTTTAATTTAGTTTTACGAAGATTTCTTTACTGACACTAATGCAGGCTAATCTTAGGATATACAGTAAAAATATTATTAAAGTCTCTTTTCCTCTGTATAAATAAAGTCATTTCTTCGCTAGTACCAGTTTTTATGGCTCGTCGTTTATACGCTTAATATTATATTACGTTTCTTGAAATATTTGCTGGTCGGCAAATGTGAATATTGATCACTAAACTTTCTCAGTGCTGGCATTTTTGGACCAAAGATTTCAAGTTCCTTCGGGATCGGATATTTTCCTTTACAATGAAACTGGTTAGAAAGGGAGGGAGAAGGTTTTAACCCCAGATGCTAATACTGAAACAGGGCAGAACTGGGCAGTTGATATACAATATGTTTGGAAGAATAGACGTGCTGCACCGACTGAAAATAAATTGCGTTAGTGTCTTATACTAAGGCACTATTCGCTAGTGAAAGACTAAGAAAGTGCATATGACATTTCAACAGGACACGCCTTGTTATGAAGACCGTAACGTATTGCGGAAGGAACCTTAATTGCAGTTGGACAATTCAGCAGCATCGCGATTAGGGCGCTGGGACATAAACAGGAAAATATTAATGGCTAATTCCAACACCGTGCGTGTTATGTGTAACATGAGATGAGCGTGTAAGGCACCTGTTCCACCACGGTAGATTTACGAGAAGCGAGCAGAGCTAGCAACTAAAAACGAGTGGCGAGCCACGAGCAGTGTGCGCCACGGTGACGAGCGATTACTCGCTCGTACGCGGATGTTTGGCGAAGGACCGATGCCGGTTGAGCAGTCGAATCCTAGAGTGGAGACCGCGTATCGGCAAGCGTAGTGTGTGAAGCCTCCAATCTAGATGGAAAGACGACCTTAAGAAGGTGGCTGGAATGGACTGGATGTAGAAAGCGGAGGACAGGGTGTTATGGCGCAGCCTGGGAGAGGCCTACGTTCAGCGTCTGCGATAGGCTGAGTTGATTGATGCGGATGCACCAAGCGTGAGTCTCTCAGCGACTGTTCTGCCCGCCAAGCGAGCGTCGCTGAGCGTGTACTTTTTTTTATAGCTCTTGTCGGTGCAACAAACAGGTAGTCGCCGACGACGGTGTGAACAGTCGGCGATCATCTATTATTATATATGTATATCTTTTACTAACACGGGACCTAGAAGCTATAACAGTACGTGAAACATTGAGCTTGAGAGAAAAAATTGTTGAGAGTTGCTCGCTTCCTCGTAGTGCGGTGGGACAGGTACCTTAGGCGTAGTGTCTGAACCAGTACTTACTACAAAATATGGCGATACATAATATGCATAGTTTATTTCTACCATTATTTTCTTTGGGATGCATAACATGTGTTTAATGAGTAAGCCACCAAAGGTACTTCCTGGTGATCTTCGAAATTGATACGAACAGAATTGGTTTGCCTGTTTGTATTATTTTGACTAAGTACTAAACTCTCGAGCAGTGGTGGCCTAGTGATAACGTAGGTCATAGGTTTTTTTTTGTAAATTATTTAATCACCGATGCTCTCAAAACGATGAAACCGGCATGTTCGGCTGCTACCAACCCGCTCTGGGCTCCACTCCCTCTCACCGAGAGGAAGCCTGTGTCCCAGCAATGGGAACGTTACGGGCTGAATATATTAGTATAGGCACTAAACTCTCAAACGCATACGTATTGATGAAAGAAGAAAGGAAAAAGAAAGGAAAGCTAAGCTGCCTTTTTCCTTTGAATTAACACTGGTAATGACGAATCTGAAGACGTTGAATGGCTGCTGCTGCTGCGGACAGTTCAAGGCCAAACGAATAATCTGCTAAAGAAGAGCTTGAGAAAAATAAAGTTAAACGCTAGGAACTATAGCTAAACTTAACCAAAGAAATTAAAATGAAGAGAAAGCTTTTTTGAAGAACAATGATTTTTACAAAAATAACCGCTAAAGTAAATTATAATGTTATAAGTAGTTATAACTAACTAATATTCCATTTACGGACTGCAAAGATGAGTGCTAACGCGGACAGGCAGCCATTGAAGGGCCTAATATCATGGTCTGAATTGGCGCGAAATTAAAGCTACCGGTATTGTGAGGTTGAATGCGTGCGCGCACGGTGACTACAAACCGCTTGTTGGCTATAAAACATGCGAGCAAGACACTGGCTGCACGGGCGATCCAGAATGATGCTGGAGTTTTTACTTATTTTGCCAACACAGAGAAGTAGTTTTCACGAAGTGTTTATATATTTTTTTAAATTCTTTCATCTTGCTAATGTACCAACTTTTAGGGTTAATACAACCCTTCTTGAACCCCAAAAGTTGGCACAACCCATGTACATATTTTTGAGGCTAACTGTACACCATGTTATTTGTCGTGAAGATTCGAAAGCTTTGAGGACAAATTGTAAATAATATGCCTCAAATCGAATTATCGTGTGATCATCATTCTGTAACATCATTTTTAAAATGAACCTCCTTTTGAGATCTTTTCTCTTGTAAGCACTTGAAGCTAACTTGGAGTATAAATCGGAGAACACATTTTTCAGAATAATCATCTTGTCATTTTTTTTTTGGTTTTTGTTGGGTTTCAAATATTGGTCCTTCGTTACTCTGGGTGCATGTTTTCATGGTCACAATTCCAATAACAAAAAATCAGAGTTATTGCATTTTTTGCTAGGATCAATCTAGTCTCCTATATCTCTCTTTACAACATCCTTAGCTACAAGTCACGGTTACGTATAATTACATCCTTAATTCTAATCTCATCACAAATCAATAAATACTTTTATATCTCCGCGATGTAACACTGGCAGCTATTTCGTTCAGTACGAGTCTCGCTTTAAACATTTACGATCGCTTTACTAAATGAGATTTTATCAGCACACGTTTTTTTTATTGGTCCTTTTTCCCAACTTTGGTCTCGGAGCCCTTACTTGTGTTTTTATAGTGAAAAAGTTGGCTTGGAATGTTTTTGGGATTTTGTTTGACTGGACATTTGTGCTGAAATTTATGTTAGGGAAATGGATCTAAAGACCAACTCCTATTTCTAATTGATAGTTATGGTTTAAATTAATATGAAATGGTTATTTGGAGAAGATTTGAGGCAGTCTGCAAGTATGGCGACAAGGGTAGGGACACTATATAAATGTGATTGATTTTTATTTGAGTATCGACACCCAGGGAGGTCGTATCAAATAATGGAATTAAACAATAGATGTATGATAGAGCATAAACATCGACAAGTAATCAATGTACATGACTTTCGCAGAATTTCGCGGGACTAACCAATACCTATCGATAAAGCGGACACCACCGCGATTGCAGCTGTCAAACTAAATTGAATTTTAAAAGTTAGCTCTAACGACTAAATTAGCTTGAAAAACAATATAATCATTACAGCAAGCGATCTGAAAGAGGAATCGTAAAGCAAGGGTAAGTAATTTGCATCCATTCCCTGGAGCGGTAGACGCGACAACACCCGTGAAATGGCCTATAGGCGGGAGCGGTTCTACTTCAAAGAAAAACGTCATAAACCCAAATTACTGCAGACAAATTAGAACGCTAATTTTATTAGCATTAAGGCTGTAAACCGCTTGGCAGCGACCGATTACTTTATTACCTTATAATGGGTTGGCTTAGCAGTAGCGGTTAACGTAGGTGCAAGGATTTTAAATCAGGTTACCTAGAATGTTATTTCAGAGCTTTAATAGTGATTGATTTTTCTTTTTGATGACATATGAGCATTGTGGGTTGGTTTATTACTTTTGTCTGTGATTTCATTATAATAATAATCGGATCCTTTTAAGGATGTGTGAATATTTTGGCAAACGCTGCATTTATTATTTGTGTTTCCGTGTCTAATTATTAATCTCTAATTTCATCAAAATTAAAATGGCCTTTGGTCCTTTAGCTTTATTTTGCTATTAATTAGCCACAAACCCCTCCAGAGCTTGTGGCTAAGTAATAACAGTCGCACGGGTTAAGCTATGCTTGCCGCGGTTGGTCCCTGGATGCGTAACCAGGTTTACAAATCAAGACACTTCTGTGCCTCGCAAAGCCTTGGGTCCCGGCTGTCATTCGTGGATCTTTGGCAGTCGTTACGGGTCATCTGACAACCAATCTTACCAAGGGGTATTACTCAGTAACTGGGTTGTAGAGGTCAAATAGGCAGTCGCTTCATGTAAAACACTGGTACTCAGCTGCATCCGGTTAGACTGAAAGCCTACCCTAACATAGTTGGGAAAAGGCTAGGCAGATGATGATATGCATCTCTTATAGCTATAATCAATTTTTCCAGGTGTGATTTTTTGCTCCTTTTGGTTATAAGCCTGAGATTATCATGATCAGCGTATCTAAGTAGCAATAAAGCCTCGCCCTCTATGTCATGCGCATTGATTGGTAATAACGTCATCTATACACACCGCTGTTGAACCGTTCACACCTTGCTTATGTCATTAATGTTACTGGGAAACTGTTTTATTTGAATTACTATCAAGCCGGTGTGCCTTTAGATTAGAGCCTCATGGTTTGATTGAAAATCAATTTCACAATATCCATCCATCTTTTGTTGACAACATTTTAAAACTATAACATCACGCCTGTAAAATCTGAAAGGTTAGGCAGATGTGTACCTATAGTACACTCACAATTTTCCAGTTATGGTTAAGTCCCATTTAATAAGGGGCGGGCTATTTAATTGCCATCAGTCGGGTAGAAATCCAGACTCCGGACCGCTACTGAAAAGTTCCAGATAGAAAATCCTAGTAATACTTTATCCGGCTTGGGAATTGAACCCAGGACCCAAGTTCAATACTTAACCAACGAGGCTATACAGACGAACGGAATAATTTTTTATTTGACCTCTTGTGATGCTTTTTATGAATTCAAGTGTAGTTTTCCATAATTACCACTTCTGTCGGCTTCTTTGCCAAAGAAACAGCTCTACGATAGTATCAACAACAAAATTAATACTCGTAAAACAAACAATATCATATTACAAAACGGCTATTAATCCATTTTATATGACTCATAATTAATAGAGAATAGACAAGAATTCTCATTATTCTTTCATTAACGACATTAGCGATAAATTCCGACGACATATCTAAAGATCTAAAACTTTTTACAAAGGAATGACTTCTTTTTCACTTTTAATGGTAATTGGGCCGTCAAGATGATATGAATTTGGCAATCAAATAAATATTAGTCCGGAATTGGGACAGGTGGAGTGCCGAAATTAGGGTATGTGGTGCGCCCTTTGTAATTGAGATATAAATGCCGTTTCTTGATTAACTGCGAGGGGTTGGCCTTAATGTTTTGAGCTGTTTTGTCAATATGAATTTGTGTGCTAAAATTGGTTTTTGTTTTGGTTAAAGAATTGAGTCCTTTGTTTTGAGTACGATTTGGGAAAACTTGATGCAAAGAGGACAAGGCTTTTGCTACGGAATGTTTCCTTTTTGAGTTACATACACATTTATTTTGGCCCATGCTGTTCTGGTTGACGGTTTTTTTTTTGGGTGGGAAGTTATCAAATAACTTCTCACGCTCTGGGCGAAGCGGGAGGCCGTGTCAGACTTTTACTGACTGAAACCCACCTATGTTCCTTCAGTTGCCTTTGCCAGGGGCCACGGTAACTCTTTTGAACAACCCGCGACCCTGGCAGGCATCGGCCCTAGCGGACCCCGTCAGTTAGTGCTGACTTCTCTTTAAGGCGCGCGTGGAACACAGTGCGCCGTCGATCCGGGCCTGGTCCTTCCCGGACGGCGAACTGCCCATTGCTCGCCGTCCGCAAGCCCGCGCCTACGGTGGTCAGGAATCGGCTCGCGACTCCCGACACCCAGGGCGTCTCCTGCGGCGACTAGGGGCGTCAGGGCGCATAGATTGCCTCTCCCTTACGCGTTCCCCCACTTCTTCGCAAGCATTACTGCTTCGCAGAAGGAGGTGACGTCTTCCCATGCACTCTCGCCCCGTACTATGGCTTGGACCAGGGCCAGACGCGAGAGATCGCCGCTGCCGATCGCCGCCGTGAGGACGCGGCGGTGCTCTGCCCAAGCCGGGCAGACCTCCACCGTATGCTCCACCGTGTCTTCCGGGCGATCCACACAATGGTGACACCCGGGCCTCCCGAAGCAACCGTGTCCGATAAGGAACTGCGTCAGGTGGAAGGTGAGGACGCCGTAGCGCCTCTCTAGCCACTCCTCAAAGAGGGGACTTATCGCTGCAATAGTGGCGTGCCCTGGTAGACAGGCCTACAATGACCTCCCACACCTATTAACACTGTAATTTGAAAACATTGTAAAGGCCGTAATTTTAAAAGAATAACCGTGGAGTTACTTGCCGGCTCGTACTTAGAAAACGACTAATTGGAAACGTACCCCTAGCTTGTGACGTTTCATAAGTGCCTATGTAACTTTATGTGAAATAAGATATTTTGAATTCGGATTGCTGCATCGAAGGACTAGTGTTGTTCTTAAAGAACATGATTGGACCAAAATTCTGGAGTCTGAACTTTATTAGAGACTATGACCTCTGAGCTTTTTTGGGCCTTTCATCTCAGAGTAGTCAGGAAACGCCGACCTCATCTAGTTTTTGAAAATATAAAGTGTTTGTATAAATCTACTTACAGAAATAACATAATTTATCTTTCAACCAATATTATTATTTTGCTGCACTTCACTTTCGCTAAAATAACAAAGGCTCTTGAAATACTTCATCATAATAATTATTTTAGTTCACACAAAGATTCTCACTGTCATCTTCACAAGTGTGAAGTCTTAATCAGTTGCGTGCAATATTTCCCTCATGTCGTGCGTGCAATATTGCCGTGATGGCTGTCGATGGACAATTATGCGCGCTTCACGACTCATTATTACCGTTAAGATTTAAACAACTACTGAAATTGTGTGGGCGGTGTCCTTTGATGAGAAAAGTTACACGTTATGGAGTATGAGTCATAGTGGTGAATCCTTCATGGGTAAACACGGATAACGGATCCATTATTGATTTCATCACATGAGTGGACAAAACCACATGTACTCTTTGGGCTGTATGATGGGTAAGCAAGAATCATGGCTTATTTCTGTTCTATTGTATGGTAGAACGTTTGGATGTCCAACCTCTTGGCATGCATGCATTAAGAATCTGTTAGGATCATCACCTGCAGTCTTTTCCCAACTGTGGTGGGCTCGGCTTCCAGTCTAATCTGGAAGCAGCTGAACACCAGCATTTTATCGTGGAGCGATTGTTTATCGGAACTCAGACTGGCGTCTCAGATACTGGGTAACACGATACAAACTGTAGGCATACAGCTCTATAATATAATAATAGTCTGTCGACTATTAATTATAGGTAAAGGTATAACGAAAAAATTCTCAAAACTTGAGACTTACAACCAGACTAACAATTTCGCTACCCCATAAATCCTTACTACGCATTCAAAAGTACCAGGCAAACATATTCACAAAGAGATTACATCCACAGGTCAGGCCGGCGTCAACCAATTGGGAGGCGTGTTCGTCAACGGCCGCCCCCTTCCCGATGTGGTTCGAAAAAGAATCGTGGAACTGGCCATCATGGGAGTAAGACCCTGTGACATCAGCAGGCAGCTACTAGTGTCACATGGGTGCGTGTCCAAGATCCTGACGAGGTTCTACGAGACGGGGTCCATTAGACCAGGGTCTATTGGAGGCAGCAAGACTAAGGTGAGTGTTAGTATTGTGTTTTAAGTATTTGAAATAAGTGGCCTTTTTTGTGTGAATTTGAGAAGGGTTTCAATTCGGTTTCTGTATAGTCGACTTCGTAACTGCTCTAATATCCTGATTAAATATCACTTGTAGTTTGTAAGACAAGGTCTTTTCTCTATATTGTGAGAGTTAGATAATGAACATTATATTTGGTGGGAAATATTGGCTTAAGGGCGCTAAACACGGCTAAGATACTATAATATTTTATCTTAAGATACAATATCACTCGCCATACAATTCAATGGAATATAAAATAAATATTATCTTCGTCGTGTGTAATGGTCCATTGAATTGTATGGCGAGCGATATTGTATCTTAAGATAAAATATTATAGTATCTTAGCCGTGTTTAGCGCCCTTTAAGTAATAATAATAAATAATAGTTATACACGTCAACAAGCAACCCCGTTACGAGTCTGGCAAACGACCCAAGAGCTAGATTGACCCGACACTATACCGAAGACATCCCGGACGTCAGCCTGTACGAGATTAGGATGGCTCTGAAGCAGCTTAAAAACAACAAGGCACCGGGTGATGACGGAATTACGGCCGAGCTCCTGAAGGCCGGCGGAAAACCCGTTCTTAAGGCCCTTCAGAGGCTGTTTGATTCCGTCATACTCGAGGGTAAAACACCACAGGCATGGAACAGAGGTGTGGTGATACTTTTCTTTAAGAAGGGTGACAATGCCCTTCTTAAGAATTATAGGCCCATCTCACTTCTGAGCCATGTCTACAAGCTGTTTTCGAGAGTCATCACGAACCGTCTCGCGCGCAGGTTTGACGACTTCCAGCCTCCCGAACAAGCCGGATTCCGTAAAGGCTTTAGCACCGTAGACCACATACATACGCTGCGACAGGTTATACAGAAGACCGAAGAGTATAACCTGCCTCTCTGCTTAGCGTTTGTGGACTACGAGAAAGCCTTTGATTCGATCGAGACATGGGCTGTACTGCAGTCTCTTCAACGGTGCCAGATCGACTATCGGTACATCGAGGTGCTGAAGTGTCTGTACGAAAACGCCACTATGTCAGTCCGACTCCAGGACCAGACCTCGAAACCTATCCTTCTGCAGCGAGGTGTGAGACAGGGAGACGTTATCTCTCCGAAACTGTTCACCGCTGCTCTGGAGGATGTCTTCAAGGTTCTGGACTGGAAAGGAGCTGGCATTAATATCAATGGCGAGTACATAACTCACCTTCGGTTTGCCGACGATATAGTAGTCATGGCTGAGACTATGGAGGACCTCAGTACAATGCTCGATGACCTCAGTAGAGCCTCTGAAAGAGTGGGTCTGAAAATGAACATGGACAAAACGAAGGTCATGTCAAATGCCCATGTAACACCCACTCTCATGAAGATCGGAGACGCTACACTCGAAGTCGTGGACGAGTATATTTACCTAGGACAAACTGTCCAGTTAGGTAGGTCCAACTTCGAGAAAGAGGTCAATCGTCGAATCCGACTCGGCTGGGCAGCGTTCGGGAAGCTTCGCAATATCTTCTCGTCCCACATACCGCAGTGTCTCAAGACGAAAGTCTTTGACCTGTGCGTGTTGCCAGTGATGACATATGGCACTGAAACGTGGTCGCTCACAATGGGCCTTATTAGAAGGCTGAAAGTCACCCAAAGGGCAATGGAGAGGGCTATGCTTGGAGTTTCCCTGCGGGATCGAATCAGAAATGAAGAGATCCGCAGGAGAACCAAGGTAACCGACATAGCCCGAAGAATTGCCAAACTTAAGTGGCAGTGGGCAGGGCACATTGCTCGCAGAACAGATGGCCGATGGGGCCGAAAGGTTCTGGAGTGGCGACCGCGTACCGGAAGGCGTAGCGTTGGAAGGCCTCCCACAAGGTGGACCGACGACCTTGTGAAGGCCGCAGGAACTCGTTGGATGCGAGAAGCACAAAACCGGTCGAAGTGGAGGTGCTTGGGGGAGGCCTATGTCCAGCAGTGGACGTCTTTCGGCTGAAATGATGATGATGATGAAGTAATAAAGAAACTACGAAGTCGACTATACATGTCGATGTATTTCAGACACGATCTGAATGAAGCATTTGTGTCTTGTTTTGATAAAAATCAACACATGTATAATTTTCAGAATTTCCATTGAAAAGCTGATTTAAAACTGTTTTTTTTTTTATATCTTACTTATATATATTTTAATAAATTGTCGCATTAACACACGTTAAGAACTCATTGCCAATGCTACAAAATTCTACAGTATCGAAAACTTCGGTATGTCGCCTTGATCTTGAGGCATTCATGCTCGCGACCGAAGTAGGAACGTAAAATGTTTCGAAAATCTTAGGAATCTTTCCAAAAATCCGCCGTCCCTTTAGCACAAGTTTGTAAGTAAAAAAAAAATGTAAATGACAGTAGTGTTGTCAAACATGACTGGAACTGCTTTATTCCTTGGAGTCACCGTGACAAAGTGATGCCAATCAGTAGCCATCATAAATAAGTAATGACTGATCCTTTTCCTCTTGTGCGGAATTAAAATGCTCTTTTTAATTTTTTGTTGTTTTGGCGCCGCCAATCTAAGCAGACAGACATGCCAAAATAATATGAGAGACAATAAATCAGGAATCCCCAATAAATCAGGAAATAAACTTGGTAACGTTTTGATAAATAATTTAAAATCAATTAAATCAATTTAATCGCGTTAATTTTTTTTAGTTTTTGGCCTTTTGGCCAGAATAGTGATACTTTTCAAATGTTTCCGAATATAAAATTGTAGTTCCTGAACATTCTACAGTCAAAAAAAATCTTACAACAAAAAAACTCAACCTCCAAAAATGTCAAAAGATGAAAAGAGGAAAAAAAATTGAACAGTGTTGTCAGTCTGCGCATCGATACTTGGTGAATCGAGCGGGTCAAGCCGCCAATGACTAGTAATTATAAACTATTTAACATAATAATTATGTATTATGAACCGTTTTTTCTTTCTTATTGGCTGACTTTTAAAATTGAGTCGAATATTCACTCTGCAATTGTGTAAAATAAAACTGAACTGATTTTAACAAAATAATGATATAAATATTTTTTTTTGCCAACTTGTAACTTCAAAGTTTTCAAATGGTTACCTCAGCATTCGGATTACAAAAAAATAAAACAAAGAAAAATTGCATCTTAGCTTCCTCTAAATTTTTATGTTACCAAATGTCGGAACATGGAAGGAAAAAAATGTAAATCAACAGTGTTGTCGGCTCATCTTCCGTCGATAGCCGGCGAATCGAGCGGGTCACGCAGCCAATCACCAGTAATTATAAACTATAAAATTTTTAACCGGCACCGACTTTCGGCTTCTTGAGATGGCCTTTCGACACGCCTGTAAGGCGCGTGATTGGTAGGGTTAAGTGTGGTTCTGTATGTGATTTTTTTATAGAAGGCATTATTATAAATCGTTTCATTCAGCTTTCCTTTCAACTTTACATATTTTGAACATTAATTATGACTATCGAATGTGTTATAAAATAAAATTATTTTTACTTTTGGATAAGTTTAAATTTTTAATATTATTTTTATGTGCTTGCTTGCTCTGCGTTTGTTCAAAAATTAGACTGGTGTCCGTCAACCTAATCATTTAAAGGTGTTTTTAAAATGACACAAAAGTATAATTTTCAAAAAAAAAATAAAAATAGAAGCCAGCACATTTTTTAAACCTTTCTAAAGGAAGGAAGGTTTCTTTCAATCATAGACCAAGTAAGTACCGTTGAAAACGTACAAACGTTTTGCTATCAACCAATAGAACCCCACAACAAAGTCCGGTAAGCGTATTCGACATCGACCTCACTAAATTCGGTACGCCAATAAAAGAACCATTTGTTCTTCCTCAAACGGACGCCGACATCAAAAAATTGATTACAACAAAATACTCCGAAATCACCGAATACTTTTATTGACGGTGTTATGGGAACACTTAATTGACTACTAATCAAGGTGATCAAACGTCACGTACAACCCGATCCATCGTACATTTCGATTATAATCGGTATACATAGAATTATATCGATATGACAGTGAGAAGTGAGCTCATCACTAAAATCGGAACCAATTGTGAATTATGTAAAACGTTTCATTTGTTAATTATATTTTCGCATTTCTTTAAATCATTTTATGGTTATATATTGCTGTTTTATATGCTGATTGAATAAATAATAGCGTGGCATTTACATCCATATTTTCGACATATATCCGTGGGATAAAAAAATGGCCAGTTTTTGTTAGATACTTTCTAAATGCAGCTTATATTTTTATTACAATACTAGTTATAAATTCTCATCATTTCGTATATAAAATTGATTGTCCTGACTTTAACTGATTTGTTTGTGAAAAAAAATCGCCTTCTATTTGGAGAGATCTTTTTTTAAATCCTAGATAGTAGATGATGGTAATTAGACATGGGAAAAAAGTTTAAACATTTCGTTTTTGACGTTTGTTAGCAAAAATTATGCACATTTTTTTTTTCTTTACGGTTCGGTCTTATTTAGAACGGTGCTAAGTTAGGTGCGTTTTAATCCTAACTAATATTATAAATGCGAAAGTAAGTTTGTTTGTTTGTTACCTTTTCACGCCTAAACCACTGAACCGATCATGATGAAATTTTGCATATTGTTAAACTCGTACGTTGTCAGGTTTACTGAAACGGACATAGAGTACCTTTCATCCCGAAAAAAAGTGCTGTTCCCGAGGAAAACAACAATAACGTTATTATGATAATAGATGGTGCCACGTGTTTCGAATCATGATTTAATTATATTAGAAAGTTTAGAGTTTAATTATATATTATTATTAAGGTTTTCTCATTCATTCATTTTTATTGATTCTGAGGCGCTACGAAGTTTGCCGGGTCAGCTAGTCTTTTAATAAATTAATGAGTAATGAATTGCCATCCTGTCGCCACCAAATAATATTCGCGTGCAAATACATTCCGAAGTTTTATCGTTCCCAAATCAATATAAACATTTGAATCTAAACATTTTTTAATTTCTAACGCAATCTAATTTGATGACATTAGATTAAAAAAGTAAATCTTTAACTTAATAAAACGTGAAATCACATAAAATAAACAATTATTACATAAATAATTATTGAATAACATAAAACTTACTATCAAATATTAAGATTTTACAAGAAAAAGACACATTTTCCTATGCTATTTTATTTATAAATAAAAGCAATAAAAAAAATTTTCTTAAAAAAAAAAACAAATTGTTAAACTACAAAATTATGCAGGGACCATTACGCCTGTGCGATAACCTCAATTAATTAAACACTACAACCAAATCAAAGGCATAAATGAACAGTAACGATTTCTCTGTGAAAAATCGTTTGATTGGACAATTTGCCCAGCCTTGGGTTTTATAAGGTTAAAACAATATCGTTTGAGGCACCTTGGAGTCTTATGACCCTATTTAGGTTGATCGGCAACACTACTCGTAATTGGATTTTTCTTGCGAAATAAGTTTGACTGCATTGGTGCATAATTTAGATAGAACTACATATCTTTTTTTTTTTCGGAATGATGTTAAAACTGGCGCCAGAAAAACAACCGACTTCAAAAAAAAAACACTACAAAGTGATAAATAACTTTAATTTCGGAAGTCGGTGTCGTTAGTTCCGCATTTTAGATTTTTAACCGACGAAAAAACGGAGGAGGTTATCAATTCGACGCGTATATTTTTTTTTTTTTTTTTTTTTTTTTTTTATGTATGATCACGCATAACTTTTTACAGAGCAGTCCGATTTTGATAATTCTTTTTTGATTAGAAAGGATATACCCCGAAAGTGGTCCCATATAAATTTGGAAAAAAAATTCCAACCCTAAGGGTAGGAAAACAGGGGATGATTGATAGTTCACTCACTGATTGTAATGTATGACCACGCATAACTTTTTACAGATTAGTCCGATTTTGATAATTCTTTTTTTAATGGATAGAACATACCTCGAAGTTGGTCCAATGTAAATTTGGAAAAAAAATTCCTACCCTAAGGGTGGGAAAATAGGGGTGATTTGTTGTTCATTCACAGATTTTAATGCTGAGCTGTGTATTACAATTAAAAACAATTAAAATTAAAGGCCTATCTATGTTGGTATATAAAGCCTGTTTTTTAAGTATTTTACTATACAAAAAATAATAGTTAAAGTAGGATTAAGTATATAACAGTTAATATCTAAAGTAAGGTAGGTAGCCATTTGAAAAGTAATCAAAAATTAAGCATGCAGTAATAAGTAAATTATAGCCTCAAAAAATTATAAAATAAAAACTTTTTAACAAAAAAATTGAACCTCCGAAAAAACTGAAAAGCAAAAAATAAAAACCTTTTTTATTTTACCTTAATAAATAAGTTCTTAAACTAATGCAAGTATACCTAAAAAATTTTGAGTCGGCGCCAAACAATCAATGAACAAAAATCACTAAATTACCTTATAGAAATAGCCAAATCAAATTAATAATGCAACGTGAAATCTCCAGCGCTAAATATTAACATTCGACCACTCGCAACTGTTTGGCGCCGACTCAAAATTTCTTAGGTATACTTGCATTAGTTTAAGAACTTATTTATTAAGGTAAAATAAAAAAGGTTTTTATTTTTTGCTTTTCAGTTTTTTCGGAGGTTCAATTTTTTTGTTAAAAAGTTTTTGACACCGACTTCCGAAATTAAAGTTATTTATCATTTCTATATGTAGTGTTTTTTTTTGAAGTCGGTTTGTTTTTTTTTGTAATAAAGATTTTATTTTTCACTTTTTAAGTTGTACCCCACACAAATTCAATTAACACTAGTGAATTGAAGAATTGAAGACACCGACTAGAAGAATCATCAAAATTCGCATAGAAATGCCGGAGATGCAGTACATTAATGCATATAACTTCGTACATAAGAATAATTACCTAATGTATAATATACTAAAACCTACCTGAAAGTATGTAGATCACATTAATGAAAGAACTATCAAAATTGGTTCATTAGTTTTTGAGAAAATCGCGGACATACCAACATACATACATACGGGTCGAATGCAGAACCTCCTTTTTTGAAGTCGGTTAAAAATAGGACTTGCCTTTTATTGAACATACTCAATCTGTCTAGCCTTTTCCCATCAATAGGGCTTCTGACTACCCGTAACGACTGTCAAAGATCTACAAATGACAGCCGGAACCAACGGCTCAACGTGCTTTCCGAAGGACGAAGAGATCTCGGTATGTAATGGATGGTCACCCATCCATGGACCGATCTTGATAAGCGTTGCTTAACCTTGAAGATTCGTATTCATTTATTTTGCATTCAACGAGGTAAAAAATATGTTAACAAAAGGCTTAGAGCTAAGAGTCGTTGTAGACCCTGTTAGGGCACAGCAAAAATTATTGTTTGATACATAGCTAATATATAGATCGACCTGTGTAGCTGTTATTATTTAGCCACTGGACCCTTGTCCAAAAGCCTTCATTTCCAAAATACCTTTGACTGTCCATATTTCTAAAACACCCTAACTAAATACCAAAACCGCTCGCTACAAATCTCTAAATTGCTCCAAACGCAGGAACATAAAAAAGCTAAACGTGAAACACATAAAAATCGTACACATTTTAAATAATTTGACCAATTCAAATCACTAGTGTGGGAAACCACGCTATGTTTTACAATCTTTTTTTCTTACAAATATTTACCGTTATTATTTCAGTTTTCGAATAGCGAAAACTCGGGATAAACGGTCGATTACACCGTGCAGCTATTATAAAATTTCGATACGCTTTTTTCTAAGTTAATTGGTGATCACTTCAGAAGCATATTTCTGTAGTTTTACCGGCTGGTTGAGCTTCTACTTTTAATTAAAGTTTAAGTTGTTACGTCGCCGTCTAGCTATTCGTTAATGTTAACACGAAAGCTTTATCATCTGTAATGGCTGGTCGGGTACTAAATGGTAAACAAATGAAGCGCTTTTGAGTTTAGACTTTTTATTGGTAACACTTAGAGCTGATAGTAGGGCTTGCAGCAGTATGGTGTAATGGAAATTGATCGAATATTCGAATACTTATCGCAATGTTTGTATTCGAATATTAGAAAAAGTTTATTATTCGAATAATAACCGAAAGAAAATCGAATATTCAAATATAAATTATCCGAATATTTGCAAGCCCTAGCTGGTAGGGTTGGTTGCTAGTTATCGAATAATTATTCTTCTTTTTCTGGTTTCGGTGACTGCCACATGTCTTCGAATTGTTGGTTCTAAAACATGCCGGTTTCCTCACGATGTTTTCCTTTACCGCACCCGCTTGGTGGATTATGGGCTCACTCCCTCTCATAGAGACGAGGCCTGTGTCCCAGCAGTGGGAACATTATAGGCTGGGGTATACTTCTGTTTTTGAGTCTCTCAATTTAAAACTTAACATCACGCCTCTAATCCCCGTAGGGTTAGGTAGAGTTGTATCTACGAGTATACATGCGGGAGGGGTGATAGTTGCCACAAGTTGACGAATCACTGAGCTCTCGCATCACGTCACGACACCCCTCCCGCACCGCGCTGCTACCTCGGGCAACGGCCTATTTGTGTCTGATCGCACCACTAATCGTCGGATTATGATAATCCGTCATAAAACCACGGAATATAACATTTATTTTGACAAAGTAATATAGAGCGCTTTAATTTTTTTTATACTAATTGCTTTCTAGAATAAGTCACGCTTTATTAAGCGGTAACTGCGCTTTAAAATGCCGAAGACCTTTCTTTGTGTAAAAAAACTTTTCCGCTGAAAGAATATCGGTTGGATTTTGTAATAGTTTATGGTGACACGATAAAGCAAACCGGTCTAGATCAAATTGTTCTTAGTAAACTAGAAACAGGACTTAGGTACTCATTGGACGACTCCCGGCCACCGTAGGTGCGGGCCTGCGGACGGAGAGTAATGGGTAGCTCACCGTCCGAACAGGACCAGGCCCGTGCCGGACGGCGAGTATGTGTTCCACGCGCGCCTCAAAGAGATGCCAGCATAAAGACAATTCAAAAGTGCCTGTAAATGGTTTAATTGAAATAAATGCAAATGTAAATGGTTTAATTGAAAAAAATAGTTTGAGTTTGAAAGGAAGGGCCTGTTAGGGCCGAAGCCTGCCGGGGTAGCGGGATCGTCCGAAAGGGTTACCGCTATCCCGGAACACAAAGGGCTAAGGAAGGAACACGTATGGGTTTTAGTCAGTAAGAGTCTGACACTTCCTTCCGCTCCACCCAGAGCGGCAGGGGTCATTTGATGATTTCCCATCCAAAAAAAAAAGGTACTTATAGGTAAAAGAAATCCTAGAAAAGTAATGGATGCATGAAGACATCAAGACACAGTAAACTACCAAGATTGGTTTATTACTTATATTGGTACCTAAATATTTTAAAACATTCCATAAACCACCTTGGCTTTAACCCAGCAAATAGAGACATCAAACCATTTATATGACGCACGCCATTTATAACTCCTAACATTTGTCATCTAAATCGCGATCGCAGTCGCACTACGGAAACGTCATAAAAACTCACAAAAGGTCAACCCTTCGAATGCGATAGGCTAACCAACTAACCAAGATATTTGCATGAAAACATTCACATATATCCCTATCTCCGCTTTATGACCGCGAGTTATAGCCTTTATGATCGATGGCCAGTATTTATGGCCAAATGACCGTAATTAGTGGGGCCGAGTACCACTGGACTTTATAGCTGGGCGGCCCGCGATTGAACATAGCTTTCACACAGCATTTTAGTGTTAAGTTTCGAATTTGTATTTGTTCTGCCTGGATATTTGTGTATATTTATTAGCGGTACAGTTTAATTGTAGCTTTAGATGAGTTTTACATTTATTATGGTGTGTTAGCTTACTGTATTGGGTATTAAAGAAAATGAGCCTGGGCATGTTATAATGACCTAACAGTGCTTCATTGGCGTGGTATCCAAGGGGTATCGTATTACCCAATAACTGGGTTGTGGAGGTCAGATAGGCAGTCGCTCCATGTAAAATACTGGTATTCAGCTGCGTCCGGTTAGACTGGAAGCTGACCCCAACATAGTTGGGAAAAGGCTAGGCAGATGATGAGTGCTTCATTGACGTGCTGCTGTGTATCCTCTTTTCGTGCCTTATACCTTTGTGGCTTTTCACTACACCCATAGATGAAGAATGTTCTGTTCCTCAGGTACCTAAATATAGGCTCTAAATACTCGTATAACAAAGAACTCCACAAAACTGAGTTTCGCAATCTGTAAAATAATTTTCTGTGGAGTTTTCACAATCAATTTATTTATTAAAATAAAGATTTTTTTTGTAAATATATTGATTTAATTTAATCAATTTAATTAACTGAATTAAATTGATGCACAAGTAAAAAAAAATACTGTACAAAGGTGGAATTAATGCCTGAGGCATTTTCTACTATAGTCCGCGCGGAACTAGTTGGCCGCGCCTTAGGTATGTGAGCGGTGGGACGGAGGGGCGGGGGCGCATTACTCAGTAAGTCAGTACGTGTGTTGCGAACCGCCGCCTCACCCCTGTCCCCACCTCAGCGGCCAACTAGTTCCGCGCGGACTATAGTCAATCTTAAAATGATGCAGAGACAAAACATGGCAGGTGCAACATAAGGGATAAATAACTCGAAAAAGATTAATACTAATACATAGATACGTGCATATAAACAGAATAAACTAACTAATCTGCATTCGCGATTTATTTGCCAAAAATGTAAACAAATATGAGTTTATGGAAAAATAACTTTAATTCCTACAAAATAAAGTGCAGTTTACGCTGCTGTTAGTGCTGATCACTCTGAAATCAACTTAATTCCCATTAAAATAAAGTTGATATTTGTTTAACTTGAAATAACATCAATTTGAAACATAAGTTTGAATAAACTTTAGACATGTACATATCTTATATTAGCTTCTGCCTGCGACTTCATCCGCGTGAAACTTGTTCCCTCGACCCACCTTGTCGCATCGCATCGCATGCCTGCGTTTTCGCTTACCGTCCTTTCTTACTTTTAATTTTTGCTCTACTGTAAGCCTATGGCCTTTCTCAAGAATTGGGCTACCAAATGCCAAAATAATTTTTCAAACCAGCCTGGTAGTTCCAGAGATTAGCGCATTCAAAGTATTAAAAAAAAAACTCTTCAGCTTTGTTATTAGTATATAGATTGACATTCATCACGAAATATCACACATCGCAAGATATTCGCTCACATACCCTACAAATCACAAACACACGGCTAACCTAGTGTAACTAAAACGATTGCCACACAGCGGCGTATGGAAATCCGTCCGCTCGTAATGAATGGTGTTTGCGCAAGCTCATACGGACAGAAGTATTTGTTACCGTCACTGCTGGTAACGTATCGGTATTAGACGCGCGAATATAACGGTTTCGTCACAGAGTATTGAGTTGATACAGTTTAACAATATGTGTTGTGTCATGTAGGTATGATGTATGAAACACATGCACGTCTTTGAAGGGTTAATAGAGTTGTATATGTTACCGGCCAAACCCGATTTCAGGACAAACTAGTTTAGCCTAGGCTAAACTAGTTCCGTCGACATAGGATGCAAGGGCGAGCGAAGGGCACCCCGAGGTTCGGTTTGGATAGGTTACTTTAAACCCTTTACACAGAAATAGGGGCCCCGCGAAGCGGGGCTCCGTCGACATAAGATCCAAGGGCGAGCGAAGGGCACCCCCTATCGCGTATAGGAAGAACTAGTTTAGCCTAGGCTAAACTAGTTTGTCCTGAAATCGGGTTTGGCCGGTAACATATATACTGTTTTACACTCGATAAAGAAAAATCACACCAATATTATAAAGGCGAAAGTTTGTGAGTGTGTTTGTTACTTCTTCACGCACAAACGGCTGAACGGATTTTAATGAAATTTGGTACACAGATAGCTTATAATCAGGATTAACACATGGAACACTTTTTATCCCGATATTCCCACGGGATCGACACATATGCGGGTCAAACCGCGGGGCGCTGCTAATATCACTTAAAAACGTAACATCACGCCATAACATTACCATCAACCGGGCATAAATCCAGACTCCGGGTTACTACTGAAAAAAAAAAATCAATAGTAGGCTAATATGATTCTTGCCCATGGTTATGTACAACTCTTTGACCCAACATAATTATATTGGACTTAAAACTGTATCAACTCAATACACTAAGTTTTTTTGATTGCTATATGAATATGACATATTTTTAGATTTCATTTTTAGATTTCATATGGACGAAAGCCTTTTCGCAACGGATGATGTAAAACTGCAAGAAGCAAAGATAGAACAGATATTGTTGGTATGAAACAGCTACCTATGGAACTTACAGTGAAATTACTTATCTCTTTTACCTTCCGCGAAAAGGTGTGAAAAAATATATTTGAAGAAGCAAAGACAAATGCTGGAAAACCCTCTGGCCTAGCTTTCCATTCCATACTTCATTACTCAAACTTCACAAGCTCCAGATACGCCTCCAGTGTCAGTCACAGCGCAAGCCCGAGGTGTGAGCCCATTCATTGTTTATGACCAATTAGGAACTTTGCACACTTCTGCGAACTTCGTTAACATTTGACGTTTACTGCATTACCGTTGCTCTAATATATGAAAGGTAGTGCGGAGGCAGTCTTTTGTTTACGCTTATTTTCCAACTGGTAAAAGCGGATGGGCAGAAGTGGTAACTGAAAATTAGTTTGAATTTACCTAGGTATTTGACAATTTTGTGGACGCGATAAATATTACTAAGACACTTGACATCATTGTGATCAATGATAAGAGAAGAGTTAGGTACGGTCAGCATCAAAAGTTGATTAACACTTCAGTTTTTTTAATCTTAGTTATTGAGCAAAATATTTGTTCAAAATTGCAGCAGAAGAATTTTTTTTAGAATATAAAAGTTGTTGTCAATTTAATAACATGTAAAAATGATAGTGTTAATCGACTTTTGATGCTGACTGTACCTACCCAAAATTTGACCTTCAAAAATGGCACAATGTCACAGTGTTAGATGACACGTGGAAGTAGGATGGCATGTGTAATTATCTGGAACAAAAAAGAGCAAGACGTAGAAAATTTGGCTGACTAGCCAAGTTTTGACGTGACGTGACACTTGCGTAGCGCATATAATCTATATTTTCTCATATTACTTATAATATCATTGACTGTGATCTTAATTTTGATTGAAATTCTATTCTAAACCAAGAAGAAAATTAAGCAAAACGAACTATCAACACTTAAAACCTCCTTTTCAACAAAAGACATCAACGCCAAAATTCCCATACATAAATCCTCATAACAAATTCATATCGATTAAAAAACTGTCGTGTGTTACAAACGGACTATGTTCACAATTATACAAATACGAACAACACGAACCAATTAAATACAATACATCCGATCAACCCTAATATCCGGGGTTGGGGCGCAACATAGGTAGGTACAGAAGGTCGGCTCCAAACAAGGAGTGTAAAACGGGCGCACGCACATAGGCACGTACCGTCACGCTCACGCGCATATATTATATTATTATGAACAGAACAGCTCGGCAATAATATCTGATTTCATCATTCATCCATTTATATCTGTCGTCAAGATGACGGCAAATAAGATATGTTATCCCTTTGTAGATGGCATATACAAGTGGCAGCACGAATATGTGACATCGAAGGAACATCACGAGACAATTGCGACGCCAAAATATAGGATGCTACAGCATCTTCGATCAGATGTGATACCTCTTAGGATACAATAATATCGGACATGTCACGCGTTATAAATATCGTACGTGAAGCGTGTCTATGTGTGCATGCGTTTTCACTCATTGTATGAAGCCGGCCTTCTGTCCCTATCTATTGTGTGGTTGAGGGTAGGGGCGACCCCGTTTATCTTAATAACATGTTAAAACATCGAGTGTCGCGATCGAGGGGTTAATTTTTACCTGAGTGTGGTTTGTGTTCGCTCATTTGTGGTATCTATTTGATCGGACGAGGGATTTTTTTATGCTGGCAATTTTTGTGGGATTCGTGTAAGAAAATTTTAGTTTGCAGTTCTGTTTTTAAACAGGCACGGAGGGTTTATTTTTTATTGTGTTTTAGTCGCTTATCCAAAACAACAAAAAAAAACTCTAGTAAACTCTAGTTCAAAGAAATATTTTTAAAATATCTCTTTGAAATAGTTAAAATCTTATTTTATTCCACTTCCAAGCTGAAAAATTACGTCACGCATAAAAACAATTACTAATCAACAAGAACACCATTCGATTTCTATGAATTTAAATTGCTTAATAATATTCGAAAATTATTGAAAAAAAAAACCTGATAGTCATCGCCTGAACGCCATGACATGCCAAACTGACATTAACAGCATTGTCAAACAATATAAGGCGGCAATATTAAATATTCAACGCTGGCAACACATTACCTGTACGTGTTTTTAATTGATCTGGCAATACCGAAGCGCGGTGTTTCGTATAACTCGTACGTTACGTGTGTATTTTAATTTATGTTTTTCTGCGATAATTATCGGTTTTAATGTTAAATGATTTGATCGGTGTCTGTAATTAGACAGACTTTTAGTTCAGTGGAAAGTTTTAATTACTATGCGAATAGGGGTTGTCTAGTTATGAATTAGACTTGGCTGGGATCAAATATAAAAAGTTCTTGATTTAAAAGAGTGTTCTTGGAGCTCTCCATAGAGATCTTCGTTTTGGAATAGCTTCAACATTCCGACTAACTGACTGACTCCTTGATAATTCAAAAGTGCCTATAAATGGTTTTATTGAAATGAATTTGAAAGAATGAGTGTGTTTACCTATTTCTCAGATTGATTTTGCTCCCAATACAAGCCTAAACCAAATTGAAAAACAACAAAAACAAATCAGACCAGACCAAATTAAATTATGTAGAGATAAGGTAGACAGCATAAAATATCTGAACCATACAAAATTATTAATTCAACAAGATATCTCCAAAACTTAAATAATGTTATCGATTAATTGATTGAAGAGAATTGGAAGAAGATATCAATTTTTGAAAATGATTTTTGATAAAGACGGGAGTTTCAAATCTTATCTGAATTTGTTAAAAGATAAACCTGTCTTTATTATATGAACTCCTTTGAAATGAACCCCTTTTTTGTTATTGTTATATTATACAGGACTGCAGGTATCGGCTTTGAGCTTTCGCTAACCATCGTGAAACAAAATCCTCCTACTAATATTATAAATGTGAATATTTGTCACTCAATCACGCGAAAACGGTTGAACGGATTTGGATGACATTTGGTACGCAGATAGTTTTTAACCTGGATTTACACATAGGATAATTTATATCCGGTGGTACGTTCCCGTGGGATAATTTCCGACCCCCACCCGGGCGAAGCCGTGGGCATACGCTAGTAATAAATAAGTAAAATAAAACTATGAACAAATAGAAACATTCTTACCCCCTTACTAATAAACGTATTATATCATTACACACCGATTTCTCTCTTTCAGTCGTCAGTAATTTGACTTTCGAAAGAAGAAGACAAAGCGTTGTGTAACTATACAGTCGCTATACAACGTTTATTAATAAGACATAATAAAAATGGTCCCAAAAGCTAGGCATGCATTTTCCGTTACTAGGTAAGGAAAAAAGATAAGAAAATGGAGAGGATGATCCACGAACATCATAATCTATTTCGTGTTTACCTGTATGATATTGTGTCATTGTTTATTGGTTCACTTACATAACTTTTACAATATTTAACACAACGAACTATTTACATTAGGTATAACTAACTAACTATACAAATAAATACAAAAATAAAAGGACAATTAAGCGTCGAACTACTCGTCCGCATCGCTTTCATCTGGAAACGTGCCCAGAAGACTGGCAGCATTGCCACGTTGCAGCGCAAAGCTAATTCTTTGGCTAAAGTACGACCCAGCCCTCTGGTCACATGAAGTGTCGACTATCAGCGAAAAAGGAAGATGCGCTCTCGGGCCCCGTGACTAGAGCGTTTTGACCCCAAAAGGCTCAAAATATTGATATTTTTTTAATTTAATTTTTTCAATTTACAAGTCGTTTTTCGGTAGGTGGGTACCAAAAACTCAAAATGCATAGCTTAATAAATACCGTTACACCAATAAACTCATGGACCAACAATATTAATACATTATGAACTCATGTCATCTAGGTATATAAACAACTATCATAAAATGCGAGTAATAATGTTTGTCTCGCTTCTTTCATACTCGATAAGTAGAGCTTAAGGGATTTACTAGATAACTTTCACACGGAAAATCGACCGGCGGCGTAAACAAAATGAGTATTATGACTACATCCCGCGATAACCATGCAGTAGGTTTTATCAATATAAAAAACAGCGGGGCAATTCTTGTTCACAGTCAGAGGGGCAATTCTCGTAAATTTAAGAACGTTCACAGTCTGATCTGTCTCAATCTGTCAAAAAATACTTCTAATTTCCCTACATTGGACAAGTTTTTGACATTTGTTTGTCGCCGAGATGAGACTGTGACTAGATTTTGAACGTTTTAAATTACGAGAAATGGCCTTATGATCTCAGTCTCACTCTGTCAAAAATACCTCTAATTTCCTACATTTTTGACAAGTTTATGACATATGTTTGTCACCGAGGTGAGATTGCGACTAGATTTTGAATGTTTTTTTTTCTAATTACGGGAATTGGACTTCTAGATCTAGAGACAGACTCATAGAAAAACATATTAACACTCAGAAAAAATAAGAAAAACCATAAGTTCATGTGTAATTTTCAATTACGTATTTTCCCACCGACTGCAATTGTTTTTTAGGCTCTGCTAAAAAAACTAAAATTCGCAAACACCTTTTTTATGAAACCATTAAAGCAATGTAACTGTCAACTGAAACCGAAAAGCGAAGGAACCAAGAACCCCAAAAAAATAATCAGTTAAATTCAAACAAACGTCAAAAACACCTGATTATCAAAATGACAGCTCCATAAAAAAGACGTTCGGAAACACACTCGAAATACGTAATTACGTCTTCCGTACACAATCAGAGGTCGGATCAGAGGGCAATTTGTAACAATAATGGTGCGATTGGTCAAGCGGGTCATGGGACCGGGTGGCACCTGTCACTGTGTCAAACTATCGCGGGTGTTATCTGTTAGGCCTTAATAACCTCACGTGGACGTACGGACAGGATACGGGAATTTGGTTGTATATGAATGGATTTTGTTGATCGCTTTCGGTTCTTAAAGGGATGTGCTTTTTGTTTATTTTTTAGTTGGAGTAAACATCGCTCTTTAAATATTTGTTCTGCATGAGTTTTTGCAAGTTACATTGGCATTTTAAAATAAGCACAGAAAAAGCTTTACATAGATGACGTCTTTTGGGTATCTCTTGTTGCACCGATTTACTGGAAGTTACGATTAACAATTTTACGCCCACAGATAAAGATCGTTCCTTCGAACGTTTAGTTTAATTAATTAAAAGTTATAAATATTTAAGTAACCGGTTATAATGACGTTAACATATCAAGCGTTGACTAATGAGACACAATTAAAAATTTATTGTTCCAAGGTGACGGAAGGATGTTCTAAAAATGTGTTAAAATATCACGAATAACAACCAACAACATTTTTTTTAAAAAGAAATCAGACATCCTCTGTCGTTTTTTTTATCACGCGTTCTCTCTCTAATTAAGGAAGGATATTCAAAATTGCGTTGGAACGGCATCATAAATTACAGTTAAAAACATTTTTTTCCCCAATAAAAAGCTTGTTTTTTTTCAATCACGCGTTCTGTAAAACAAGCTAAACCAAATCAATATCGGGAAGATGTTTTAAAAATGCGTTAATACGCAGTAAGAGCCAAAGCACACACGCTACTTTTTGCATCGGCGATCGGCGATTCAGCTGCTTTTTAGAACCTAATGCAGCGACCAAGCATTCCACACCGCACACTTAAAAACGCCAAACGCGGCGATTCAGTCGCTTTTCGGAAGCTCGATACAGCGGCTGAACGCTACACTCCGCACACATTCGGATCGGATGCCGGTCTCAGCGTTTTGGCATTTGCGCCAGCATCGGAGCAGTCGCTAAAACGCGCGATTCCGGTACCACGTCCGAACGCAGAGAGTCGCCAAAACGCGATGCAGCATCGGAGCAGTCGCTAAAACGCGCGATTCCGATACCGCGTCTCCGAACGCAGAGAGTCGCCAAAACGCGATGCAGCATCGATACAGCCGCAAAATCGCCGATCGCCGATGCAAAAAGTAGCGTGTGTGCTTTGGCCCTAATTTATAACAATTAAAAACTGTTTTTTAAATCAGGCGTGATCCGACAATTTTTTTTTAAATCACGCATTCTCTAAAACAAGCTGAAACACACCAATAAGAGTATTACTGATCGTAACTGAAACGCGCTGGTAAGTTGCCACAGTTTATTGTACATTCAATAGCGATGAAGAAGGAAGAGAAGTCACAAGCGTCAAACCTGACAGTAATACTAGAATTTAGAATGCAATTAATGTTCCGAAAAAAGGTGATAATATGCTGCACTGTAATGAGTTCGATTCGCAAAAAACAGAAATAAGTTATAAAAATGTATTTTTTAAATCACGCATTCTCTAAAACAAGCTGAAACACATCAATAACAGAAATAAGTTTTAAAAATGTATTTTTAAATCACGCATTCTCTAAAACAAGCCAAAACACATCACTATCACAATTTGATCGCCCAGCTTTTCGCAACTTAAGTCGGATTTGCAGCGATATCGTTCAGTTTATGTTGGCCCGTGGATTACGCCGTCAATATTATTACGCGCCTTTTAATACCGTTGAGCCGCTCCATAAAACATATTGGAAATTATTGCTTGATACGTCCACTTTATCATGCTATTGGAAATTGCTGCTTTTGTGTGGAAAAGATGTCTTATTTAGGATGTTGGTGCTTAAGCCCACCTGTTTAGGTGTAGAATATAGATGGAGGTAATGTAGCTGATATGAATTGGCAAGATACCAACTTCGGGTATGAATTCAACTGCTTTTTTTGTGTCATTGCCACAGAAATCATATCTATGGTCGTTACGAAATAATTAAGCTAAGAGAACTCAAACTGTTGTAAAAAGTACTTACCTACTACGTTACATAACTTGCATTTAGGATACTTGATAGAGGATATAAAATGGGCAAAGTTTTTCTTG
This sequence comes from Amphipoea lucens, assembly GCA_947508005.1. NCBI lineage: Eukaryota > Metazoa > Arthropoda > Insecta > Lepidoptera > Noctuidae > Amphipoea > Amphipoea lucens. Next base: position 9,104,262 of record OX382379.1, on the reverse strand, counting down.
CCTTGTAAGTAACTAAGAACGAGATATTACTTACTCCTTTATCTGCACCATACCGTACGTACGTAAGATACGCGCATTGACTTGGAGTTGCGGACACCAGCCCGTATTATCTATTACCTATCTGCACCATAGGGTTAAACATTTGAAATGTATGTAGCTACGCAACAGATACTAAAAATGTAACTTTTTGAACTATCTGAAAATCTTAAAGAGACGATTATTTGGTTAGGGGACATTATAGTAGATACTTATATAAATGGGGTTTTAAAATAAATTTATTTTAGTTGCAAAGAAAACATAGAAGCATCGCAAAAAAAATTACGTATACAGCTATTAACATCCTCCGACATTTTTACAAGAGCAGTCATAATGCCATCGACCGTTACTCTATTTTCAAAACAAAACCTCACATCTGGCGCCAAACACCACCGTCCTTCATTCACAAAGGAGATCACAACACTTAAATCGGCATAAAAACTCTAAATTCCCAACCTCTTCCGTTAAAAGAGGTAAGGCACGTTAAACTGATAATTATCAAGTGCGTTTGGAATGGCCCTGTCTCGTCCGGCCTTGTCTCCCGGAGCCTTGGAACGCACGTTACCCTCAGTAAAAGGGCTTGGCAGATCGATTCACAGTTTTTTTGCGGAGATTAACTCTGAGATTCAGGCACTGTATAGACTGTTGTAGGCTTTAAGATATACCTAGGTATCATTGCCTTTTGAGAATTTCGAAATCGTGAAATGAGAAAAATGGGAGTTTTATCTGGTTTGCAGATTTTTGATGCATCTTTATAGAAGGTTTTAAGTAGGTAACTTATCGAATGACATCAAAACTATAGTCAACTCAGGCTCCGTGTATGAATAGGTTTTGATTTTAAATTTAAGGTAAGTTTAAAATAGCAGAATATCACACCACTGATCCCGCAATCAGCGTAGACCCATACCATATAAAATCAAACTACCGTCAACACGAAAAGAACATGGAGACACCACTAAGTTATGAAATATTATCTGCAAAAATAACACAATATTTCATATAAAGACGCGAAAAAAGCTTAAGTGCAGACAATGTATCAAAGGTACAAAAACCTTGTACACAATGCAAGTTAAGTTTTTAACAAAAACATCCATCACAACATACTCTCATTATTTCCACCTTACAATTAAATTAGAAACGACAACCAACACAGAAACCCTTCATTAGGAATAGCCTGGATTCCTTCGCGAACCCTTCATGGATATAGCTTTTTTCCGCTCAACTAAGTATTTGAAGCATGGAACACACTACATAGAAATATGTTGATAAGCTCATTATAAGAATAACTTCACACCTACAACCTGTATCCAGGCAAAGGACATCGTCTTTTACAGAAACTGATGATGAATTGTATGAAGCAGAGATTACTTTAATTGATTCTTTTTGCGGGTGATACGCTTGGTAGGTTTAATGGCGAGGAAGTCGTTAAAAGAATTATGAGAAGAATGCTTTTCAGTAAAGAGCAGTGGTGGCCCAGTTGTAACGGCCCCGAATTACGAGTTGTAGGTCGTAGGTTCGAACCCAGACAGGCGGTTCACTTTGTGTACATTATTTCATCACCACTGCTTTCAAAACGATGAAGGAAAACATCGTCAGGAAACTTGTGTTGAAATGTTCTTGAACCAAAAATTCGAAGACATGTGACATATACCAACCCGCCTTGGGCCCGTGTGGTGGATTATGGCCCACTCCCTCTCACATAAAGGAGGCCTGTGTCCCAGCAGTGGGAAAATTATAGACTGACTATACTTTTCAGTATAAAGTATTTGATTAGGTCCCTAAATAATTGCCTAGAAATGTATGGATGGACCTGCTTTATAGGTACACAGTCTAGCTAGTAGCTATATGACCATTTCATTGCCCAATGGTTTTTATTAATTGACTATTCACCGTGAGGATAACTGAAGGCCATTTCCCGTAATTAAAAACGTTCGAAATCTAGTCGCAATCTCATCTCATCGACAATGTCAAAAATGTAGGGAAATTAGAGGTACTCGTATTTTTGACAGATTGAGACTGAGATCAGAGTGATCAGACTGTGAATGTTCTTAAAATAACGAGAATTGCCCCTCAGAACTTAAAGTCTTAAATCGCCAAAGATGGATGGTGATCAACTATGGTTCCCTATATGTAAAAATCATGAAACCTCTGCTTTGATGTTAAAAGAAAATCACATGACATTGGATACATTCAAAGTCATCATGAATTTTCATCTTTTTTCTATGCACTTTTATTAAAATGACCTCCACACCATCACATAATAAAACTGGTTAAATATCTGTCGGTACAATTATCAATATTTTATGTAGTTCTTCATAATTTGCGTGATGTTTTGTTTGCATAAATGTTGACTCATCGGCTATGGTCACCGGAAAAATCCATTCCCCTCTGTTGATTTAGCATTTTGAGGCGTGCTAAAGCATGTTCATATATTGCTGACTGACACGCCTGTCATTCACGAATGTTACCCTTCCAAAGAGCAAAGGGCATGAGAGTCTCTCAATCGTTTAATATGCAAATCTGTAAAAATGTATGTAGGTAGCCTTGATCGGAGCTTTAACATCACTTCGATGGGTCTTCAAATGCTACAATTGCAGTTGGTCAATCAAATTTTTTTTTTTTACTGGTACACACGGCTACACATGAAGCTATACAAAACCAGTATAAGTTGACTTCTGATTGTCCGAAAAACCTATACAATGCGAGGTCAGCTAAAACTGGAAATGTATAGCTTGATGTGTAGCCGTGTGCACCGTATCATCTTCAAAAATTCTTTAGCAATTTTCCACTCTTATTTAAAATCATAGCAGGCCCAAGCAATAGTTGACACAAAAATTTAAAACTTCGGTGAGAAACCTTATTCTTTAAAGATGGACCTGATTCAAAACTAGATCTGCGAACAGATTTGCATGTTTTTTGTGTACGTGAGTAACTTCTTGCTGTAACTCGCTATTCAGCTTCAGTCACCATGTTAGTTTAACTAGTGCAGTATATACGATAGTATATCTTTTGTTTCTAGTTTGCAACGAAACCCAGGCTCTTAAACTACAAGCTATATTTAAAGCTGATGCATGTCATTACGCACAACACGGACACAAACATTAATTATTCGCAATCAAACTGTACAAAAAACCTTGCCTAATGATATATAGATTGCTTTAATACTATCTCTTGATAGCTTCCGTAAACCATATAATTACACCCTAGTTCCTGATAGGATGCAAGCTTAATGAGCACAACATTGACCCATTTATTACACGAGAAAAAAAGTCACATGTCAACTCCTAGACACCTGCAGTTAATGCATCCTTGGAATTAATATCGAATCAATCTATCATTAAGGTATTAAAGCAACGGGTCTCACGCCCCACGGAATTATCTTTCACCCCATCAAATGTGGAAAGTCTAATAGAAATCCGTAGTACGTAATAAGAAAGGCTAATCGCACGCGTAGACAGTTAGCGCGTTGCGGCATCGTGCAAAAACATATATTGGATGTGTCAGGCATGATTGATGCGCGGGAGTGGGCAAAAAGTTGTGTTGAACGGAACGGGCCGTGACGTCGCGGGGAATGTGAAGCGGTTATGTACGTTCGTTTGATCGTGAGGTACAGTTTATAGTTTGATATCGAGCTTAGATAGTAGTGGGCTCTTTCAGTTTAGATTAGATTTGATGTAAGACTCTCGTATTTAGCTGTTTCGTAGCGATATTCGGCACTGCGTCTTTGTTGACCAAATTCGTAGACATCGAGATTTTGTTTTGTCGCTCTTTTCCGACTTGTTTTATAAGGCTTTGTCAAGGTCAGGCTTGTCGTCAGTAGTATTTCCAATATATTTTACCTAAAGTATTGGTCTCGCCTTTTTAAGCAATATTTCGATTGACATACAAGGAGGTATCAGCAGGACAAACTTGGACCGTCGCAACTTCAGAGGGAAGTGTTATAATAATGTTTATTCGGTATTAAAATTGTTGATATCGTATTGATGATTTTATTTTACAATATATTTCAAACGTCATCAATATAAAATGATAAAGGTGTACCACCAGTAGGGACTCAAAATACTGCCTTGACGTACTCCTAGCGTTAAGTACTCCAGCGCGATCTGTGTAATGGTCACATGTTGCAAATCCTGACTAATTCAGCCACGTTAAAGAGCATCTTTGGGAATAATAGAAATCTGGCAATAGCCAGCAGCCAAGTCAAACTGGCAAGCGAAAGTTTAAACACACACGTTCAATTTTTTAAGTGAACCCAATCCTACTACAACGTAGCCGTCTTTTGTTTTCAGGTACACGGTAAACAGAACGGACACCTACGTACTAACACGCGCTTTACTTACGTTTAGAAGGTCTACAATGTGAAACGACATTACGACAATAATTTAAACTTCGTATCTCTAATGAAGTTCCTATTCTGCATACAAAAATGCATCATTCAAATATATCCAATAGTTTAGTCATTCTAGCCAGTCGGTTGATTGCCAAAACCCATCACTACTATTTATTGTTTGAAAAATCATGTTTCAATTTTAAGTTTATTTGATAGGTTTAAAATAATCCTCACTAGTATTGACAGTATGTTCATTTATTGTCGTATTGTTGACTCCACATTGTATAGCTTAGTAACTAGCTTAGCCTTAGTTGGAAGGTAAACAGAAATATTAATAGTGTGAAACCAAGCATCGCCAGTACCTAGTATTTGTAATGAACTAGGTATCATCGATTTTTTTCTAAGAAACCAGAAGCTGTGTAATTGGATGTCGTGCATCGCTGGGCGCTTGTCAATCAAATATTCTTGTTCAGCCGGTTGATACTGCCCCGTGAGAAGGCAACGCCATCTAGTGGCGCCAGTTGGATTTATGAAACTTTTATATGGCGTTGTAAATTAAAGCCTTTTGTACAAATGGGTTTGGAACTATGTAGATTAGATTGGACTGGTTAGTAGATGTGATATTTGTGGTTTGTATTTCCCTAGTCAGCGCATTGATTGTCACTCATAAATTGCTTATGCTTCATCATCATCTACCTAGCCTTTTCACAACTATGTTGGTGTCGGCTTCCAGTCTAACCGGATGCCGCTGAATACCTGTATTTTACATGAAGCGCTTGCCTATCTGACCTCCACAACTCAGTTACTAGGTAATACGATACCCCTTGGTAAGACATCAGACTTTCGGGCTTCTGATGACCCGTAACGAGTGCCAAATAAACACATCAAAAGTGTCTAGGGATCAACATATATTTTTGCAATAACTTTTCTCCTGATTGATATTAATTAAAATTTTCTTTAAGGATTCATCAAATAAAGTGTTTTCGTTTGTCACAGTAACGATAAACCAAGTCACCTTTGCATTAATAAAGAAATTTGCCATTTCCTAATAAAGGGATTTTTGACATTTGAACCACTAACACAAAAGTTCGAAAAAAAGACTGAAATAACAGTTTTCTTTAAAATTTTATTGGGTAACTTAAACAATTAATAATCCGTGTTTCTACCGCGAACACTAACAACACAAGAACATCGGTTTGGCATACTCAAAATGAGTTCATCCAAATCACGCTGTGGAATGGCCGCCCATGTTCGTTGCAACAACAAAAAAAGGTCTTCTTGCGACTGGATACCCTCCATATTCGGCAGAGCTCTTCTCTGTAGCATATCCCATGCATGCTCAATCGGGTTCAAGTCTGGCGACTGAGCAGGCCAGGGCTGGACATTGATGTTAGCTGCGGCGAGAGTCTGTCTTACAACTCTTGCGGTGTGCGGTCGTGCATTATCATGCATTAACTGAAATAAGGGACCGATTTGCACTTGTAGAGGAACGATGACGTCTGATACAATCGTCTCAGCATAAATTTGAGCGTTGAGGTTGCCTCTGATCCAAATCAACTCAGTTCTTCCGCCGATCCAAATACCCGCCCATACCATGATGGTTCCACCACTATAAGGATGGACTTCCTGGCAGGATTTTAATCGCTGTTGGCGTCCAGGGGTTCTCCAGTGTCGTATACGTCTTGTATCCGTTCTCATACCAAAACGAGACTCATCAGAAAAGCATACGAAACGCCATTGTTCTTCTGCCCAATTTCTGTGTTCAAGAGCCCATTGATATCGAATCCTACGATTGTGCATTGCTATAGGTGGTACCCGTAGCGGTCTTCGGGAATGAAGGTTCACTTCATGCAAGCGGTTTCTGACTGTTTGGTCGCTAATTAAGTTCCCTGAAGAGTGATGAAGCCTCACGGCTAACATCATGGCGGTTATTGTTGGAGCTCTTCGAGTTAAGATTTGAATGTATCGGTCTTGTCTCCGTGTGGTGCAGCGATACCGTCCTCCATGGCGCTCAGCCACGGTACCAGTGCTTCGGTAACGTGTCCAAAGTCGACTGATAACATTCTGACTTGTATTCAGAGCTAAAGCCACAGTACGTTGCCGGGAACCAGCTTCTATCATTCCCACGGCTCTGAGCATTTCTTCCCTGCTTAAATGACGTCGCCGCTCCATAATAACGTTGGTTTTAATCAGTAGTAGGGAAACAGTAGCACTAATAATGTCTTCAATGCGTTGTATGTTTTTATAGAGAAAATATTGACAGCTGATTTTCATCTTTTACTCGAATTTGATTCACAGTTCCTGATTCAAATTATGAAATGCACCAAAAAGGATCCATATAAATTTATAAAATCATAAATTTATTACAAACCCACATCTCAATCTCAAGAAATCCGCATAAAAATGCTTGATCCCTAGACAGTTTTGATGTGTGTATCTACGAATGACTGCCGAGACTAACGACTTAACGTGCTTTCCGAGGCACGGAGGGGTTTTGATATGTACCCAATGATGGTCACCCATCCACGGACCAACCGTTGCAAGCGTACCTTCGATAGACCCGTGCGACTGTTATTACTTAGCCACAAGCCCCTCATGAATTGCTTATGCTTATTCAACCATAATATATTTTTTATTAGGTAGATATAATGGTAGAAAATGCCCAAGGCATTAAGTCCGCCTTTGTAGAGTTTTTACTTGTGCATAAAGTTTTAGTAAATAAATACTTAAATATTTTATTGCACCGAAAGTTGACCCCTGAACAAAGTTGAAAAAAAGTTCATGATAACGCTGAAACTCAACGCCAAAATTGTTGAATTGGATGAATAAATTGAGAGGACTCTTATAAAACAATAGCAAGACCACGACTACTATAATAGATAAAGAATTTGGCAAAACACATTAACAGCAGACTTCTGAGTGCGGTGGTTAATGTTAATAGTAGCCTTTTAAAAGGACAGTGATTTCCTTAATATTTTGACAAGGAGCATAAGAAACACATGTTATAATTGCATAGTGCAACCGGCAATTTAAACACAATTTTTAATGGTGGTCTCTACGAAACTGAAAAACCGACGAATTAGTGCAATATTTTTTCTTTCCTTGAAATCAACTATGGCACCTTTCTAATCTTGATTCCATAGTATTGTAGATATACAGATGCGGTTACTAAAGATAAAGAGGAAGGTAAAGTTATACAGTATACTGTGATATATAATTGAAACCGTTAGATACTAATATTTTAAAAGGAAATTGAACATCTAATGCATTTTTAAAAAAAACTTCCTTCTAATCGCTTTACCCAAGCAACATTTACTAGTGCATTCGGATTCGGATGCACCGACCACTCAATAGGATATCGATTGTGCATCTAATGGCCTAATAATCGGTTACCCTCAAAAATTGACGCCTTGCGTTCACCGATTCTCCGCCACACCTCTTCTCCATACCCTACTATTTACCCATTAATTTTGACAGCCTACTTAAAAGTCCTATAATTATTTTTTTAAAACCACATGCGTGGAGGTTGTGTTCGAAAAAGTTTGTGTAATGGATTTTCGGTGGTTCGAATTTAGATAATTGTCGGAATATTGATTCGATTCCAACAGATGTGTCGATCGTGAGGTGTTAAGGAAATTGGTGTTATTATGTTAAAAAATCGTTAGTCCTGTTAAATGTACGAATATTTTGACTCTAAGTAAAGTGGGGCAGATAATTGCTAAGCTTAAGAGAATGGCATGTCGAAAGTAGCAAAAATATGCATGGCACATTCAAAGAACCGACGCGACCGACCGCGTACCGGTAAGCGTAGTGTGGGACGCCCCCGAGCTAGATGGACGGACGACCTAAAGAAAGTGGCTGGGGTAGACTGGATGCGGAAGGCGGAGGACAGGGTGCTGTGGCGCAGTCTGGGAGAGGTCTATGTCCAGCATTGGACTGCGATAGGCTGAGTTGATTGATTTTGACATTCAAAGAATCTCATCAATGATACTTGCTAGCTGAAACAGTTGCTATAGATGATAAGACTGACTGACTTTTAAGGCACTCCCTCACCGGGAGCATTCGCCTGTAATGTAACCCAAGATTCCACTGTAACGGTTAGGGCTTTGCAAGTAGACTGCGCAGGCCGTCAACTGCTAGGTAGTGCAGAGAGATAACTGAAACCGGCAGGATAGGTTTATATATATTATTATGAATAGGTTGAAGTAACGCGGCTAGGTCGCGGGTAAAGGTACATGCGAATGCTCCCGGTGAGGGAATATCTTTAACTAAGTTTTGAACTGACACAAAAAAGATTGCAATAGAAGCGTTACAAAGAAATGACGATCACTCTCTGCAGCTAAAACCTCCCTGTTTTGCGATGCAGTATATTATGATGTCTCGTAAGTATTCGTAGCTTACAGTATAAGTTACATCACGCAACAAACTAAAGAAAAACCAATTCACTGCCTTCCCTTCCGGGACGTATCGTACGTAACCGTGATGGACACAGTGTTTAATGGACTTCCAATGATCTACACTTCATGTTGCTATACTTACGCTTATCCGTAACAGAGTACCGATAGACTTGTGATGATACCGTCAGCTATACAGTAGAGCATGACTATGATTTTAGTAGATAGTATTGCTACTGATGACATTAATATTTCGGGAAGTACCTCCTTTTTCTATGCCTACCGTCATTCAGCCTTGCTGTGTTCTGGATTGGTAGTTAAGATAAAATTACAGACACAAGCATAATGAGCGACAAGATTATCATGGAACAGAATAACATAATCAGCCTATAACGTTCCCACTGCTGGGACACAGGCCTCCTCAGAACAGAATAGAAGATTAGAAAGGGCCAACATTCTTAATGATAATTCGTTATGTATTGAGCGGTTACGAGCTTACTGAAAGACATAGGCTAATAGAAACCGCTGAAGATTCAGACTTATTAAAAATACATATAGAGGTTGTTACTTTACTAAGAAAAGACGTTTCGAAATACCATTCTGATTAGGTCAAATTTAGCTTGAAAGCTTTATGCAAACAAATCCACGGGGCAAACCTTGTATCAAACAAAACTGAAGAAGCAATACCAAAGTCATGTCCAACCTTATCTCCCTATCATCGACACACAGCTTTATTATTAGTGTAGGAATTTTCATTACAACACTACAAGTAGTCTACTCAAATTATCGACAATATTATCAGTGTTAAAATGAAAGTTCGTGCGAACTGCCATGTGTGGGCAGTAATGACTTAGCTTAGCCCGTTGGCTTTGCTCATTAGTCGGCTAGAGTGTCGATATATCAGATTCGATTCGAGTAAAGGGGTCCTCTATCGATTTAATCTTCGCAGTGGCGTGAGAGGTAGCGAGATTATTAAACGATGGCTTATCTATAGCTTTTTTTTTCGTTTTTGTAGGTGGAACATGATTGCTATGGTTTTGGGTTTGGTTCTGCCTGTAAATGACCTTTGTTTCTAAAGAAACGTCATGTTGAAAAATAAAATCTCTATTTTATTTAGTCATGTAAACCTCTAGATTAAAAGTTATTTTGGGGAGTCAGTACTGTAGATATTTAGCTAACAAGTAATGAGGAATTTTCGGGATTATTCCTAAATGATGACTAAAGTAAACTTTATGAAAATAAATTTTAAAAATCACAATTTTCGTTGCAGATGTTTTGTTTATATGAATCATTGAAAGCTACTAGAACCAAAAAAAATTTGGACCGCTACAAATAGGCCACCATCTATTATTTTGTGATTGCAAGCCCCGTAATTCGTTTCTAGTTTTTAAAACTAACTGTTGTAGAAACTTAGTGACTATTAGATACCAATTTATTTGTCAAGATTTTTAATTATTCATATTTTCAATTTATAGGGACAGTGTCTTCACCTAAATTGCATTTTCACAGATAGACATTTAAGATAACAAGCCAAATAAAAACTACAGTCAATACCCGTTTGTTACTATCAGAACAATTGAAGAACGCCCTACATCAAAATCTTGAACGAAAAATGATTGATATCAATTGACCCCTTTGATCTTTAATTTTGACAACACCACAACGTTCATTGCGTCATTTACGTTGTCGAGCAGACAAATTTTCCAAACATTTGAAGCAATGGATTAGCAATTCCTTCAAAATCCTTCGGATTGTGATTGAAAGTGTATATTTCCGACTTCACCCAAAACACACAAACAGACAGCTCCAAAGAGTTTCCATAACAAAACGACGTGTGACAAAAACAGTGACTTTCACACTATAAGCTGCACATAAACATATAAATGATGACATTTCTGAGTACTGGTCGCGCATCATGAGGCGTAGTTATTATATCGTCATTATCGAGGCTTCCTTGGCTGAATGCAATCTACTGGTTTAACTGTTGTACTTTAGTTCCGTTTCGTTTCATATTTTGTTTTCTTACTGTTTTTCTGTAACGGTGGGGACTATAAACGTGTTATTTTAGTGCGTAAGGAAACTGTAGTTCCTGTTATAGTCTAAAGGTCTAGTTCGGTTTGAAGGAGATGAATAGGTACTTTCGCATAGATGTACTTTCGTCATTAACGACCTTCCAAATGGGGCAGTATCTTTGTATATTGAAGTCACATACATTAATTCTCTAGCTTTACAATTATTGTTCACTAGCTTCTGTTCGCGACTTTGTCCGCGTGAAATTTCTGGTTCCCCCGACCCACCCCGTCGCATCGCATCGCCTGCCCGCGAAAACGAAGTGTTAGACTACGTTTTCGCTTAGCGTTCTTTCTGACTATTTTTCTTTTTACTTGGCTCCCAAGGATCCTAGCGTGATTTTAAATAGCCTATAGCCTTCCTAAAGAATTGGGCTATCGAATGCAAAAAAATGTCAAGTCTGACTGGTAGTTTCAGTGATTGCCGCGTTCAAACAAACAAACTCTTCAGCTTTATTATTAGTATAGAGTATAGATTCGAAGAAATTACAAACGAAGCATAAGAAAATCGATTTCGTCCGTACCTACCCGAATGACACATAGAGATTAAAAAAACAGAGGGTCACACAAATAGTATAAATGACATAGATGATGCTCCACTAACCCGAACCTTTTCTTAAACTTTATGTGCCATATAAACAGCCGGGTACAACGCAAAACAGGCGACAAAAACTTTTGGACACGTTTCCCGAATTGAAAACCCTTTCTATGAAATAGGCAAACACCAATTCAAAACCTACTCTTTGAACGAACCAATCACTAACAGCAACCTTTTTTCACAGCAAGTCGCAACCCCGACAGTCGTCAAGAAGATCCTGCGACTAAAACAAGAGAACCCCGGTATGTTCGCGTGGGAGATTCGGGAGAGACTGCTGAGCGCGAGAGTGTGTGAACCTCACTCCATACCTTCAGTGTCCAGTGTGAACAGGATCCTAAGAAACAGTGGGCTTGCGTGGAGCGATGACGATACTAGGACTGCACATGGTAAGGATATAAGAGTTCATTTTTTTTTATTGATATTCAGTAATTATGATACTATTTCTCGCCTAGTATTATTTTCCCGTAGGTACTTTGAATTTACCATTATGATAGTCGTTACGTTAGCTAGTAAAATCGAAAGTCAGGCTGTGAAGAAATCTTAAGTCAAACCTTGCAACTCAATTTAAGATACTTAGTGCTTAGTTCGTCTTGTTTCGGCCAACAAAGAACCATCAAGAACGTATAACTTAACACAATACAGCAATACAATACATTAAAATGTATAATTCAACCGTTTTATAACTCTATACAAGATCGTCATCACACACTTGACGCGACATCAAAAAGTATTTATTTCATTAACACTTTTTTTTCACCTAAAAGGGTCGTTACTCCAACATCAAAATCAAACAGAGAACGTGAATGGAACGAGTTGAGCATCAAATTCAAATAAAGAACGTTAAATAGACAACATTAAAAATAAACAGCTAATAATTAATGGCATTATAGGCGTAAATTCTCGGCGTTTTACAGACAGGTGTCAGGAAGTCCCTAGCAATATAGAATGTTAAAATCTTGGGTGGACATGTTTAAAAGGCAGCGACTATGCGTAGGAGTATTATCTGAGACATTGTTGAGTTATGTTGGCCATTTAACAAAGTTCTAGTTGTTTTACAGGAAAAATAAAAGAAAGAGTTATGTTAGGCTATCTTAGTTAGCATATTGTTCGTGTGTAGTATTTAAGTCACCGGACATCAAACTAGAACCATATAAAAAATAAAGGTAATAATCAATTACTTAGGCACCGTCCGTTCCATTCATCTTGTTGCTCTCATATGATAAAATCTTTTCGTCTAATAATCGGCTAACATTGATGGTGTAATTTTCGTAACATACCTACTGACTCAACAGAACCTACTACCTATTCGAATGAATTTAGGGTTCCTACGCCACTATTACTTTTAGAAGAAAACACACGTTCCAAAAACTTCTCTTATTCATTACAGAATCATACCACCAACCGGACATACCGCCAAACATGATGGAATACATGTCAATGAAGAACTCGCTACCCCCTTCAGCGATACCGTCACAACAGAGCTCCCCCTACTTCGCGCACTCAGCCGTCAGAGTCCCACCACCACAACACACAGACCCGACCCAGTTGTACGACAGAAGACTGGCAACATCCTGGCTTCTAGCCAATCAGGTGCAAGCACAAGGCCTCCTAAAACCCTACCCAATAAATCCTTGGCAAAGAATAATGTTGCCATACCACGACTCTAAAAATTTCTCTCCATACGCATTGAGTTTACACAACGATCTCCTAAACCGAATAAACCCAGATGAGGTGAAGTCAGAAAATTCGGAACATATTTCTGTTGAAGCGAGCGACGATAGCACGGACAGGCCCGATGTAGACGATGACCAGAAATCGCAAGAAAAAGAAAAAAAGAAGAACCCTTATTCCATAGAAGAGCTTTTGAAAAAACCGGATAAAATGGTGAATGTCAATCCGATTGGGTTCCAGAATTTCCTACGGCAGCCAAGTGGGAGTATGATAGAAAGTAGCCAGGATGTTAGCAACAGAAGTTCGCCAGCGAGTTTCTGTTCGGTACAGAGTGGAGTTTCAAATGATTGTTTCTCTGAATCCGCCAGCTCGGAAATTAAGGCAGGGAATTGATTTGTTTTAATACCAACTGTAAGTCTCAATCAATCTGCCGAGCCATTCCCAAACTATGTTGGGGTCATTACCAGTATTTTACATGGAGCGACTCTGACCTCCACAGCACAGTTACTGGGTGATACGATACCCCTTGAGAATACCAGCTGTATTTATAGCTACCAAATTGTTTCACACGAATTCAATAGCAAGTTCAGTGTATTAATATAGTAACTTACCAACTAATCGCAGCAACTACCATACAATTTCTATTCAACAGTTGATCAACGTCATAAATTAGATCTATTGTCGGAAAGTTCCAAGTGTTTTATAATATTTCCTTCATACATAAATGTAACAATTAATTATTGTGAATAGATAATGTCTCGCTATAACTTTTATAGTTGAATAACTATAGTAAATTATGCTGCATTTATTTTGTACAAACTACAAACAAGTACCACAACGCCATCTATTGGAAGAAAAACTTATTGTGTAGGTAGCTTTATTTTGTTTTTTTGTACATAGAGCTTATTAATAATGTACATATTAACGCCATATTATTCAATCATACTTATTTTTAGTAACGTGTCCATATTATCTAGTACTTAATTTAAATAGGTATCTATAGTATTCGGAAAATACATAGATTGTAGATAAGTAAGTAAAAGCGTAAGAATGTTGTAATAAATTATTTTTGTTGGTATCTATTCGAAGTTAGAAAGTAAATAGATATTTTAATTAAATTATAATATTAAGGTGATTGTACATTTTTTTAAATCATAATATTGATGTAGGTATTTTGAAAAATATTGTCTTTATTAAATTAATTACTAGATTCTGTCTAACCAATAATTAAAAATTGGCACTTATTTTCTTTCCTATTTTATTTTCGTATGGACAATCACCTTAACGCCCAATAATTATACGTAATTAATTATATTTATAATTCTGTGATATTGTAGGAAGTATGTATGTGTAAATTAGTTCAATAATCCTCTTTGAAAATAATCATTCCTCTAGAGACCCTATGTTTTAGTGTTATAAATAGTTATTTTATTGTATGTACTTAGTTATAATTAAGATAGTTGTATTGTACATAATGTAATCACAGTAGTTGTTTATTTATGAAATGGCACAATAAACCAAATACAAATAAAAAATCTGTTCTTATTTCATTGAAAATCATCCATGCCACATATTTCATTAGGTAGGTAATCTAAAGCCCGTGACTTACGAGATGTGGTCGTACGATCGAACCTAGACAGGCGCTTTATTTTGAGTAAATTATTTCATCACCACTGCTCTCAAAACCGTGAAAGAAAACATCGTGAGGAAACCGGCATGTCCTAGAACCAAAAATTCGAAGACTTGACATCTAGGTACCAACCCGTACTGGGCCCGCGGCGCGCGGCGGAGGCCTGTGTCCCAGCAGTGGGAACATTATAGCCTGATTTGCACCCCAATTGCGTAATACACTTACTTTTATAATCCAAAGGATTTTGAAAGAAATTCCTATTAGGTACATTGCTTCATAATGTTTAAAAAATTCGTGTGCTGGATAGTTTAAAGAACGGTAGGTACTAATGTTGTAAACTGTCAAAATGAAAGGCATTACAATCGTTAGTGTGTTACGCAATTACCTACCCCGTTGGTTATTGAGTAGGTATAATACCCAACTCTACAATTCTAAATTGAAATAGGTACTTGCAGTAGGCCTCACGTCATTGCTGGTAACAAAACTAATAAAGATACAGACGCCAGCACATCAAGCTATCCGAAACTGTCAAATTTCCCCAATCAACTTTGAACTTTAATCTTTACCGATAAAGTTGAAAATCTATTAAAGAAATTTGACACCTTGTAGTAGCTTGATGTGCTGGCGTCTGTACCTAAGCTGACCTCGCATTCTATTGACACTCCGTATCTACTTACTGCTGGCCGAGCCTACTGTGGCTCGGTGGGAGGCCTTCCACCGTTACGCCTTCCGGTACGCGGTCGCCACTCCAGAACCTTTCGGCCCCATCGGCCATCTGTTCAAGCGCCGCGGCTGCCCACTGCCACTTAAGTTTGGCAATTCTTCGGGCTATGTAGATTACCTTGGTTCATGTGCGGATCTGATTACCTACTTGTTCATCTAAAATACAGGTCTACGCTGATCAACACTTGCCTTAGCTAGAAGAGCAAAAACGCCGTTCATTAAAAATTGGAACAAAAAAAAAGTAGTAAGTGTACATACGCCTTTCTTAATCTCAGGGCTCAAGATTATGCCATGCGTAATGACCCCTACAATATGCAAATTGTGTGTAATAGATGTATTATGGAAATACGCCGCCGACCGGAAACTTCGTAATTTCATAGATTTTGTTTTGCTCCATTCTGGATTGGTCATTTCACGCGACATTTCTTAGGAATTACAATTTACTTGGTCATTAAGAATGTGAGATTTCATTTTAATTTCAAAGGTAATTTGAATGTAATAGGTATAAGGCTTATGCTCGGGATACACGAGGTTGGTTTTTGAAGATAGGTGAACAAACAAGTACCTACCTAATATTCTGGATAAGCACACGATAAAGCAGCACACTAATTGCGTAACACACTTTGCTAATCCATTGCTTCATATGTTCGAAAAATTTCTCTACTCAACAACGTAGGTAACGCAATGAATGTTATTGAACTGCCAAAATGAAAGCTATTGATAGTGTGTTACGCAATTACCCCGCTGTTTACACGAGACTAGGAAATTTTAAGTCAGTAGCATTGCAGTAGGTACCTCACGGCCGAACCCAATTACTAGGCCGAAAACAGAACCCCGTGCTATTAAACTATCACACTGGCTTATGCTATCTTTCTCACTAGCTTACTAGCCTAAAAATGAGGATAGTTCTGTGTACCTACACGAAGCCAGAGAGACTAGCTTGCTGGCTTACTACTAGCACACTCTTGTATCCTAGCTTAAAAAAACTGGCCTCGTGTAACCCGGGGCTTTAGAGCTTAGTTGGGAATTATTAGGTCACATATGAATAATAATCTAAAGGCAACTAATAATTATCGTGGTAGGTAGGCATTGGATGGAACATACATAGGTAATTTAGATCAGCTCATAGATATTGTACCTGGACTTATAGGTACAGACGCCAGCACATCAACCTACCCGAAACTGTCAAATTTTCTCAATCAACTTTGAACCTTATGTTTTAGTAATAAAGTTGAAATTCTATTAAAGAAATTTGACAGATTGTAGTAGGTTGATGTGCTGGCGTCTGTACAATGCGCAAATCTATACAAATGCTTAAACAAATTAAAGTGTCTGTCTGTAACCTATATCTATTCATACATTTAAAAAAATAGAAGTGTCTGTTTGTAATGTCAAAATAACAGCTTTTTACTAAAAGCATATATGCCTCCTCTCTCAAATATACAAGCTATTCGCTAAAATCCTCACTAATCGACTTAACCGTAAGCTTAATGAAACCCAGCCCATCGAGCAGGCCTGCTTCCGTAGGAGATATTCGACCATCAACCATATCCACACGGTAAAGCAACTGATGGAGAAGTGCCAAGAGTAGGTATAACCGGCCCCTGTGCATGGCTTTCGTCGATTACGAGAAGGCCTTCGACAGTGTCGAGCATTGAGTCGTGTTCCACGTTCTCCGTCGATTCCCGTTACGTGAGTGTGCTGCGGGAACTTTACACCTCGGCCACTCTGCAGGTCCGCATACTATACCCTATGTAAACCTGTACCGATCAAGCGGGGAGTGAGATAGGGTAAAAAAAAGTTTCGGAGAAATGGTCTCATTTCCCCGAAACTTTTCACAGCAGTCCTAGAAGTCATAGTGAAAAGTTTAGATTGGGACTATTGTGGTGTTAACATCAATGGTGGCTACCTGTCCCACTTAAGATTTGCAGATGTCCTTGTGATTTTCGCTGAAAACTTCGATGATCTCCAGAAAATGCCTCAAAACCTTTATGATGCTTCTTTTCAGGTAGGACTTAGGATGAATATGGCCAAGACGAAGGTTATGGAAAACATCTTCAGCAATTCAAATCCATCTGTTAAAGTCGGAAATGAAACGTTGGAGATAGTTGACCAGTATGTCTAATCTTGGCCATATTCTTTAATTAGCAAAGAGCATCAACAAACAGAGATATCGAGAAGAATACAGTTTTAGGTTGGCCGCATTTAGCAAATTGGACGACAAGAATGTCGTCCAATCGTGAATTGTTTTCTCCTGAAATAGACCAAAATTCCACAATGTTTGAAGTCCCGCCTCTTTAGCTAGTGTGTTCTGCCCGCCATGACATACGGTGCTGAGACGTGGATGCTCACACATCAGGAGGCTGTGAACAGGGTGAGAGTTGCACAGAGAGCCATGGCATAGAGCGTGCCATGCTTGAAGGCTTATAGACCAAGTTCCAAACGTCGAGATCCGAAGACTTACGAAGGTTTTCGACATCGGAAAACGAGTTATGGAACTCAAATGAAAATGGGCAGGACACTTCGCAAGGCGCAGTGATGGCAGGTAGAGTAAGGCAGTGACCGAGTGGCGTCCAAGGACTGGAAGACGATGTGTTAGTTAGTCGTCCGGTGCGGCGGCGAGATGGACGAACATTGCAATATTGTTGCCATCGCGGGTTGAACCTGGAAAAGGCTAGCACAGGAGCGTAATCTCCACGCTCCGGCACAAGAAAAAAGATCACCAGTGGGTGAAGTCAAACAAGACATTACACATACTTTTTTGATAATAAAGATATTATTTCCTTTATTTAACTATATACATATAAATTATATTTTTAAATATTAGTATAAAAATATATAAAAACATTTAAAAATATAAAAAATAGTAGCCCACCGGTATCGGGAACAGGGTCCAAGCTACCCGGCGGTCAGGGCTCCAGAGAGAGGAACCTCCTGACAATGCGAGCCGTGTCCAGAAGTACCGCTTTTTGAATTATTATTATTGAAAGTGTAACAAACAAATCTACTCTAGTAGAAATGAAAAATATTTTTCTTAGGGTAGGCCATTTTAATTGTGATATTTAAACGCAAAATAAAATAAAAGACACAACTAAACGCATTTCACATTTTCATGACAGGTAGTATTGGTGATGTACAACTAATTACTTCTAGTGCCGATAGTCGAGTTACTAAGTAAAAAGAAAAAGTAACAACTAATAACTTTGCTTGTATACATGCCACCATGTAAAAGTTACCCCTTATAATTGCACCTCCAAGTTCGTGGTAGGAAAAGAAATTGGGTTGAGCAACAGTGGACAGCGCGCAGCGATGTACAGACGCCAGCACATCAACCTACTACAATCTGTCAAATTTCTTTAATAGATTTTCAACTTTATCACTAAAGCATAAGGTTCAAAGTTGATTGGGAAAATGTGACAGTTTCGGGTAGGTTGATGTGCTGGCGTCTGTACAATGTTATTTTTTTATGTAGTTCTGTCATTATCAAAGTAATAATAAACATTTTCACTTCTCATGCTCTAAAAGTCCGTCTTTATGCTGTGCTTAGGCGACATAAAATCGCTTTTTATGTTCTAGTGCATAAAGTAATTTTTTTTTCTAAGACTAAAGTAATCAGGCCTAACAGCCACACGCACAATAAAACTTCGTAGATTAAAGTCGTGATTTATTTCATTTTCTTTAATTTATACCACTTCCGTGTTTTCTATCGTTAATTTAATAAAATCAGGTAAAATAGTTGTCATTTATTATTTAAAAAGGCAAAGAAACATTTTCATTTTTTGGCAGTATGAAGTACCCAAGTCGAATGATAAATGTTGAAAATTAAAAAAAAAACTTTTAAAAACTTTCGTGGCGGTATTATCTGTGGTGGCGGGAATTAGCTATGGATTGGATGCAACATTTTTGATTAATTATGTATTGTATACTTTATGCCTGTTTCATTTTCTCGCAATCGAAGTGAAAAGCAGAGTACCCCTCGACTTAACTATCCACCCTCGCCTGCGGCTCGGGTGGATATAACCGTCTCGGTGTAAAATAGCTTCTTTTATGCCTTAGTTGTACAATCTACTATTAATAATCATGAACCGTTACACAATGGGTTTGTGAGTCATTTTAATTAAGCATGCATGTGCATGCGACAGTTTTTTTTTTCAATGATGATCAGGTTTTTTTTGTAAACTACCTGTCAGTCCTGTCACAACCATAAATTATATTATTTTCAAGTCTATTCCACTGCGGTTTCCAATGTTCTATTAGTTGACTAACTTTTATTACTAATAATTTCCCATCCCTAATCAATATACGCAACGCAATGACTTTGACATGGCAATAAATGTCAAATTCAAATGTCAATCGATCGTGATTGTGTTCGTCGATTTCAATCTTCACTTTTGTATGTGAAATATTAAATTAAATAATAAACAGCCTAAAATTTCATTGACCCAGAAGAAATTGCAAAACAATCTAAAAATGGAAACAGACAATTTGACAAAACAGGTATGTTACATTACAATAACAGTTTATTCCTTCCAGTTTGTACCGTGGTATTATTTTCTTTTAATTTGTTTTTATCAGGCAGAGGAAGTCGAAGCATTGAGCTCAATCTATGGTGATGACTGGATCACTGAGAGCGAAGTAACGAGGTCGTATAGCATCAAAATAGAGGAGAACAAAAATGAAGTTAGGCTGTATGTGACGATGCCTGATGACTATCCTTCTCAGGCGCCTCCAAAATATGAGTTGTCTGCTCCATGGATGGAAAGAAAAGCTAAGACAAAGCTGCACCATACCTTGGATGAAGTTTATTTGTGAGTATTTGAGATAAATGTATTATGATAAAACATTGCCCGATTGCATTGCTAACTGTTGCATTTGAAAATAAACTTTAACCCTCTGAATAAACTGTGTAGCGGTATTAAAATAGGTACTCTTTTCTCAATGCACTTCTATAATATTCTAATTTTATATGGAACATAAATTTTCCAAATTGAATGTTTTCTTCAATATTTGGAGCTGTGCATTGTGAGTCAGTAATTGTTATTCTGTGTTTTTTTCTTATTCACATTGTGTGGTTTACATGACTTGCTTAGGAGGTAAGTTCAGTTTGTACTGTTACAAATAACTTAACATGGAATACAAGATCTAGAAAGCAGTTGTCTAAATATTGTTTTCACTTTGAGGTTTAAAGCAATCATATTCATTTATGTTGATAATAGATATCAACTAAGGGCCTGTGTGGCTAATTTTCTCCAGCTTTTGGATAAATTAATTTGGCAGATATTTTCATTAAAGAATGAAGTATTCTACTATATCTCAACTCTTTTATCTGGTGGATAGTGCTCATTTAGAAGATATATTTTAACTCAAGTCAAGTTAATTATTCAATAGGCATGGAGAATGATCATATTTTTTTTAACAAATTGAATATTGTTTATTGTTGCTATAGGTGGTTAAAAAATAAAGTTAGTAAAATTTAAAAAAAAGGATCTACAAGAAAATAAATAAAAAAGATAGTCTAACATGGATAGGATAAACAGAAAACGTAACTACATACAAGAACTATTCTAAGTAATAAGTAGAAGGAAAGATAAATATAATTTGTTTTGTGTACAAAATTTCAGAGAGAACATAGGAGAACATGTGATATTCCAATGGGTGGAAAAAATAAGAGAAGTTTTGCAAGCAATTAAACCTGCAGAGAAGAAAGTAGAAGCTAAACCACATGCTGTTGAATCATTAGACTTGGCTTTGGTGAGTTTTGGTTTATGATTTATGTAACAGAAAATTTTACTCTTGCTTTACACAGTTATTTTCGTAATTTTAATATGTTCATATCATATTTATCTACAAAACCCAATTAAAAAATATAATACTATGGCTGTGGACACCTGCGGACCAATGAACCAAGTTTCACACTAAAAGTTACTAAAACTGTGATTAGCTTTATTATATTTTTTGACACCCATAACCAAGTGTCTTTTCATCATCGTCTTCCTGCCCTTGTCTCTTCCTATCCTTTAGGATTTATTGAAATAGGTAGTACAATCAGATACAAATCTTACCAAGGGGTATTGTTTAACCCAGGAATTGGGTTATGGAGGTCAGATAGGCAGTTGCTCCATGTAAAATACTGGTATTCAGCCGCATCTGTTTAGACTGGAAACTGACCCCAACACAGTTGAGAAAAGACTAGGCAGATGATAAACACGGTCAGATCCAATCTGGACAACAAGACGCCATCATTTAAATAACATAAAACCTACAAATAAACATCTCCCTTATTATTATTTTTCTTTCTCAATTATTATCTCATATCATAGAACTAAGATAACCCTACTGACCTCAAATATCTCATAACATTTTTATTCAATTTCCAGTTAGATATAAACTGTCCAGACATAACTCATGGTGAAGTGATCGTAGATAGAAAGAGCTCCTTCCAAGGTCATGCAGCTGAAGTACACTGTATGGAAGATGTCAAGTAAGTCAAAAATATAATTGCTCAGATTATCGCACCATGGCCAGAGATCGCACGAAATAGAGGTTTGAAAAGGAAAAGGGGAGGCCTTTGCCCAGCCGTGGGACACAATATAGGCAGCTTAGCAAACTCGTGTCTTGAACGTACGAAAATTTTGAGCAACAAAAATAAAGCCAGCCAAAAATGTTGTAAGTTTCACTAACATTGAAAATTTTATTATACTAAACGTTTACGTGGTAATCGCGGTTATAAAACAACAGAGCGAGACGACACGAGAAATCCCGTAATAGACTCGAGAAATCCGATATTTTCTGTCCCACTCGCACCTTTTGTGATAGTGACTACCACAAGTACTGCATTTGTATAAGAATTTGCAAACAACGTATTAAGGTGAATGCGTAGTTGTAGCCCGCGAAATTCAATTTTTCTTACGTTTTTTGCAGTTTTCAGGTCAGTGTCAGGTTGTATCTTGATGAAAATTTGATTCGCGACTATAACAGGTACGTATTCACAGAATTATAATCATCAGAATCATTAATACATCTGTTTAAGTTAGATTTCTACCACCAACACTTTTCCATACGAGATTTGTTCTTAACGGTAGAAATCTAACTTAGAAAGATGTATTAATGATTCTAATTATTATAATTCTGTAAATACGTACCTGTTATTGTCGCGAATCATATTTTGATCAAGATACAACCTGACACTGACCTGAAAATTGCAAAAAACGTAAGAAAAATTGAATTTCGCGGGCTACAACTACCCATTCGCCTTAACAATACATCTTAAACATTTTCCAGCGCCGTCCTAACAAAACTAAAGCTAAACAAGAAGATAATGCACGCCACACACAACATGTACGCTTACCGCATAGAGCGTAAGACGGCTAAGGGGGTGACCATACTGCAGGATTGTGACGATGACGGCGAGGCGCACGCCGGGGGCAGGATGCTGCATCTACTGCAGATACTGGATCAGAAGAATACCATCGTTGTTGTGTCGCGATGGTAAGAGAGACTATTTATCTAAACTATGACACTCAGTGATTCCCAAGAAAATTATTCAAGATTCTTGGAATCAGGTTTAATCTGAAAAAAAATTGGATGAGTAGGAAATTATAGCAATCAAAGTCACTTTCACTTCCGAACAGAAGACAAAAAAGCTAGCCATAGCTAGATTGCATTTACGCAACAATGCGTAAATGGTACGCAAGGTGTGGGGCGGCTCCAACAGTGTCTTAAACATGGTTGTGAGTCGCCTGGACGGTGTTTACATGGGTCACTGTTGTGCCGACTCTCTTGAGATGCCGCAACGGTGACCAACAGTTATTCTTGTGTAAGTTTTACTAACAAGCTTGTTTGAGTCTTGGTTACTCCAATAAAGAAATATTCTATTCTATAGAAACCAAGGTATTTTTGACGTGACAACGTCTTATAAATCGATGAATGCCGGCTGCACGCACATAAAAGCATGACTCATTGCCACGTTCCGCCTGAGCCGAGCGTGCAAGCGAGAGCGCGGAACAAGCGATAGAGAGGTACGATCGGCCTAAGCGTTCGGCTTGTGACGCATTATTTTATGACGTTATCACGTAAAATTATCGTCCGTAAACCGACTTTACAGACAACCAATTTTACAACTTGGTCTTGTCTCAATTGCCTAGCTCTGCAGATTAATTAACAAAGATATATAATAGCTTTATATGAGCTGTTACATTTGATTCCAATAATATAAGCCATACTGTTACATTGGTTTTACGAACTAATTCGACGCATTTCTGCTTTTAGTAACTTCCATTCGATTTTCGGAAATATTTTAAATATATAATCTGTCCTTGTCTATTCTACTACAGTACTAGCTCACATTACTTATCCCCACGTTACTTTTCTATTTTCCCAGGTACGGCGGCATACAGCTAGGCCCCGACAGATTCAGACACATCAACAACGCGACGAGGCAGGTCATACAACAAGCAGGCTTGTTGAAGAAATGACATTTAGCTTAGAACTTAGATGTAAGGTGCGAATACTGAAGAAATACCTAGCTTTGTGGGTGGATTCGGGATTTTGATAACTACAGTATGAGTTTTGGCAATAAACTTACAAATGTCATATGGTCGTTTTCACTAACATTAGGCGACACCTAAATGAATGTCTCATTAAAAGCGCGCTGGCGGATTGTCAACTTCCGGCGCTGAACTGAACGTTGAAAGTGCCCTAGGGTTAGTGAAAACGGGCATAAGAGTGTTACCAGTAAGGAAAGGGGCGTTCGTAAACTTTTCCACAATACAGTACAATATTATTCTAAACGCGGTAGTCGCGATCATGAAACGTGCGAGTAGGACATTGAATATCATGTCATCTCACTCCATGACCGGCCACTATTTTGCCTCTTGTTGAGATCGGCCACTGTATTGTGTGTGCTGTCCAGGATGCGTTGCAGGAAGACTAAGGGAAATGAACCTTATTCGTACGAAGTTATGTTCATATTCGTATGAAACAATTGATTACAATCGCATAGGAATATGCACATTACGTACATATAAATAAGGTTCATTTTCTTATGAAACGCAACTGTGCTTAGCTTGAATAAGTCAAAGTTTATAGATCTCAGCCTTAGTATTACACCCTACAGAAAGAGAATGATGATACAGAACCAATAGGAACTGAAACCGCTGATCAATCCACAAAGTTAGTCTTCGAGTGTGTCTATTTTGTATAGACTGTATTCCTTAGTCAGTGTACGGCATAGTGCCTTTGTAATACGACTTATTTTTCATTCAGACATATTTATATATAAAGGAATTGTTAAATATAAGTGTTTATATACATGAGCGGCACGCGAGCAGCCGTCGAAAACGTGCCGCTCGTGTATTCGAGCACCGTAGTCAAATACACGAGCAGCATTTGCCTTTTCTGTTGACGCGTGTCGCTCGTGTGTATGCACACGAAGGTGTAGATTGTAGAAACTGTTTTGACAGCCATATAACGTCGGCTAAGTATTCTAAGCTGCTAACACCATTTTTGGCTTAACTGTCTATTTAGTATCAAATGAAAGAGAAACCTCACCTATTTCTGCCGTAACTCACCTGGAAGGGTAGGTATATGTGCCAACGATATTGCATAACATTGCTTAACTGTATCTTTAGACTAAAAATAGAATTTTCTCTTTCATTTGATACTAAATAGTCAGTTAAGCCAAAAATGGAGTTAGCAGCTTAGAATACTTAGCCGACGATAAGTTTCTTGTAAAATAAGTGTTTAGAATATTAATTTACTTTTTGACTCGTAAAAGCACCTAGAAAAACACTTTAGTTTCGAGTGCAGATCTTGACGTAGTTTTTGACAAATGTTTTTAAGATTCATCTTTCAAGAGCGGTTTTGTTTTTAGGACCGACTGAATATTATTTCATGCAGTATTTTTATCTCACGAAACGACACGCGCTTTACTTGTGTTAGCTAAGTGTACAAACACGATATGAATGTGCGCGTGAAGACGAGTAGCGTCAGCACATAACACACACACACTTCCGACTTCACCATTGTCTCGGACGGTACCGACAGCTCCTGCACTTACACCCATTCACAGTGTTTATACACTTGGTAAACACAAGAAAGCGCGCGTCGCTTCGTGAGATAAAAAAAATACTATTAAGAGAATTACATATACCCTAGTTTATGAACTAGCATCAACTTTCTATCTGACCGACTCCTTGACAATACCCACAAGTGCCTGTTTAATTGAAATAAATGCTTTGAGTTAAAGTCGACATTATATTTTTTTTAAAGGCCTAATCTGGCTTTGTGATTTTATTAGATCTCTAGGTTTATGTTTAGGTTACGTATTTTGAATTATTTTAATTTAAGTCTGCGAGATGGGCAGACGACATTGTTGACGAAATGATGAAGTTGGTTAAAAATCAAGCTCAGATCGCGAGCGGGTCATCAGCTAGTGCTGATGACCCGCTTATATCTGCAGTGGGTGAGTTTGAGAAGAAACCTTATTACAATAACAATAAAGATCACTGTGATTTTGACATTGATGCAAAATCGGAGGTAAAATAACTGTGAATGGCCTGTAGTCACTCTACACGTCATATCAAGCTGGCTACCTCACGACACCGACTTAAAATTGAATTGTTTTTGATTCGAATAAGTGTATTATAATAATTTTATCGAATCCAACTCGATTCGATTCAGAACTCGGAAATGTCTGAAGAAAGTAATGAAAAAGATAAAATACGTTTAAAACAAACCATTAGTATAAAACTTTATATTACAAATATTTACAAAATACTTTTCATGATTATGTTTGTGCTATCTTTTATTGTTCCTTACGTTATTATCTGTTGTTTTTACTGTTATGCATTTCTTGTCTAAGAACTTCAGGAGTTCCTGTAAACAAATGAATTGATATTATAAGACACGATGATATTAAACAATTTTGTTTAAGAAAATACTTTTCATTATTCCCCGATACACCATTAATATAGGGGGCGTTATCTGTCCTGACTTGAGGTATTTAGGCGGGTCACACACAACAACGCGCCACGTGACGGGGTGCAGGTAACGCGCCCCCGCGCTTGATTTTTTACGTACAAATTCAATAAAAACGCGCTTCCGGGCCAATTTAGTTCCCTTTCCCGCGCCCCGTCGCGTTGTTCGCATCATTGTAGTGGGCGATCCGCTTGAGGAGATTATAGATTGCATTAGCTTACATTACACAGATTCGCAATGGGGTTTCCAGAAAGAGGAATACATTAAATTACACTAAGGCTTTGAGTCAGAAAAATAATGATTTTTTTATTTGTTATCTACTCTATTGGTTCTTTTTTTACAGAAAATTGTATAAAATAACAGATCTGAGTCGGAAAAGAAAATAAATCTATCGAGATGAAATGAACCATTAATAATTGAGAATTCCCAGTGATACAAATAGTGCATACGCAAAATATGTACGGTCAACCGTCAGTGGTAAAGCTAGAACTAGAAAACCACCCTTATTGTAATGATATAAAGGCGCTGTCAATATAAAATTGACACTATGGACGTTCGGCGGACTAAACATAGTTTTTCAATGTACGTTTGCCCAGCTAGGCCCCCCAGAATTTGCGATTTAGGTATACACCAATGCAATGTACTCGCCTCTAGGAGTATATGTACCGCTTTCTTTTTCAATGTACCTCTGTACTTTTGAAGAAATATGCAAAAAAAGGGGGCCGTGCCAGCCAAACGTTTTCAGCACGGCCCTCGTGTAACTTGAAAAATATATAGCGTATTAAAAAGTTTCATAAACTCAAGGAATGTACTTTATTAACACGTTCTATGTACCGTAACAGATATTGTGAATTCGTAATAACAAATAATATATAGACGTGGATAGGGGGCCGTGCTGAAAAAAAAAAGAAATGAGAAAATATCTACAAAAGACAAAACAACCTTAGCCAAAAACTATATAAATGTAATTCATGTTTGGCAAGTAACATATGTACCGCATTGGTTTCTCATACAACTTGCTAAATTCAAAAAATAAACCAATTTTAGTTTATTCAGCACGGCCCTCTATAGTTGCCTATATCTTTTTAAATATGACATGTTTGTTTACAAAATTCGACTTCCTGAATTATGTATAGGAGTACATTCGTTCCAAATAAATTGCGATTATAGTGTATTAGTATTTTAAAAGATAAATTGGATCAAAAATATCCTAACATGCAACTGATGGGGTGACCATGGTTCCATAAATTAGGTACATATATTCTATACCTATATTAATGAAATGTGACTACATTGAAATAAACATTCTTTTTTTACAATTTGTTTTTTTTTTTCTTCAAAATTAATATTAGCGATGACATCTTTTAAGGGAATTAAATCAGTTAAAACTTGTTGTGTGCGGTCGCTATTAATTCACTAGGTAAGGTTCAATCAATGTGATTTGTTGGAAACGTATCTGTAATTTTTTAAGCCTTTTAAGCTCTGTAGTCAAAGTGAAAGCATTTATTTCAAATAGGCACATAAAAGGCACTTTTGAACGTCAAAAATTACCTTAAAATAGAATTGATTCTAGTCGCCTCTTCCAAAAGGTAGTTTTCGTGTGGAGAAGAATGGGCAAGAAACTCCACCGTTACTCTTTTAAAATGTTTTAGGTACAATATTTTGCATGGGTACATTAATTATATAATAATATGTGAGGACGATGCACCTAAAATAAAATTACTATACCACAATAGGTAAAAGAATTGTAGTGTTTGTGACACATAGTTTTTCTGCGATTATTCCATAGGTAAACGTAACTAATCTGTGAAATGTACCGAAACTGTAATTTTATTGTAATGTACCGTACATCAATCCGTGTGATTTATTGGAAATATAGAAAATAGAAATAGAATATATGTACCTAATTTATGGAACCATGGTCACCCCATCAGTTGCATGTTAGGATATTTTTGATCCAATTTATCTTTTAAAATACTAATACACTATAATCGCAATTTATTTGGAACGAATGTACTCCTATACATAATTCAGGAAGTCGAATTTTGTAAACAAACATGTCATATTTAAAAAGATATAGGCAACTATAGAGGGCCGTGCTGAATAAACTAAAATTGGTTTATTTTTTGAATTTAGCAAGTTGTATGAGAAACCAATGCGGTACATATGTTACTTGCCAAACATGAATTACATTTATATAGTTTTTGGCTAAGGTTGTTTTGTCTTTTGTAGATATTTTCTCATTTCTTTTTTTTTCAGCAAGGCCCCCTATCCACGTCTATATATTATTTGTTATTACGAATTCACAATATCTGTTACGGTACTTAGAACGTGTTAATAAAGTACATTCCTTGAGTTTATGAAACTTTTTAATACGCTATATATTTTTCAAGTTACACGAGGGCCGTGCTGAAAACGTTTGGCTGGCACGGCCCCCTTTTTTTGCATATTTCTTCAAAAGTACAGAGGTACATTGAAAAAGAAAGCGGTACATATACTCCTAGAGGCGAGTACATTGCATTGGTGTATACCTAAATCGCAAATTCTGGGGGGCCTAGCTGGGCAAACGTACATGTTTTTCAATAATATAAATTATAGCCTCACCTTAGGATCATACCGGTGTCCATATCCAACCAAATCTTTATGTATCACATCAATGTTGACTGGCTCGTACTTGAGTATCGCTTCCCTCAAAGATCGCCGACTTAATACGTAGTTGTGAAACGCTATGTGCAGAGGTACGCGGCATGAATGTATCTGTTGACAGGTATATCAATTTTTATTTAGTATTTTAATTGACCGTAATTTATTCTGATATGATCAGTCTTTGTGCCCCATTTATATCAATAGGCTTGCATCTTATTCCACGGGATTTAAAAAATATGGTTTATCGCAAAGGCGTAGATTGAGAAGATCATACAGCGGGTGATTTTCCCATGATATTAAATAATAAACTCAATTTTTAGTGCCAGTAAAGTGCAAAATTGTACTAATCTACGCACGCATGATGCGTGCGGGTTTTTGCGCTTTATACAACTGAGAATATCATGTATTAAATGTGAATGTCTTTAAAAAATCGTCTGTTCTTCGACCTTTTGATTGAATGATTTTTTTTAATATTTACCTTAGCTTTTTCTCTCTTCTGAAACACCCAATCATCAGGACTGCAATCAACATATTTTACGACTGCAACTTCACTAGTCACTTTATATCCAAACACATCTGTAACTTCTTTTATTTCATCAGTCTTTGAAGAAGATGGTGCAGACAAAATATCTCTATCTCTTTCTAACACATTAGTCTTTGTAGAAGATGTTGCAGAGAACCTATTGTTATCCCTTTCTAACTCATCAGTCTTTCTAGGCGAAGCATGTAGTCTTGCTTCATGCGTTGGCTTCTTATAAACGAATTTTTTTGGAGATTTCACTGGTGTTTTTGAAGATGCTTTTCTTTTAGGAGATGGTGGCGACAAAATATCTCTATCTATTTCCAATTCATCGGGTTTTATAGGAGATGGTGCAGAGAATATGTCTCTATTTCTGTCCAAATCATTGGTCTTTCTAGGCGAAACAAGTAGTCTTGTTTCATGATTTGGCTTCTTATAAACGAATTTTCTTGGAGATTTCACTTGTGTATTTGAAGGTGAATTTATAGGAGATGTATTAAGTTTCTGTGGTGAAGATTCTTGTTTGTATGTGTTTGTTCTTGGTTTCTTAGAAGGTGATGGTTGATCCTCGTCTACCAGCTGTTGTATTGTCGGATGCGTTTGGTTGTAAAGGTGCGTGAGGATTTGTATAGCTGGAAATGTACAAATTTTCTGAGTTTTAGGAGGAATTTTTAGCATAATGTCAGTATTATGTGGTTGACAAGAAATTTTTGAACCTCAAAGGGTTGCTGAGTTTACATGATAATCGGTCTGAACAGAGTCGAAAATGAATTTTCAAATGATCGTACTAAAGCGACTGACCTACGGGCGAGCCATAACACTGCGGTTTCATTTGGAACAACGTGCTTCTCAATAGCAGTCTTGCGATAATGACCAGCGAGCTTTACCAACAATTCAACAACAACACACAACAAGACAGTGATAAAGCTCTGAAGTGGTTGAGGCACTTTAGACGAAAAGCTTCGAAATTGCATGTAGGACTCACATATTGGATTTCATGTTTTAATTTTTTTTTTTGCGCGGAAGCATAATTCTTTTTCTAAAATGAAAGTACCCTAAATTTCCTTATAACATCGGCTATCTAACAGTGAAAGTCCTGTCAAAATCAGTTCAGCCGTTTCGGAGAATAGCCGGAACAAACAGACAAAAATTTAGAAAAGGTGTTGTTGTTATAAAAACCGTATATTATACTTTTATATGCATTCAGTAAAAAGCTATTATTTTGACATTACAAACAGACACATGAATTTTATTTATTTGTATGTATAGTTAAGGTTTCAAAATTAACTTACCTCTTTTTCTTTTAAAAGGTTTCAAGCCATATCTATCCAACTCTTTATTCCGTTGCGGCGTAGACATCGACGCGAAATCCGCCATTGGCGTTACATCGACAGTCTTGATAATATACTCACTATTTTTAGGAGTTTTAATATTAATTATACCATGATTACTTTTAAGAACTTCTTGAACTTTTATTGGACTTATTCCTCCAGCTTTATCTATTTCTAATTGTGTTGTTTCCGTAATTTTCGTTTCAGTCTTTTTTACATAAACTTCAGGAAGAAAACTATCCTCCACAGTAACATTTTTATTTTCAGTAAAATATGGTTGGCACCCTTCACTCAAAGATTTTTTATAACTTCCAAGTTTAGTCACATTATCCAAAACAGATATACCGCCGAATTCGAAATTTTCACTTGGAAAATCTCTCGTCGATTTGTATAAGGAATAGTCCAATTCCTTATCTGAGATTTGAAATACTTCGGAGTTTTGGCTTGAGTTTATATAAGCATCATTATTTTCATCAACAATTTCTATACCATTGTAAACCGTAGATTTGGACGAATCGTATTTTAAACTTTTATCTTTCACACTTCCTTTTATGAAATTATCTCTTGAAAAATCACGCCGCGATTTGTGAAGAGAATAATCCAATTCCTTATCTGAGATATGAAATATTTCGGAGTTTTGACTTGAAGTTATATCAGCATCATTATTTTCATCTATAATTTCTATATCATTGTGAACCTCAGATTTGGATGAATCATATTGCCCTGTTTGGCTACTATCTTTTTCACTTTCTCTGAAGCATTCACCGTCATTAATATAGTCTTCTAATATAATTTCATCATAATCTATTGATACATTGTCTTGTTTTCCAAGACTACTATTGTTTGGAATATTTTGCAGTACTGTGATTGGTCTTTGAGACATAAGTATTTCTTCAGAAGAATTTGAACCTTGGGTTAAATCTATGTCTTCATTGGATTCTTTGGTTTCATTATGAGAACTATTATGCTCTTTAGATAGATCAGAATTCTGTTCAACTTCTTTACTATTTTCAGTGTTTGCTGAATGGTCGTGAATAAAATCTTCATAAAAACTGTTACTACATGATTCTGTATTTCCTACCTTTACATGATTTGGATTATAGTCTATAGAAGTATCTTGAGCTTGTGTTAAGTCAAAAACTTTACTTAGCACGTCATTCCCAAAGAGAGATTTCTGAACTTTACCATTGGCAATATATTCGGCCTTGTCAACTATAATAGTATCATCTAAAGATGCTTTAGATTGCGAGTTGGCTACATCAACTAAAGGTAGACTGGTGTCAGTGGAATTAGAAGATTGAGTCAAATCCATACTCTCTACTGTTTTTTTAACTGGAGTTTGGATATTTGCTTCTATATGTATTTCTTTATCATCTTCATTAGAACTTTGAGTCAAATCAATGTTTTCTTTTTCATTTTGATGTGAATCTGTATTTGGATGGTTTGAAAGTACTGTTATTTGATGTTCATCTGTAATATTCTGACTAATACTATTTGTAGCATTTTTTTCTGCATCATCAGGAAAGTTTGTACTTACATTTGCTAAATTATCATCTATGTTAATACTATGATGTTTTATTGCACCCTTGTCTTCAGGACTTTGTGTCAAATCTATCTCTTTCAATTCCTCACGTATAGGTTGTGAGGAACCTACAATACAGTCAGTAATTTCCATAAAATCATTAGACTTTCTTTTAGTTACATTCTGAGACAGCTGAATACATTTCCCAGAATTTTGTGTTGGAATATTAACACATTGGGTTAAATCCATGTAATTGTCTTGAGAAAACACTTTTGTTTTATGTTCTTGTGATAGAATAACTATAGGTTTGGTAGTTTCCATTATGGATGATAGTTCATCATCAAAAATATCTGGAGAACAACTTCTGTATTGTTGGATAAAAGTTAGCTTGTTACTAGTTTCTACATCTATTACTTCAATAGAAGAACTATATGTTTGTTTGCTAGGTGATGTGATCTCAATTTCTTCACTTACCAGTGATTTGTCTTCAAATAGTCTCTTTACTGGTGATCTTATATCCAAAATTTTGACTGGCGATTCCATAGTAAATCCTTTTTGGAATGGAGATTTACTTTCAGTGACATCATCTTCATGAACATTACATCTTTTATCTTCACTTACTGTATCTTCATCTTCTATTACAATTTTTGGCCCATCACATTCTTTATATTTCTTCCTATACTCAATTTCTTTAGAAGCAAAGATATCTTTAACAGATTTGATGGGCCCACTTAGTATGATATCCAGCTCATCCTGCGAGCAATCAATGTCTTTGAAATTCATTATAAAAGTATCAATAAGCTTAGGACTTTCAGGCCTACCAGGAATTTCTGACCAATCTCTTAGTAAAGAACCATTGGTTGTGGATTTTTCAACTAAATTATCTACATAGAATATGTTATTATTTTTCATGCACTCATATGGAATATTTGAAGCTACGTAGAAAACTTTTGCATCAGATTCTTGATCATTTGAGCTATCTTGTTCTAGCTTTGAGTGATCAAGATTCTTAAACAATATTCTTGTATATTTGCCAGTAATATTCTGATGTTTCTCTTCCTCTGTAACAGTAAGAAGTTTATAATTCTTTCTATATTTTTTAGTTTTCTTACCAGCGGTTATTTTAACTTCAGGGACTTTGAAACCGTATTCTTGTAAAGTTTTCCTTATTTTTCTTACTCTTTGTTGAGATGATAATGCCTGTGAGGTTTCAGGGATACTAGATTCAGTTTGGAGTGATTTCGACAATGCAATAGCTAACTGCAGTTGTTCCGAATCAACGTCTAAGCCTGACTTTTTACAGACAATATCAAACTCTTTGCTATAAGTTACTAATTCATTTTTCATTCCTTTCAAAGCTGTTCTTATATCTTTCTGACCCTTGATGCGTTTTGTCACCTTTCTAGTCTTGGGTTTTGCAGGTTTTTGAGCTGGTTTTGGACCTTTACAACTTTTCTTTGCTTCTTGAAAATCTGAAAGACTCTCATCCATATCAGTCTGGCCAGTAAAATATTTGCTTGTAACACTTTCACTGAAACGGAACAAAAATAAAACAAATTATACATTGCACTATTTTATTAACTACATAATAAATAACAATTTACAATTTCATACCTATTGCTATTTATGCTCATAATATCTATTTGTCTGGTAGATCTGGCCTTTGGCTTTCTTCCATGTATTTCCTGATTGAGTCTCCGGTACGGTTTGGCAGACCGCTGGCGATCATGAGTTTCCTTTCTACCTCCTCTATAGGGTCTTCGTATAATCCGTCCACAGCCGCTCGTATATTTTTCGTCACTGGGCTAAAACTTAAAATGAAAGTAGATACAATTATTTTTTGGCTGTAAATCGCGAATTTGAATTATCTAAATAATAAATGGGTCAGAGGGCCGTTTTAGAGTTGATTTACCAAATATCTAAAGATGAGTGCAGTAGGACAATAATAATAAACAGGTTATTTTTAGACTGACTTATAACCTGAATAGGAACTGAAGCGATATTTTATTTTTCAATAATATATATAATATGTATATAATAATATATCTGTTGTGTTTGACGTTAGGTCGTCGAAGTCATCATAATATTTTGATTGTTGGAGACGGCTTGGAGCCGTTGTTTGTTGTAGGCACTCAAATGCAGTTAATAACCTCAAAACTTTTCATTTTAAAAATGGTTCATTACTCAATATACATACTGGAAAAACACTCCGATTATTAATCCAACACTTATTAAGCCTACACCAAGGATATTCCTGAATTTTGAGGCTGGTGTTCCTATTATTTTTCTAGGCTTCCACTTTGACGTATCGACACCGATCGCCATTTTTAGTTTATCGTTCCGTTTCTGTCACAGAGTACTTTTTGATAGACGTTTCTGTTTATTGTTTGTTCGGCGTGTGTTAATCGAATGACACGTAAAAATTACATGAAAACCATACGAAAACTAGGTTTATTTATTTAATACTTTAAGCACATAAATGTACAGGACTTAATGCTTGCTTTGATTATTTTCTTATAATAGACACAATTGCATTCAAAACATAAAGTTCTCATAAAATGCAAGAAACAAAACTTAAAAAAATAGAAACCTGTTGCGTTGTGTATTACGTACTATTAGGTATTCTGTGGTATTACGTTGAAAGGAATGAAAAATTTTTTGATGACTAAAATGTCAAAAACATCTGGTTTTGATGTTATGTTATTGTCGTGTCAGTTTTTGTTTATTTTTCTTGTTTGTTGTAAATTCATTAAATAATATGTCTTTACTGCAGAATTTATCGTATAGAGAATACCAAAAGGCTTTAGAATTAAGTTTGCATCAGTGCGAAATAATAGCAAAACTAGCGAAGATAAATTACAAAATTGAATTGTAAGTTACTGTTTTCAGTATCTACAAAAGATAACATATGATATACATTACTTTTGCTTAAAGAAACATCTTTAAAATTTTCAGGATAACATTTACCGCCTCCAAGAAACCAGGTGAAACACTAATAAAAGCCTTAGATCGCTATGGACTCTCCGTAAAACATTACAAGGAACTTGTTACAGAGTCCTACAATGTTAAAACTATTACCACTTTCTACAAACCGCAGTCTAAAGTGGCTATTCTAGTGGCAAATGAAAAATACATACATTTGTCTAAACTAGCTACTCCGTCAATAGACTGTGATTCTTTAGCCTCGCATTTGAAGAATATAGGTTTTATTACTATAAAAATAAAGAATAGTACAAGCGCGACTTTGAAAATTATTTTGTCAAAGATATTTGGTCTGTTGGAAGAAAACTCTTATTGTAAGTACCTACTTATTCAAGGTTATACTAGTACCTTATTACTTTCTTATTGGTGTCTTGATCAAGCTGTCACAGTCAGTGACAAGACAACCTCTTAGGGGTGGAGTTGCCTAAAAAAAATAAGAGACTTGCTCTTATTCTTTTAAGGCAATATATTACATACAGGCACAGAATATCGTATATTTAAAACAGGTTACAGTTCACTGCCATACGGACTGTAAACCTTGATTGCATTGCATCCTGTATCTGTTGTGGTGTATCTAATCATTGGTCAGTGACTATGATAAAAAATATTAATATCAGTAATTTTTATTGTTCAGCATTGAATTTCATATAGTTTCTGTTAATGTAATGAACTAAATGTTTTAAATTCACTATACAATATTCTATTTCAAGGTTTTTTCTTCTACGCCGGTCACGGTTGCCAGCTATGCAACACAAAATGCATGTTAGGAATCGACTGCCCTGAAGAAAACATCAATTTAGACCACTGCATTACTGAAAACTTTGTGCTAAATGAAATGGCGGGATTCAAACCTGAACTGGGAATACTAATTATGGATATGTGCAGGGTTTATTTGGACAGGTAATAACTTGATGGCTGAACTCATTCAGCCTTATTACAAAACAACAGTTTTCTTTAGACCCAGGTTTAAACCTTATTTAGAATTATTAGAATTTTGAAGTTTATTCCAACAGTATTAAAGTTCTAATTTAAAAAACTGACGTTAAAACTGAATCTAAGTTGTCATTTTTTAGGGTTCCGTAGTCAACTAGGAACCCTTATAGTTTCGCCATGTCTGTCTGTCCGTCCGTCCGTCTGTCCGTCCTCGCTTAATCTCTGTGACCGTTAAACTGTTTTATTAGGGTTAGGGTTGTTTTACTGGTTTATTAGGCACTAGAAAGCTGAAATTTGGTACCAATATGTATATCAATCACGCCGACAAAGTGGTAAAATAAAAATTGGAAAAAAATGTTTTATTAGGGTAGCCCCCCTATATGTAAAGTGGGAAGTGATTTTTTTTTTAATTTCAACCCTAACGTGTGATATATTGTTGGAAAGGTATTTAAAAATGAATATGGGTTTACTAAAATCATTTTTTGATAATGTCAATAATTTCGGAAATAATCGCTCCAAAAGTAAAAAACAATGTGTCCTCTAACTTTTGAACCATAAGTTTAGAAAATATGAAAAAAATCTGAAAAGTAGAACTTTATAAGGACTTTCTAGGAAAATTATTTTGAACTTGATAGAAATAACAGTTTTTGTACAAAAAAGACAAAAGTTGTACAAAATCATTTCTGGACTAAGTTTGTAGTATAATCGTATATGCAAGCATTTTTTTTTAACTTCGTTTACATATTTTATTATCCTGAACGTATCTTTTTTCAAACAAAAAAAGAATGATTAAAATTGGTTCTCGCAATCCAAAATTACCACCGAAAACTTCTGGCACGTCTATGTACTAATTAGTAACCCAATTCCCCGAGAGATGGCGCTGTAGGTACTTATTACATTGGGTCGGGTATTATCGAATTGTACGTGGGAACACTTATTGTGACGGACGGGAAACTACGGAACCCTACACTGAGCGTGGCCCGACACGCTCTTGGCCGGTTTTTTATTTTTTACCGCAGTCAGAATAAGGTTCGCAATATAATAACTAGCTCACAGGTTTGGGCTTGGACTAAAGTTAGAACTTGTTTTTAGAATAAGTTATAAAGTTAGAATTTTATTCAATTTCGAGCGGCCATTGTTGTTTACATCTTTGGCAAATTTGGCGCGGCCGGACTTTAATCATCTTAGAATACGATTCCACAGACGTAAAAATATCGCGGCGAGATTTTATCGCACACTGGATTTTCTTGATGTTGAGCCGAGCATTGAGAATCCAACAGAGCGCATTCCAGCGCGTCAAAAAATACACTGTTGGATTTTCAACTCTCGGCGCTAAGCAGTGCGTTGAAAGTCCAGTGCGCGAACAACTTGCTCGTGCGAATCCTGGCTAATACAACTTTACAGGCAAACAAACCCCCAAATCTATGCCACAATCCACACAGTAGAAGACTATAAAGTCCACAAAAACTTACTCATCATATACTCAACTCAGTCATCGCAAGCTGCATACGAAGTCCTACAAATAGAATGTTCAACCACCATCAACACGGATGAGACTTATGAGTTGAAGACTGGTGATACGGACAAGATTGTGCCGGGAGCCAGCCAGTATGTGAATGCGTTGTGTTCGAGGTTGGACGATGATCAGGATGTTAGCAGTTTGCTGGATAAGGTTCATGAAGGTGAGGAATTGTTTTTACTTTTAAAATAAGTAGGTCATAGTCTAAGGGTTAATCCCCACTGAAAGAGCAGCGGCCGTAAAAGCAAGTGACTTTCCTCTTTTTAGAAGGCTCGTGCAGCCTCGCGGCGCCGCGCTGCCCCTCCTTTGCCTTCAAATAACTATGGATGGCG
Source organism: Amphipoea lucens (assembly GCA_947508005.1). Lineage (NCBI taxonomy): Eukaryota > Metazoa > Arthropoda > Insecta > Lepidoptera > Noctuidae > Amphipoea > Amphipoea lucens. Next base: position 9,066,049 of record OX382379.1, on the reverse strand, counting down.
ACCGCTGCTCTTTCAGTGGGGATTGACCAAGACCAACAAGATTATAATAGTATCTTCAATAGTTTTTTCAACTGAAATGTCCCAGACAAAGGGCTGATTTTTCCAACGCTAGATAAAAAAAAATATTTTATCTGTCGATTGAAAAATCAGCCCTTAATCTATTAGGATAAGGGTAATTCTACTATGTAGTATAAGGCTAGATTAATTCTACTGAAACGGCTAGCTAGCCTATCTAATTCAACCAGAAATTGATGTACAGACGCCAGCACATCAAGCTACCCGAAACTGTCTTTCCCAATCAACTTTGAACCTTACGCATTAGCGATAAAGTTGAAAACCTATTAAAGAAATTTGATAGATTGTAGTAGCTTGATGTGCTAGCGTCTGTACATTACTGAAATAACTTGTAATATTTTTAATGAACATCAATAATACTTGTTTCAGATGTCGAAAACTCGTTGAAGAAGCAAAGGCCTATAAAAGTGCAGTGTGGCGTTGAAAAGAGATCTTTGTATGACCCTACAACAGGTTGGTAAATTGTTCAATAACAGTATTTCTGGCGCCATTTTTGGTGCATAGTGCCATAAACTAAAATTTATTCAAATCCTTGTATTTCAACAGTGCCGAATATCCACTTTATGCTACGGTAAATTAAGTTGAATTTAGAATGACCACTACTAGTGAGTCATAAAAATGTTTAAAGTTGTAAGGCAAACTGAACTTTATTTGTAGATTTTAAAGTTGTTTTTCCAAAAACACATATTATCTTATGTTTGAACAGTGGCGTGCATTGCATATAGGCATATAAGCAGTGCCTACTTCGATATATCAACATAAATAAGCCTGTCAATTACATTTTAGTGTGTGCTCCACAATTAAGAAACTCAATAAATTATCATATGTAACAATAAACAAAATCTTCATACAGTGTATGAAGATTTTACTACACTGCACTGCTTATATGCCTATATGCAATGCACGCCACTGTGTTTGAAAAGTAAATTGTGAACGTAGTACTGTAGGTATAGACACAAATCATTGATTTATTCAGATAAAATGTATTCCATCTAGCAGCCTTATGAATGGTGCTAATACTTACTCTTATCTATCTTTTTACAGGCGATACAGAGACGCTATTGAACAACTTGCGAGAAGCGATGCATGATTACAAAGAATATTGCGTAGTATTTTAAGTTGAAGTAGAATTTAAGAAAAAAATGAACTGTTATGGCAAAGTTAAATAACTTTTTATCTGTAAGTATTTTATAAATAAAAGAAAATTAAAAACAATTCAACTGCATTTATTTTACACTGTCTGAAGCTTTATATATGATAACTAAAAAAAATCAAAAATATTATTTCTTTATTAACGAGTGTGGCTGGAAGTGGTTCACGATATTAACCCACCAACTGTCTTCAACGCCTTTAGTGAACTCTCTTATAAATCTGTAGTTTAGTATGAATATCTTGTCTTGATATTCTGGCTGCACACTGTAAGGTAAAAACATTAAGTCATAAGAATTGGATTGTGGAATTCTTGGATGTAAAGTGGGCTAATCTCATACTGGGCCCTAATTGACTATGACCACTTAACGATTCCTAACTTTGAAACCACGTCAATTTATTAGCTACTCACGACATCTGCTAATAACGTAATGTCTATGACAAAATGAACGAATCCGCGCGAAAAGAATGCGAAATGACCTGTCAAAATACCACGCTTAACAACCGTACGTGGTTTGCATGTGGTAAGAATAACCCTTGCGGGGAATAATAATTACCAATGAGAATTGGGGCCTAGATGAAGTTTATACAAGGACAATTACAAACGCAAAGTTACAACCAGAAATCATTATGTCACTAACAATAGCATCGCACCCCAATTGCGTAAGTTGCGTAACACACTTTCAATCACAATCTGAATCATTTTGAAGGATATTGCTAATCCATTGCTTCATAAGTTCGAACAATTTGTCAGCTCAAAAACGTAAATAACGCAATGTTGCTAAACTGTTAAAATGAAAGCCATTGCTACTGTTAAACTTAGGTTTATAATTTGCTAGACTAAAATAACAGTTGCGATCGACCTTTTTTTGTCAAGGTGACAAAAAAGGTCGATCGCAGCTGTTAGTTTAGACTTTAGAGTGTTACGTAATTACCCCGCTGTGACGCACAACACTAGCACTGCTCCATAAGGGTGGATTTATGACTCCAACTTTGCGTTTGTATAGTTGACTTGAATAAAGTTATACATAACTGAAAAAGTCATATTAGTTAGGGTAAAGTACGCGTCAGGGTACCTAGCCCGCGAAATTCAAATTTACTTAAGTTTTTTACAATTTGCAAGTCAGTGTCAGGATTCGCGACCGTAACCATGACCGTATGACTACAGAATTATAATTATTAGAATCCGCAATTCAAGTTCTTAAGTTAGAATTGGCCTCAAAGGGGTTAGAAGATTTTTGTATGGAGGGTGGCCCTAAGGTCGGCCGCCATTTTGATTTTTTTTCAGAATCGCGGTGCACAATAAAAGTTATATATTTAGATAGAGGACGCTTATACAAACAAAAAATGTTATATAACATAATATCCTAAAGCGTCAGGTTTCGGAGCTATTTACCAAAATACAGAGTTGATATGACAGAGGGGATATTAAATTACACTACGTAACTATAGGTGTTTAGTATTAATTCAATACGGTCTAAAAATAAAAAGCGCCAAAAATTTGAATTTTTTTTTTCAAACCAACTAAATAGCTTACAAATTAGAGTAAAACGCAACAGCCTTTGTAAATAAAGTTGACCGGACTTAGATACCTGGGTAACAATTGTAACAAAAGTGGCAACGTCGCGCGCGCGCCGGAGCGCGGCGTGTGTTATCCGGGAAGCCCCACTTACCGATCGCAAGGATCATCTAGGATGCAATAGCAACACACTGACCTATTTCTATTTCTTTTACGCGCGGGATGTTTTGCTATGATTGTCACTCTCGTAATGAAAGTGCAAGTGTGTGTGTATTTATTGCTTTCTTGTTTGCATTGCCAACTTCTTTGTGAAATATTTGGTTGTACTTGTGACTTGCGTCAGAGCGGCAACAACGTATTGTAGATTATACTCAGATTTATCGTTTTAAGGTGCATGACCTATGCGTTAGACATACTCAGCTGTTACGAAAGATACATCGTGTTCAAACGGGGTAAAAACTTAAAAAATCATTTGCGACTAAACTACTGCTGCTATTTAATTGATTTTTGGTACAGAGCTTGAAAATGGTACCTAGTATAGGCAGTTTAATGGAAAGCCCCTCTGTCGTATCAACTCTGTATAAGTCGAAAACAACAAGGATTTTTTGTTTTTTTTTCCCTCCAGGTAAGCATATTGAACTATTGGGGTAATAGAAACGTTATGAAACCTTTATGGAGAAGAAACAAATAAAGAATAGACATTTTTTAAATAAATAATTAAAAACGGCTATTTATAGTTCGTTTTTTAATCCCAGAGACTAATCTGACATTTATGTCTTTTGTGTTTTCGTTTTTTTTTTTAGTAGAAGATTGACATTACACCTGGAGGGAAAAAAAACAAAAAAATCCTTGTTGTTTTCGACTTATATTTCGGTGAATAACTCCGAAACCTGACGCTTTAGGATATCATGTTATATAACATTTTGTGTTCGTATAAGTGTCCTCTATCTAAATATATAACTTTTGTTGTGCACCGCGATTCTGAAAAAAAAAATCAAAATGGCGGCTGATTTTAGGGCCAAAACCTTCAAACCCCTTTCATGATGTCATGAAATAGTGTAGTAATAGAGGTGTATTGATGATTTTTAAGATTATAATTCTATAAATTTAAATATTTGTTACGGCCGCGAATCATAATATTTAGATCAAAATACAACTAACCTAATAATTATTGCCAAAAACGTATGCAAAATTGAATTTCGCGGGCTACCCTGAGTTTGATTGTTCCTGGACTTGGGCAAGATCCATAGCTACACTGGCCTCCAAAACTCCAAAAGTAAGTTGACATATTCCCACTCAGCTGTGATGCCAAAATATGAATAAAAAAACAGGTACTCCTAAGGGATTACTTGATTATTTTTTAGGATAAGTCTAGGTACCTTTGACTTATTCGATATTTCGGTTGAATTAATCGATTAAAACGTTATAAGTAACAGTTCAAACTTTTGGATCACTAGAATATTAAATCAGATGTAGTGGAAAATTATCAACTAACTTTTGGAGGCCATTGTATAATTATTATTCTCACTTGATAACATTATTACGGTTATCATATTTTTCACAATAACATTATATAATTTTCTACTGGAATGTTTAAAAGCTTATCTGAAGCTAAAATTAGCCTTTGGTTAACTGATAAAATTATGGAATTGTTTAGAAAGTGCAAACTCAATTTTATTTTAGTGACAGCAATAACATTTCTTCAATATTTTTTGAGTTTATGGTAATAAAAAATTGTCATCATTCCTATTGCCGTGGATGTCTATGGCGTAATATCATACGTAAACCTACCCAACAGTAAGAGCAGGAAGATCACCGGCTTCTTTTAAATTTTTGAGTCCTCTGAATACGTGGTAGCACATTGTTATCTCCACCCAGCGTTTGTCAGCATCGTCGAACATAACACCTATCTGAAAATATAGTTAATAGAAACATTAATACTTGGAGTTAAAATATTTTCAAATTGACAACATTGCAGACGAATTGTTTGATGACCTACGATTCTTTCCCCTTCCCTTTTTAAACTAGTTTAGCTAACAGTCTTAAAATAATAATACTGCTTTTAAATTATGTAAATATTATACAGTCTGCGACGATCTTCGCAGGTGGGCTGGTAGCAGCTGGATGAGAGTTGTCGAAAATCGAGTTGAATGGCGTGCAATAAGGGAGGCCTATGTCCATCAGTGGATTGCTACAGGCTGATGATGATGATACAGTCTGCATTATACAGGGTCAAATTAAATTATTAATGTGTTTATTTTTAATTTTTATTGTCTATTGATGTCGAGACCCATCACGTTTGCTGTGTTTCGTTTACATACGCATATGCCTACCAGCTGTTCAGCCCGCCAAGCGAGTGTCGCTGAGCGAGTAATCTCTTTGATAGCTCTTGTCACTACGACAAACTGACTGTTCACACCGCCATGCCCCAGTGAGTACTCGACTCATCAGCAGTTGGTGATCAATTATTATTTATGCATTATGTGTCTTTTTTATTTACACAAGACCTATAAACTTTTGTAAGTTTCTTGAGCGAGAAAATCGTTGATAGCTCTCTGGTCGGTGGTGGCGGTGGGATTGATGGCCTTTAGTTAATTATGCGCATTTATGTCCATTTAATTTTTGGTAGCGCTTGAATTTCTGCCGCATGTTAGACAGTCAATGGGCCAAAGTTACGAGCCAGTGGGTCCCGATTAATCACCAACGACATCGCGGCAGGGCCAGACATGACATAGATGGTGGGATGACCTGGACTCCTTTAATAAACATTGGTCTTTGGTATCTCTGGACAGAGAGGTGGAAGGAGAGTAGGGAAGCGTTTGCCTAGCGTTTGGACATAAATAGCTAGTAAAAAAACTGAATGTAAGTCAGGCAAAGGTATTTGAAATTTTAGGGGTAATTAGCTACAAAATTATAACATACCTGGTAAGGAAAAGCATAAAAGATATCTTCTTTTTCTATAGATAGCAGTTGTCTCTGTGTCACAGACAGCTTCGAGATGGCAGACTTTAACACTGTAACAGCTTCCTTGTCAACCAGACCGTCTAGAGACTTGAAATCACTCTTTTGTAAGCTATCTGAAACAACCTGACGGTAGACGTTAATGGCAATAGTACTTGGAAATAAAAAAGGGGTTGGTATTAGAGTAACTATACGTCTGGATTTTATACCCTTATTAGAGTAACTATATGTCTGGATTTTATACCCTTATTAGAGTAACTATACGTCTGGATTTTATACCCTTGTTCTGAAGTTGTCCAGCCTTGTAATTTGCCGGGACACTTTGACTTAGTTAAGGAGATTTTTATTCAGAAATAAGAAACATAAAATGAACACTGAAAAAAAAGTATTAAAAAGTAAAATGGCCAGACTTTTTTAATGTCTGGCTTTTTGTCAGGACTTTTCCAATTTCAAAATGATAACCCCAGTTGGAATGGAGTCACAAAAACACACTGTCAGAAAGACTGACTGGTTATTTTTTATCGAATGTTAGGCTTACATTTGACCCACCATCTTGTTTGATGGATGAGCCTGAATTGCAGGCTAATCCAAAAAAAATTGATGTCAAAAATATTATGATGAATGCAAACAAGAAAGTTTTGTTATGACTATGAGAGTTGCTTGTTTAAATGTGTAAGTACTTATAAGACGACCCACTGACCGAATATTTTCGTGGAAAGCATTCTATTATAGTTATTTTTAGTTAGCACTTTTTGGCACAGATAGTATTTCACAGTGACTTTCTTTTTTGTTTGTTTTTGTTTTGATGTAGGTCCATGTAATATTTTTTTTTTTTTCGTTTAACGCCTTGGTAATATTAAATGCAAATACCCTCTATTGTTTCAAAATAGAAGTGGTAAACTGTATATTTATTATTGGGATTGTAGCCAACACTTTTGAAGTATTTTTAAAAACACTACCTAATGATAATTCAAGCAATGTTTTGCAAGCAGACACAAATATAAATACCTGAACGGCATGTTTTGATGCTTCGATGAACTCATTTAAGTTGAATTCCGAGTCAAAATATGGTCTGATGATAAAATTCGCAAATATCCAATTTTTTATAAATTTGAGGAACGAAGGCCACACGATAGGCGGGAATTCCATTAGCTGCGGAAGTTTTCGAGTCTCCAGCCTTTCCTCGCAATAATTTCGTCGTAATTGTATAACAGGACATGTTGAGGTTATAGCGATGTGTTTGGGTAAACTTTTATATGCAAATCTGTCACATAGTCTAAAAGATTGCCTCGTCAATTGCCTTACAGCTAAATTCATATTTCCTAATATGTTTTGGTGACAAAATTATGCTGTTTACCTACTACGTGCAAAAGTAAAGTAAAACATTCAATTCAAATACAACTTTTAGATGAACACAAATGACAAAAAGTCATAAACAATTTGTTTTCTATTTCAAACTTCTTGTTGCTGTCGATTATATATAACTTTTCTCCTATCTCATTGGATAACTGTAATTACTACCTCTTTTATTATTGGCTGATAATTGCAACTAACAAATTAATAGAGAGAGAACGAACATCAAGTGCACAGAATCCATATACTCTTATTACGAGCCTTTTGAAATAGATTTTTTGGTTTATTGATTTTTTTTTTAAGTTTATTTAGTTTAACGGAAAATAATAGTGACTATTTTGCCTATGGCATTAAGGAGAATGGGTAGTTGTAGCCCGCGAAATTCAATTTTTCTTACGTTTTTTGCAATTTTCAGGTCAGTGTCAGGTTGTATCTTGATCAAAATATGATTCGCGACAATAACAGGTACGTATTTACAGAATTATAATAATTAGAATCATTAATACATCTTTCTAAGTTAGATTTCTACCGTTAAGAACGAATCTCGTATGGAAAAGTGTTGATGGTAGAAATCTAACTTAGAAAGATGTATTAATGATTCTGATGATTATAATTCTGTGAATACGTACCTGTTATAGTCGCGAATCAAATTTTCATCAAGATAAAACCTGACACTGACCTGAAAATTGCAAAAAACGTAAGAAAAATTGAATTTCGCGGGCTACTACTACCCATTCACCTTAAGTCCGCCTCTGTACATTTATGTGCTTGAAGTATTAAATAAATAAATATTTTCCATTTTAGGGATTCTAACAAAACATAACTAAACTAATATACGTAATTAAACTAAAATAAATGAATTAACCAAACAATGATGAGGGCGCCACTGCGCGGTCGGATTCGGATATTATTTGTTATCGTGGTTATCAATATACAGCTAACACCCTATAACCTCATTAGTCAGAATAAAGTAATAAACAAAAACCTTAGAACTACTTTTTTCTTAGACCTATTTTTATCGGCCACCCAAGTGACAATAACAACGACGGGTGCATTCCGAGTTAGGACTGTAATCGATATTATCGATTTGAGCGTGCTTATACCCTTACCGAATTAGGTTTAGCACGCCCAAATTGATTATATCGATTACATTCCTAACTCGGAACGCGGCAGACAATATTACTGTCAAAAGTGTCAAACTACGGGTGCATTCCGAGTTAGGACTATAATCGATATTATCAATTTGAGCGTGCTTAAACCCGTACCGAATTAGGTTTAAGCACGCTCAAATCGATAATATCGATTACAGTCCTAACTCGGAACGCGGCATACTTGTGTCAGTGTGTCAAACTGAAAAAAAAATCGGCTTGTCTTTAGAATTTCGGCGGAAAATGTTTTAAAGTTATTCTACTGTAGTTTAAATTACAAACGATTTATTGTTTACAGAAATTAGGACCCGAATATAACACAAACATGGATGACCAAGCTTGTCCTCGTTGTAAAACCACGAAATACAGAAATCCTTCTCTGAAGTTGATGGTAAACGTATGTGGCCATGCCTTATGTGAAAGCTGTGTTGATTTACTGTTTTTGAAAGGTAAACACTTTTTACTTTGAGATAAATCCTCTCTTACAATTTAGTGCATACTATAAGTCTATCAAAAGTTAAACGAATCTTTGAATTAGTGTTTCTCCAAATATCTACACCCCATTTTTTTCTTTGTTTCTGTAACTAACTAGGCACCAGTAAAAGCTTGAATAAATAGCTACAAGATACATTTATTATCTTTACCATGACATAGTATTGTAAGGAACTATGAACATTAACTTAAAATGCTAAAATGTTGAGTGTGGAAAATATGTATACTTAATTAATGTTTTGTTTTATTACATACTTACCAACTTTTAACTATTTTCTAGGGTCTGGTTCCTGCCCGGACTGCAATGTACCACTACGACGCAGTAACTTTAGGGTCCAATTATTTGAAGACCCTATGGTAGAGAAAGAAATAGATATCAGAAAACGAGTACTCAAAGATTATAACAAGAAAGAGGAAGATTTCGCTTCACTAAGGGAATACAACGACTATTTAGAAGAAATAGAGACCATAGTTTACAATTTAACAAATAATATAGATATTGTTGGTACTAATAAACGGATAGAACAGTACAAAAAAGATAATAAAGAAATTATTATGAAGAATAAGGTTAAAATAGGTAAGTCACTCATAAAAATTTGGCACTTCAGGTTGAATGTCCCCGGTCTGACAACTAGTCTTATCCAGTAACTGGTTTTTGGATGTCAGATAGGCAGTCGCTTCATATAAAATACTGGTATCCAGTTGCATCCAGTTTGACTAGAAGCCGACCGCAACATAGTTGGGAAAAGGCTATGATGATGGCTTCAGGTTGCAGCTACTTGTTTTAAAGCACACTATGTAATAATATAAATCGGTATCATAAAATTGATATGAAACCCTTTCAAATATTCCATGGCTTGAATAACATCTTGATAATAAAATCAATATGATTACCCCAAAAACAAACTCATGTAGTATATAGACCAACTGGATTTATTATTTCTGGTTTAGTTGGCCAAGGTACACTGTAGTAACAAACTTTCTTTGAAAGAACACCAATGGTTTTGTTAGTTATTATTGTAAGTTTCAATTAATTATTAACTCAATCTTTGTCTGGACCTACCTGCACTGGGCCCGCATGGTGAATTATGGCCCATTCCCTCTCACGGAGAGGAGGTCTGTGTCCCAGCAGTGAGAATATTAGAGGCTGATTAAGCTTATGCATTGTCTGAAGAGTGCAAGGGTATTTATTATTTTCTAAAACTGTATGAAAGATAAAAAGAATGAGAGTATCTCAGGGAGAGAAGGATGCTATTAGTAAAATTTATTATAATAGAGGTGAGTGGATGCTAGTATGCGTCATGTTCGTGAACGGGCGCCGTCAGTAGGGACTGGTCATCTCTTTGCTGCCATGGCTTATTTTATTTAATATTTGAATTGTTGTTTTTTCTTATCCTTTCATTATGGACGCTTTTAACGTTCTGCATTGTTCCCACATGTATAATTTTTAACATGAATGATGTAACCAAGACTTTGTAACCATATTATTTTGATTTAAAAGAGTGTCCATGGAGTTTCTTGCCCGTTCTTCTCCATAGGTACCTACGCTTTGGAATGGGCAACTAGCTTCATCTTTCTGACTGACCGACCCTTTGACAATTCAAAAGTGCCTGTAATTGGTTTAATTGAAATAAATGCTTTGAGTTTGAGTTTTGAGTTTATGGTGCAATTAGTAGCATGGTGGGTGTCACTGCAGGCTGCATGCTGTTAATTGTGCTGATATACAGGGTGGCAGGGACATCTGGGACATCGACGCGCAATCTGTTACCATGGATTCACTACATGATTCTGAATCCCCTGTGTTGAAATTTTTCATCAGTTATTGCAAAAAAAAGCAGCTTCATACATTTTCACCACTTAGGTATTGCACTATTCTATGAAACAGCTGTTTTTTTTTTTTTTGATAACTGACAAAACATTTCTTTGTTAGTATCATACTCTGAGTTCATGGTTACAGTTTGCGCGTCAAGGTCCATGCCACCCTGTAGGTATATCAAATACCATATTTATGACGCTAGTATAGTCACCCAGAGTGCATTGACGCCTCGATAAAATAGATAAAAAGATAAAGTTCCTAATATAATATTAAAAATACTTATTACAGGAAGAGAAGAAGTAGAGTTAGAAGAAATACTAGAAATAGAGAAGCAAATGGAAGAACTTCGTAGACAGGAAATAAACCGTTTAGAACAAGAAGCTAAGAAGCAGAAGATTAGAGAGAAAGAGGCTCTAATTGATGAGCTCATGTTTGCGGAGGGAGATGCCAATGAAATACTTCACACATTCGCACAGAATAAAGCCAGTAAGCAGGAGGAAGTGTTGCCTGTAGCTCCTAAGGTATATATTATAGGCTATGTTTGTTTAGCATTTTTGGTAGATTAGGTATATGGTTATAGGTTAGGCATAAGTTTCACTTTTGGTCCCGGTAGCATGTTCTTGTGGGATAATTTCAGACATCCACACAGGCGAAGCCGCGGGCAGAAGCTAGTATATTATAATATAATTTTTCTTGACTGTCATTCGGACCCACCATATAATTATTATAGGTTTGAGGAAAGCTAAAGCTAGGATTACATGTATAGAGGTATGAGGAACAGGGTGTAAAGTTCACTCAACCTCCATAGAAAAGGGAGGATCCTCCAACCAGATAGGTGTTGTGTCTGGCGGACAACTGCCCGATGATGCATGTCGGGCCGTTGCGCGGTAAATTCTGCTTGCGAGATGCAGGATTCTGCGTGACGTCAGTACGACGCGTTGTTCACATGTGACGTTGTAGATACCGCTACATATGCTAATCTAAAACCAAAAAGAGTATTTTAGGCTTAGTGTAAAGAATCTTACAACTTGCTTTAAACAATATTTTTCTCATGCTTTTCCAGGTAACTCAATTCTCAACGGGTGTAAAATTCACGCGAGTCTCAACACAGCCTACGCTACCTCTCATAGAAGAGGGACCGCTGTACAAGTATGAAGCACCAATTGTACCAGACCGGTGTGGACCAGACGCACCTTCTATTGAGGATATTGTGAGATGCGGTTATCTGCAACATGTTAGGTAAGTCCTAAGTTTTAAAAAGAAAACAAGACAAAAAAAATCTCTAGATTATAATTTTTTCTGGCATTTGCTATTATCTGAAACACGTTAGGCAAGTGTCCTAAGTTTAAAAAGATAACAAGACAAAAAAAAATCTCTGGCTTATTATTTTTTCTGGCATTTGCTATTATCTGCAACACGTAAGGCAAGTATCCTAAGTTTTAAAAAGAAAACAAGACAAAAAAAATCTCTAGCTTATAATGTTTTTCTGGAATTTGCTAATTTCGGGACTAGTATCATCGACTTCTTCCCTTCCTGATCTTCGAGTGCAATTTTTAAATCCTGGTTTAGTAGGTAATTCATTTGAAACTGACGTTAATTATTAATATGAACATGCTTACTAAATACTTACCCCCTTATTCATAAAACTTATCAAACCTGTTTTAGTTAAAATGGGGTTTGTCTCTTTCTTACACACAGAAATGTCAACGTGACAGATAAAGACAAACGTTCTATAAACCTATTTTAGCTAAAATAGAGATAAAATAGTATTATGAATAAGGGGGTTAGTGGTAGATTTGCAGATAACGTACCAATTGGTGTAGTCATTTTGATAGACAAAAATAACTTCCTAAAACTAAATCATATTAATTGACATTTATTTGGTCACCGAGGTTTTTGCATCCTGGAGCTACTATTGAAACAATAACTTCAATGTTAAGTCCTTTCACAGTTATTTCATGTCTGATTTTGCATCATTGTCCAAATCACAGTGATTTTTATTCTCATTCCTATAAGGTTGCTGTTGGGTTGCAGCCATTGATAAGTCTATTAATATCATTGTGATCTTTATTCTCGTCACAATAAGGTTGCTGTTAGGTTGCTGCTGTCAGAGGTAAAATAACTGTGAATGCACTGTATGCAATTTTTTTCTACATTTAATATTCTTACGTCCACAGAGCAGAGACCGAGACAGAAAAGGCAGGTGGCTACAAATCAACATTACCATGCCTTCGCGCACTTCAGGATGCGTTAGCTGGCCTGTATCACACAAGCTGACCAGACGCGTTCTATACCGATACTGTTATAGTACTAGATTGAGTGGGTAGATGGCGCTAGAGGTGTGAGGCTATACTCTATTAATTATAGCAATAGACTAGAAAATAATTATGACCTATTTTGGAAAAGAAAGAACAACGTTTTTGCCATTTCATTTGTTTTTCCAGTATCCCTACTGGAGACAGTCGTTGTTAATTCTTTTCAAAGGTCCATAAAAAGTTTTATGAAGGTTTCAATAGACAAGATGAGCTGAAACTGTACTTGAAGAAATGGTTTGGAAGATATTGTCTATTGTTTGGTAATTTTGTATCTATTGTTATAAATAATAGAGTATAAATTCATCTTTGCTGTGGACCTTTTGAATATGTCGGCGTTTTTTTTTTTGGTTTGGTTTTTTTTTCTTTTACAGTATTATGAATTTATGTGAATTTTCATATTTTAATTATTGTGAAACTTGGAATGTCATATAAGTACTTTTTATTTATGGGCCACATAAAATTACCTCATGCTACACCAGCGCCATTGCTCCTCAAGTGAGTAAACGCGGAACTTGTATGATTGTCAACAACGGCTTTAACAAGACAGTATCGTGTAACGAGCGAAAAAAAAACGAAAGGATAATGAAAAGGGAGAAAATAAACTACGAGCCAAATTTAGACTAGTATTAGGTAGGAGTACCCTAGCTTCTGGACTTATAATCAACTCACTCATTAGTTAATCTTCTGTCAAAGCTCTTGTAAACTGTTGTGATTGGTTGACAGTTTTCAGAGATTTGACAGGAGATCCACAGAGGTTTTGAATAAGTTTAGAATTTGGCTTCGGTTAATTATTATGTAAATAAACTTAATGTGTTCAATGTAATAGAAAAGGTTTTGACATGGAGCAAGCGAGACAGAAAATCGCTTTAGAGAGAGGTAGACAATGAATATTGTCAGTCTCAAGTCACAGTCGCAGGCCTCACAAGATTATTTGGAACTGTCTTGTTCTTTCTCTAGCATCTTCTGCATCTTCCATATGTCTATCCTTTTCTACTGTTCCTTTTGGCTCAATAGTTTCTCCAAGAAGGTTGTCAATGTAAATAAATGTACAAAAGTTACTGTGTTACGTTGTTAGCTAACTTAAGTACGTATTTAAGTACAGTGTGGAGTGAGTAAGAAACGTTGTTATTTGCTGTTGTTTTGTGATAATTAAAGTGAGTGAGAATTCTGTTTTGTGTTTAATTTGGGATAGTAGAATGTTATGTTGAACGGAGACCGACAACTTTAAATCTATGCTTGTTTTCATTAAAAGATAATCTAATGTTAAGAAAAATAATGAATTTATATTATAGAATATAATATAAAATAATACTTTATAATATATACTAGACTTCAGAATATAAATTACTGTTTATATACAAAGTTATTATTTTCGTAAATTCAGAAAATTTCCAGAAGCGCCATCTAGTGATACGAATAAGGTACTATTATAGTGTTCAATGTTGCGGATAGATGTCGTTACAAAACTGATGCAGCGTCCTAACATTTCAAACACCATCACTTACTTCGTACATGAAGAAACAGCTACCCAAAGGTATCATCCGTTAGTATCTTGTGTAAAGGCACCTTTGAACGAATACGTAAATAAGCTCTTGAATTCAGGGAAATGGGGCTTTCCCGGCCTTCCTTATGGTCTCCAAAGTCCCAATGGCTAGTAGGCAAACAATTGGATCTATAAGTGCATCGCACGGTGCACCGTGACATACCTAAACCTAGTATATAGGTACTAATTCTATGTCTAGATCATCATCATGAACACGGGCTTCCCAAAAAACAATAAAAGGCAATATAGATCAACAATTGCAGCAGGTATGTTGTGCTACTGGACAGTACTGGATACATAGTAGGTATGTGTTATGCATACTTAGCACAATCATAATCCTTTAGTCTTCTTTTACGATACGGACAGGTGGAAAGCCCCTGCAATAGATGTTCTTTACCGGGAACCATAAAGAGCTAACAATTTATTAGTCATAATGACGGCAATGATAGAAAGCATTGGAGCAGAGGTGCTCAACATTTTTTAGGACTACCAAGTTTTGTTGCATACCTATACGCTGCCTGCATATAGGTACCAAAAAAATAACATAAGAGTTGGTTTTTGCTAAATTGGGCACTTTTTATAAACCCCATTCATGTTCTCACACAAAAGTCGACTACAATTATTTTGAAAGTTGATAAATCATCAATCACAGATATGAATGAATGTAGTAGATTGATACTTAAAGGCTGATTTTCATTTGCATTCGATAAGTAGCGAGTTAAGTTGCTTGAAGTCTATATCATTGTGAATTCATGACACTTCACAATGAAAAACTTCACAGTCACTTTTGGACTGCAGTTTTGATCCAACTCTCCCTTCTTGTAAATAACTCGCGACCGTATCTTAAGGAAATTGTAAATCGCTTAGCGTTGAAAAATGGACGCAGTGGTTAGTAGGTAAAACATGCAAGTTCCCTAGGACTGTAATCGTAAAGCCAAAAAAGCATAATCATCATCCGATCACAGTCCTCTACTAAATCTCACTTGTATATGAGACAGGTTCAAATCTTCATGTAACTAAACCGTAAGGTTGAGCACCACTATACCAAGGTATGCCTTGTGTACAGTAAGGGCGAACAAGCAAATATTGTCGTACCGATAAAGTGTAAAAGTGCCGCCTGCGGGTACTAAACCATACTAAACTATGACAAATATAATGCACTTTGAGTGGTAAAGGCTAGCGTAGGTACACTGGTATTTGTTGGTTAGTGATGGAGAATCCTAATTCGTGATATGATACAGGCGAAAGAGAATTAAAGAGGTTGTAGGTATACTTATTGATACCGGCCAATCATTAAGCAGTAAGCACCTATTGAAATAATTTATTTAAAGTACGTAGTATGACGAGGCATCCCTCGACTCATTAGGAAATAGTTTTTGTAAGTTGTACGAAGAGAAAAACAGGGTCAAATCAAATTAGCTAGCGAAACTAAACGGACGGGATGGGTTATGGGTATCGATATCTAAACACGAAAGAAAAAAAAAAAATCATGATTTTTTTTCCTAACGTAGAGTACTTAGTTACCTACTTGAGATAGGTAATTATCAGTTTTTTTGTGTAAACTATTACAGACGTGATGGGTTTCGATACTTATCTCATTCTCAAAATTTTTTTTTTTTTTCTTGCCTGCGCTGTCCCACTCCTGGGCAAAGGCCTCCCTCCACTCCTTCCATTTTTCGCGAGCCCGCGCGTCCTCCCTCCAGTTTTGACGGAACCTTTTTTTTTTTTTCTCAACATGATAAAACAAAAAAAAAACACATTTTTTCTACGCGTATGCGTTGAAAAAAATCAGTTTTTTTACCACGGCGCTGATTAATTTGACAGGACTAAACTAAAATTTATCTTCTGTCCTTTTCATAATGAAATACTTAGTATGAGAAAGATGCACTGAACTTTTTAGTTTAGTTTGTGAACAACAGAATCGGCACCAATGTAGCCCACCCGGTGAGATAATGCAAGGCTAAGAAACTCAATGTCCGGTGAGGTACTTATAAAAAGTGACTTAATACCATAGGCAGTACCCGCATTCCACCATTTAGTCCCAGGTCTCATTACAATGTGGGACCTGGAACTCATAACTGTCGAAAAATGGGTAGGTACACTACATATACCCACACCTCTACCAACCTCTTCTGGGAAAACAGGCGTGATGATAAGTTTTATGTTTATTTTTATTACCTACTTATATCTATTGTTTTTTATTTATTTTTATTTTAAGAATCAATTTTATACTTTTTATTGTGCCCTGCAGGGTCCATACTCCATATTGTACATTAGCTTTAAGCCATTTGTAACAACTCTACAACAGAAATGCAAATAAATACAGGGTGAAATTGAACACATGCGACAAATCGAAATGGGAGATTGTACTCATTATTATGAACAACTTTTACTATGGGACCAAACCGGAAATCGCGAAAACAAAATCAGCTGTTCCCTACATTTATGTTCGCATAACTCATCAAAATGTAGGGGACAACTGATTTTTTCTTCGCGATTTCCGGTTTGGTCCCAAAGTAAAAGTTGTTCATAATAATGAGTACAATCTCCCATTTCGATTTGTCGCATGTGTTCAATTTCACCCTGTATACAAGGAGTTTTTTTTATCATCATCCATATTTTTACAGGGTGTTCTACCCATGAATATGAACAACTTTCACTATGGGACCAACTCTGAAATCACGAAAAAAAAAATCAGCTGTTTTATACAATTTGGTCAAGTAGGTATTGAACGTTTGTATTAAACAGCTGATTTTTTTTTGGTGATTTCAGAGTTGGTCCCATAGTGAAAGTTGTTCATATTCATGGGTAGAAAGAACACCCTGTAAAAATTTGGATGGTGATAAAAAAATCTTCCTGTATTATGAATTTGTTTTTGAATGTTTAAACGCACCTTTACTCAAACTAGCGTATGACTTTGGTTGTCTATTTGTATTGTTGATAATGTAGACGCCAGAGTTGTTACCCCACCTGCTTTGACTATGGTTTGTTATAAAACTATCATAATGTGTTCAGTGTTAAGGCACCATTGCACTTGGAGCGCCATCTGCGGAAGACAGCAAAGAAACTGACACCATCGAAGGCAGTTTCATATTGCTGAGGTTCCTGGAGTGGGAGCACCGGAGGTTGTATAACGGCGAAGCACAAGCGTAGCGGCCTCTTGGGCTTTCGGATTTTGGATAGTTCACTATTATCACACTCAAGATAATTTTCTTGTAAAATAAATAATAAACCAGTTGATTTAGCTGTCTCGAATTTATTTAAGTAAAATTAAATTATAAATTTTACACATGATTATGGATAGGTACCTTTAAAGGCTTCGACTAACTATAAGCCACGAAGATAATAGGGGAGACTGGGTACGGTTGAAACAATTTTGCTTTGAACGCCCGTAGCACAGCCATTTTGAGCCATAACAAACAACAAAACACTTAAAATGAGAGTATAGACTTTTGTATTCAAATATATCTCAGAATTAGAGGCTCAACTGCCATATTTACTAGATAGGAAGAGTTTAATAAAATAATGTGCCACTGTTTCAACCGTACCAATACCAGGGGAGGTTGAAACAGCGATGGGGGTCAGTTGAAACATAAACAAATAAGTAATAGTTTCTTTATTTATAATCAACAAGAAATATTTAAATTCTAGTATGACACCATTTTTATCAGTCGTAATAATTGTTTCCTGCCTGAATGAACACAAATGAAATTAAATGGACATAAAAAGACCTCTTCTGCTCTGGTCCAGTCTTCTGGGCACGTTTCCGCATGACAGCGATGCGGACGAGTACTTCGAAGCTAAAGTGGCTTTTTGAAGTTCTTTATTGCAACTTGTGGTAGGAGTAAACTGGTAGAAACCGTCACGTCAGGAAAAAGCGTTATGCCCTCTCCATGCGACTTTATCTCTCTCTGTCTCTTTCTATTAGATGCTACTATAATATTATAAACGAGTGTGTGTGTGATTACGAGTATCTCTTAAGGAACTTTGTTCATTCGATCATGGGTCTCCCGACCGCACACCTTTTTTAATTCAATTTATTATCTAGTATATAATTAGTTGTGTAATAATTATTGTACTCGTAAAAAAAAATTGTAGGCAAAACATTGATCTATGGTTGTAGGTAATAAAAATAGAGATTAAATGAAATCAAAAACTTTCATTCTGCCTAAGTAAATTGTGATTTAAAACAAGCTTGACAACCCTAACCCAAAGCACAAAATCTTACCGTCTCCCCACAGATTTATTAATTAAGGACTACTTAATAATGTGTATGTTACACAAACCGTACACAAAATCATAAGGCTATATACACACGGCGTTGTAAACAGACTAGGTACGGTGCACACGGCAGCGTAGATACAATTAGCCAGTGAAAACAGCGGAGGATGCCGCGGGGCCAGTCTAATTGGCGCTGTGTAAACTCGCCCTGTTATCGGGGTGCCTCGAGCTTCGCCGGGGTGTGAGTTGTGTGGAACAGACTTTTGTTTAGGATTAATTTTCCAGTAGCACTAAAGAGCGAAATCTTTGCTGGAGTCTGAGCACCATCGAACGAGTATACCAATTCGGGAACGGAGCTGTTCTCCTATCGCACGCCATTTAACCCTATCGCAGCTGCACTCATTGAACTACTTACCAGCCACCTTGCGAAGATCTTTGCTGAGCAGTAGGTAGGTATATATATAAAAATGTATCTGCTCAATTTAAAATTAGAAGCAAATTGTATAATGTCCTACGTACGAAAATTCAAAGACATGTGACATCCACCAACCCGCACTGGGCCCGCGTCATGGATAACGGTCCTCTCCTCCCTCTCACAGAGAGAAGGCCTTGTCCCAACAACCGATTGTGTTTTGTTAAGTATATTATCTACATTGTATGATATGAACCTAAACTGTCATACAAGAATTATTATACCTAACAACTCTTTTTGTCTACCTTATTTTCTGAAGAACCGTTCAATCATTTTCGTTGTGAAACTAAATTCTCCCTGTCTTCTTCAAAACGTACGAACAATTTCTTTATGTTTATTCTACTTTATTACTTATAATTATAAAAACCATTATAGATTAAAAACTTATCCAAAATAAGTCCCTCTCCACACTTTCCATCCCATACAAATCCGCCCGCCCAACTAATATTGACTTCTTATTACGGCGGTCGCGCGGATATCGCACCGGTGCGCGGATAATGTCCGCCGGTGACCGCAGATAGGGACGTGCCACAATAACCTGCGGATTTTAGTGATGCGACCCAACTTTTGCTAGATCCTGATAGCGTTGCGCGTTGTCTAGGACTCAGACAGAGAATAGAGGAAGTTGCCAATTTACTTGCATAGATTATGCTTTTTTGTGAACGGTACTTAGGAAGTTTACAAAGTTTTAGTTCCTTAGACGATGTTTTTCGTAGTTTCCTTCGGGGTATGACACGAAAAATGGCAGATAATTTTCAGATGAAATGAGTCTGTTCTTATAAGGTACGTAGGTATTCTGGGATTTATCTTAGCTACTTAATTGCATGAGAGGAAAATGTCGTAAGGAAAGTTTCGACTATGAATCTGGATAGCTATAAGAGTAGGGAAACGGTAGATTGTGTGAAAGATGATAGGTCCCCAAATAAATTGATATAAGTCCTTGCAAGAGAGTATTGATCACTTAGCTGCACAATTATTCTTAAAAAAGTTCTGTATGATTTTTTTTTGTAGAAAACTTGAGGCATAAAACAACCATCACTAGGTATCTACGAGTACTATGTAGAATGTTCGCTTTTCTGTCAATAGTTTGAAATGCAGGGTCCGTCAAAAATACCGTTGACTTAAAGTTGTAAGTCTAAATCCACCTCATAATTTCGATATTCGTGTGGCCTTTCCATCATAAGCGCATGCAACGCAATTAATTATATCCATCGGCGGTGGTCCCACCAGGCGCCCTTCTCACAGTTAATCGTTAAAATAAGTTAATCCGATCATAAACCTATCGATACATTGACAACACTATTATTCACTATATTAGGCATGTTTAGTAGTAGCTTGACGTCACTTGTGATACTTGTTTTGTACCAATCCGCACGGGCTGTCATAATGAGCCTATTATGTTCCCACTGCTGCGGCACAGGCGCGGGTTATAACATGCATGACACTATATGATTGATGCGCTTTTATAAATAGGTAAGTACCATCTTTTGACAAAATCTGAATATTAGAAATCTTTATCTGAAAATTAATGTCATTTTTAACAATCCTGGCCCTGCAGTTTCGACAAATATAACGACAAAAATCGGTCGTTAAGTCTAATCGATGTCAAATTTCTTTAATACATTTTCAACCTTATGCTTTTGAAATAAAGTTGAAAATCTATTAAAGTAATTTGACAACGATACGACTTAGCGACCGATTTTTGTCGCTGTCTAATGTCGAGACTGCAGGGGCTGGGCCCTAACTAACTTTGATCACTTAACGATTCCTTACTTCGAAACCACGTCAATTCCTTAGCTAATCCCGCCAATCTCGCGTTGATTTCGCGCGGTTTCGTTCATTGTGTCATAGAGAATGACGGCCCTGCACCATAACGTAATAAGTAGTTTACTTTTGGAGAAAATTACTTGTTGTCTATTGTCAATGCCAGTCTGAAAGAAAACTCTTTGTCACCGATTTTTTTAAGCGAATTTACCTATGCGCACTTTTATAGGTAAGTATAAAACTAGCTGCACCCTGCAGTTTCATCCGCATAAGTCTCGAACCCGTGGGAATATCGGGATACAAAGTATCTTATGTCCTAATCCAGGCTATGGTTTAGGTACCCATGTGCCAAATTTCATCCAAATTCGTTCAGCTGTTTTAGCGTAAAAACGTAACAAACACGAAAAATCATTTTTTTCTCTTTATAATATTAAGTTTAGATTTGCAAATGGATAAGTATGCATAGTAATATTGCTCTATTAGCCTTTTCGGTAGTACTATTAAGTATTCTGTGCTTTTAGTGCATGATTAATTACCTATATAATTCAGAAAGTTTTGAATCGAAGCATGTTACTTGCTTTAGTTGCAAGAGGATTACCTACGCGGTTTTTCACGCCCCAGTCTTCCGTAATCCTAACTGCTGAAACAAAGAACTACGAGTATCAACACAAAAGACCAAACAAACAAATAGTACTCTATCACATGACACGATTCACACAAACCTACCAATACCTACCTATAATAAAATGATCGACAGCCACCATGTGTGGTCTCGAATTAAACCTCGAATTAGCGCTCGCCATATCACTTTCATTCTATTGTGCGGAAACTCGAAGTGCTTTGTTCTCATTTCAAATGCAACCCGATGCAAGATGGCGGCCGTCGAAACGTCATCGGAACAACATGGCCGACTGAACGGTTATTGTTTGAACGTGGAATATTATAATGGGTATTGAGGGGTAACGTTGGTGAATGATTGTCGTATTGGTTGGATACGCCTATTTTGGTTAACCTTGTTCTTGGTTTTGGTTGAATTTAACGATTGTATTTTTCTCTGTTTCTCATGCTTCTGCCTGCTCCTGGATATTGAGCCGCCCTATGACGACATGATGCTCATACACTAGTTAAAAATTCTTCAACGGCAAGGTGGGTAGTTGGTTGAGATCATGTTGAGATCGTCAAGTTCCGAGTTGAACTACACGATTACTGACAATTGCTTGACTGGTAAACTCAAATCTGTGTGGTCCTTTCCTCCTTTCCGTGGACCTTTTCGGGCACTAATCTACATTGTCCTCATAATGATCTGACTAAGATTATGCCTGGATTTAAAAAAGGAGTTTAACCGGTCAAGCAGCGCGTGTCGCCGATCGGCGACGAAACAATAGAAAATCAATTGTGTCTCATTACCGGAGCTTGACAGATTAACCCTTAAGTTTGTTTCGCCATTCTCAGGGATAGTAGTTATTTTTATTTTTTTTTATTTTTTATTATGTAAAAGCGATTCCGATATTCTATTTACACAATAAACAATTTCATTTCCTTTCACTGACAATCCAGGGAGTGTAGAATTTACTGTTTTTCTGTGTGAAATTACTGTATTCCACTAACAAGTTCACAAAATACTTTGCACGTTGGAGAATGAAGCTGGGGACAGTACAGGGTATGCTGTCGTGCATCTTTGAACACTTTCGACATACCTACTCGATTAGAAGAATCACCAAAGCAGCTGGTTTTTCTTCAGATTATCATATAAATACCTGCCTAAGAGTAGCGCCAGAGATCGAGAAGATGTGTGGACAGCATTTGTCATAGTTTGGGCATGTGAAGCTGTGGAATGGGGCACATAATAATTGATTACGAGTTTTGATGGCTAGGTATACATAGATGGAAGACGAAAGAAATGAAGGCGTGAAAGAAGTTACGACTAGAAAGAGGGTGAGTACCGCGAAGACGGCTAATAAATATAATATGAAAGAAGAAGTCCAAATAAATTGGGATTAGTGCAGAAAGATGAATGATGATACATAAAAAACATCTTGATTCTTTTCTCTTCACACTCGAAGTCGTCACTACAAAATCATAGCCCGATAATGAGTATGTATTTGAGTTAGTAAGTAAACACACTTCATTCAATCCTCCACACATCAATATTGTTTAGTCTATAGTCCAACTTTTCATTATAACGTAAACAATGAACTCTTGACGTTAAAATCACGAACTGTTAATATTAATAGGAAATTAAATTGTTTTATTTTGAGTTATGAAGTGACGAAAACCAGCCGGATGATTGCGTAACACACTAACAATTGCAATGTCTTTCACGACAACATTTTATTACCTACGTTGTTTACTTGGAGAGATGATGAATTAAAAAAAAATATGAAGTAATGGATTAGGAAATAATTCAAACGTTTTCGGATTGTAGGTAGATAGATAGATAAACTATTTATTTGGCGCACACAAAAGACAGCACAACACACAAAAGTACAAGATTAGATGATAACCAATTACCCACATGAACATAATATAAAAACAAGGTGCCCATACAAAAACAAAAAAAAGGAAAAATAAGTATACATATTATCCATTGATATATAAAAAACCTATATCAATGATACTCGTATTATCTAAATAAAAGTGACACTATGACGAATACTTAAAATAAAATTAACAACGAAACGTACACAGTGCGGTGTGCTTCTCATGGTTGCACCAAATGGGAGTCCAGCTCAGCATGTGTCAGGCAAATGTACCTGACGCTGATATTCTGTTGGATCCCTGCAGTGACATACGGACAGGGTACTATTTTAAGTCATGTGATTTCCGTATGATATGATGTAATCACAGTCATCATAATTATTAAGGCTTCCAAATGTTTAAATATGGCCTGTTTCATAAATGACTTAGCTAACAGGGGCCGTATTCTCTATGACACAATAAACGAAACCGTGCGAAACGAACGCGAGGTTGACGTGATTAGCTAAATAAATAATTGACGTGGTTTCGACGTAAGGAATCATTGAGTGGTTATAGTGAATTAGGGCCCTGATGGTGTCAAATTAAATAGATCCCTTAAAAATTACTCAAAAATAACAAGATAATTTAATTAAATTCCCGCGCAAAATTCTAACCTCGCAAAACCGAAAAACAACGTCACTCCACGTCATTTCTAAAAAAAAGGTGCCAGTAATAAGGTCAGATCAATCAACGGCAAAGAAAAAATAGAAAAACTTAAAATTCCGCAAACGAAATTCACTGTGACTTTTATGATGGCAGTAAATTAGTATAGTTTTATAGAGATAAACATATTAATTGGTAGTTAAAATGTACCATATACACTCTAAAGTTTACCCGTGTGTTTTATAAAGACGGATGGGTCTGGTTTGAGGTGATGATTGATAGGAAAACACTGCGATGATTGACCGCTGATACAAGCCAGTATTTTGATAAATAAATAGAGGAGTAGGGCTGGCAAAGGCGTGGTTGGGGATTTTTATCGATGTTTTTGGAGTTTGAAGAATAAAACAATATTTTTGTAGTGCAAGTTACAGAATTTATCGATGATATTGTATCGATAAAATCTGATGATTTTAGGGCTGAAATATATCAAGTCTCTGATAATTAAAACGCCGTTTACAGTAAGTCAAAGACACAGCTAAATTACTATGAACATTTACGACAGCGTATAGTCTAGAAATTATACGCACTTAAATTAAATTCAAAATCAATGCTTAAATGTTTCTCATTCATATAATTTTACAAGACATAAATATAAACGTTATGGTTTAATTCCGCAAAGGAATGAAGTAACTAGGTGTAATAAAATATCGATAAACATTATGGCTAGGTTTTGCATAATCTCATAAGTACGGAGTGTACAGAATGTTGGCTGCTTACAACTTGTATTATGAAATGTTGCGACCTGATATGAACGGTAAAAGAAGGAAATTGTAATTTTTTATAAAAGGCTCATGTCCTATTTATTACTGTATAAGTCATTTCAACAATGAGTTAAGTACTTCAGTTAAGGTAAACTGTAAAACAAGATAACTGCAGAAAAGTACGAGTTAGAAGCATGGGTGGTCTTTTTAAACTGCCTATTATAAATACAGACAATGCCAATGAGATGTGGCTCTAGTTCAAATTAGTAATAGGAGCAACAACGTCTACCTGACGCTTGATATCGTTATAAATAATGTGATCATCAGTTCAACAGCGCCTAACGTGATGATTACATCATTAAACTTATTTATAGGCCGGCCGCTTAACTGAGACGTTGCCTGAGGTAGCTGCGCGGTGCGGGAGGGGTGATAGTTGACACAAATTGACGAATCACTGAGCTATCGCATCACGTCATCACACCCCACCTGCACCGCGCTGCTACCTCAGGCAACGTCTCAGCTAAGCGGTCGGCCTATAGTAATGATTAGTAAAGTCGTATTTAATTAACAATTAATTTTGCCCTTGTAGTGCAGCTGCTGAACCTACAAAAATATCGATATCAGCCTACCAGCACCTAATACAATGATAATGTCATTAAATTTATTAAGTGGTGAAGTCATGTTTAACAGTTAATTTTGACCTTGTAGTGCAGCTGCTAAACGCACATAAATATCGATATAGCTCTCCCAGTAGCTATCGATACCATACCATCCCTACATCAAAAAATCAGTTCAGTGTAAACGACGCGGCCCGCTCACCTGAACAGCATGTTATTATTCGGGCCATACTTACCCGCCAGGCCGCCGTAAAACCGCTCGTATTACCCACCATTTACTATCCGTAGTTCAGATGGATAGAGTCATATGTTTGTGATGAGATTCTATTTTGAATAAGATTAGTGTGAGTCAGGGGATGAAGAATGGTTGGTTTGAGGAATTTTAACGCCTACTTTGTCTGGATAAAACTTCCTGTGCTGCATTGCAGCCTAGTACATTTTTCAATTAGAAAAAATTGTGTTTGAAAATGTTTTCGTCCTCTTTAATATAGGACCCTTTAACGTCTTTAACTAAAACTTTGAATTAAGTCATTTTCTCCTCATGAAAGGACAGTTTTGTAATTAATGGTTTTAAAATTCTGCCGCCGCACCGTCCCTATTTCTGTTCTGATTTATCAAGGTTAGTGATATACAGGCACAGAAGACATAAGTGTCAAGATGACAGAACAGTTTTTTTTTTTTTTTTAATGGTTTGCACAATCATTTAGCTAATTTATTCCAGAAGATTTATGTGTTTAATGGACTACGTGATATAATCAAGAAGCAGGGGCGGGCCGCTAATAATATAAATTACTCTTACCCAATTGCTCTTACAAAAAATATAAACAGAAAACCAATTGCGAATACAAAATATTTGAATCCTAATCGAACCAGGTCACTAGTAGAAGGCATTTCCTTTAAGCCATCACTTTCCCGTCCCTTGTATCATATCAGACCTTATGCGCAAACGGTTCAAAGAAAACCTTTAAACCTAGTTGGCATAATGTGAAGTACTGAGAAATACAATGTTCCTAGTATCCAGCCAACCAATTGGTTGCCTCGGTATTCTGCGATAAAAATCTGGTTCTATTTTACTATCAGGACAATCATTATGAATTGTCAGAATGTTTTAGACAAGTCTAAAGCTCTAACCACACATATCAAGGCCGTGATTGGGATGTGGCCGGACCGTGCTCCGTCAGGGGCTCAAAAAATACCGGTGTGTATGTACAGACGCCAGCACATCAACCTACCCGAAACTGTCAAATTTTCCCAATCAACTTTGAACCTTATGCTTTAGTGTTAAAGTTGAAAATCTATTAAAGAAATTTGACAGATTGTAGTAGGTTGATGTGCTGGCGTCTGTACATTTTACAGTGTGGCGTTTGGGTTATCACATTAATTGAAACCACGTATTCTACATTTCGTATTTTAAACATACACAATTAAAATAATTAATTACAATTAACATTCTAACTGCGGGACTTTTTTCGTTTGAGTATTTAACAACACTAAACTTAATTTGTGCTTATTTTGTAACAATACCATAAAGTTTTTACAATGCCTTATTATCAAAGGTGGTTTATGTCGTTCCAATTTTTAAGCTATTTATTTTGTTTGAAAAATTCAGTTTTAAATTTTTAGGAAAATTTTATATTTCATTTTAACAGACGGGTTACAACTTGTAATAACTGCTGTACTGTTTAATATGATAACCTAATCGCCACTCTGTATATGAACTTGTTCAGATATGTCCGTGTCCGGGCCGGCGACGAATCTTCAGTGCCTCCTCTGTGTGTACCACGGCCCCAACACGTTCGAGCACGGCTGACTTATGTGTGGATAGACCTTTAATAGATGTTTCTAAGGGTACTGGACTGGACCCTAATACATAAATTTCCACATTTTTTAGATATATGTAAATAAGTTATGCCGTGATATAATTACAGTCCAGCCGTCGAGAAAATAGGTACGTTCTTGATACCTGTTATGTTTGTATGAAACTGACAGGTGTCAAAAACGCATTCTCTCGTTAGCTGCACTGTAGTAAATCAGCAAGGTTGGAAACTGGACTAACTGCTAAAAGTATATCGGACTTAGATACTGAAGAATTACTCGTGGAAAGTGATTTAATGCACCCTAGTAAATATCCTGTAACTTGACCTGTTAATCAAACATTAGTTATCATCACTATAGAGATAGACGATCCTAAAGTCCGGCCGCACCTAATTTGCCAAAGATGTAAACCGCAATGGCCGCTCGAAATTGAATAAAATCGATATACAAGAACATTATTTTAAGTAATGTTTGTTTTCTTCTAGTTAGCTCGGAGATTTAGGCGAAAACGTACATTACATAAAATAAATGATCTTTGGTAAATTTAGCGCGGCCGGACCTTATACATTCTGTAAAAATCTCACCGTGAAAACTTGGGTGAAGTGAGCTGTCAATAGTGTCAATACCTAGAATCAAGTGGAATGACAGCTCAATTCACTTCGACAGTTTTCACGGTGACATTTTTACAGAAAAGATCCGCTTATATTGTTTATGGTCCACCAACTACAATTTCCTTACTTGACCCAATTCTTCCAGGAGACACAACCGAAAATAGGACACCCTATCCATATTCATACAATGATTTACCTTCTAACCTTCACTGTGCTGACGAAAGTTTCTCACAAAAAAACAAAAATACACATATTACTAAAAGCAGACGGAAGATCCTGTTCGAAGTAAACAAAAGAATAAAGAGACAATATCCCTATGAATAAAATAAAAATAGTAAGAGATGATATCGAAGAAACTGGCTGACTATGGAATATGTCGAGTTATTATTCGGCTAATAACTGGATCGTATTAACTTTGGTGCACAGAGTTAGTGAAGGATAGAGGTGGCAGTAGAGAGCAATGAAAATAAACAGAAGAAAGTATTCGTAGTGATGAGACGAATTTTGATAGTGATTTCAATACGAAACGTGGAAGGGCAATATGTTTGTGGAACAGTTATACTCTGCACACTTGGCGAAAGAACGCTAGACCGAAAATGGTAACATTTTGACGGTCACAACACTTTTGCTATAGTATCTATGTGTTTTTTACTTACTCTCAAACATTGTTAAAGTATTTAATTGTGCCTGTTATTCGATACATAATATAGAGCGAAGGCAACTTCGTTCCAACCGAGTAGTGTCCCACGAATCTTTTTATCATCATCATCATTTCAGCCGAAAGACGTCCACTGCTGGACATAGGCCTCCCCCAGGCACCTCCACTTCGACCGGTTTTGTGCTTCTCGCATCCAACGAGTTCCTGCGGCCTTCACAAGGTCGTCGGTCCACCTTGTGGGAGGCCTTCCAACGCTACGCCTTCCGGCTACTAGCCGAATCTTTTCAGTAACATTGTTTTAACATACTTATAAGCTATGCCGCTGTACTAACATACTTATAAACTATGGTAGAATGCGACCATGGGAAGGTATTGTCTTGTTTCATCCTTTTCAGTAATCAGGTTTTAGTTTTTAAACTCATTTTTGAAGTGAAAACTTCTTTAGTCTTCTAATGTTAAACTCGCGTCAGGGCATCGCGTCAGGACACGTGATCGTCAGGAGAGATTCCCCCCCCCCCCTCTCTTTCTACGGCGGCGCCAACCGAGTGAACCAAGTGAGACACGATAATGGATGGATGGACGGACGGACGGTGACGGTGACGGTGACGGTGACGGTGACGGTGACGGTGACGTTGACGGTGACGGTGACTGTGACGGTGACGGTGACGGTGACGGTGATGGTGGACGCGGACGTGGACGTGGACGTGGACGTGGACGTGGATGGATGGATGGATGGACAGCTGATGGCTCGACCGTCTGTGTGGTAGCCACTCTGCTGTGTATTCGTAAAATTCTTGTATTTAAAGTGTTTCAAAAATTGGAAATTGAACATAGTGCATCGATTAATGAAAAAAGTGACGCAGAAATAGTGAAAAAAACTTAGTTATATTAATTAAATTAATAATTGATTTATTTCAACGTTAATATTCAAGTTTTCACTTCTGCCGGCACTCCCTGAGTGCAACCCGTCTTTTTTTTTTTAATAAACCATAATATTCGTCCTTCTCTACACGATTCCTGAGTCTTCCAATCAATGTCTTAAAGGCATTTATAGATTATTCATTTGTATCTCGCAATATCGATTCTTTTATGTTATTGTTTTGCCGTCGTTCCGTCTACTACACAGATATCAGACGTAATTGGCAGTTACCGTATGACAAACTTATATTTGCTGTCACATCCACCCTTATCTTTAATACTTTCTGAACGATTCTTGTTTTAGGGGCTGCAAAGGGTATTGGCAGATGTTTCAGTGACTTTTCTTCTAACAAGTTTAATGTATTGACTTATGCCAGTTTGTAGCTATTAGATTTTGTTCGCTTTCGTGGAAGTCGATGTGTTTTGGGTCTCGTTGAGCTTTGGATGCTTGTGTTCTGTTTCAGCTTTTATGTTAATGAAGATAAACTTAATTGTCAACTTCTAATCATGCGTTCTTTCTTTTTTTGGTAAGTTATTTTTCATTGATGAATTATACTCGTACCAAGTTTTCTAATTCCAAATACTGATCAGTATTATACCAAGTTTTCTAATTCCAAATACTTATTCTGATCAGCATAGCTATTCACAACCGTAAGATAGGTTAAATCGAAAATGACACATTTTGAATTACTAATTTGCCTTGCCCTAACAGCAAGTAGTTGTCAGAATGGGGGTCGTCTATATGAAAAAACAAAATTTTCGGGTTGTTTATTTGGGAACAGCCTTTAAAAGGACTCTTTTAATAAATTTAATTGCTGTTCGAATCGGCACGGAAGCGTATTGGACAGTTGTGGATAGCTATGCTGGGGTCAAACAAACTTGGGATCTTTTGCGCTAAAAGTAATCCGATTTGTCGCTATACCAAAATATCAGCAGATTCGATATACACTTTAAAGCTGAAATTAACTCAAATTACAAGAGTCAATTCACAAGAAATCCAATAACAACACAGTAATTCTTTCCACTGCATCAAAGTCTACACCATTGTATACCACGTAATGGATCAGAACAAAGACAATCTTTACTCCATCCACGACATGAAATGACATCGACTCAGAAATATTTCTAGCACGCGCTAATGAAATAATAGTGCAAAACAATTCTTGTAACTTTTAACGTAGATTGAAAACAATTGGCGAGTATATTGCTCGTTTGCAGCCATTGTAGACGAACCTTGGATCAGTTTTATAAATAAAAAGGGATGTTGGTGTCGGTGTTATGTTCAGACGGGCTATAAAGTTAATGGGAGAATCTAGGACATTCGTGACAATATAGAGGTAGGACAGAAAGTTCACGATGTCTGAAGAAGCATATTTTTAGGTAATTGACAATACGCACGTTTATTATTAAAGTAACCGAATTAAAAAAACTAGTTTTTTGGCAAATCGCAAAAAACGTTTTGCAATTAGGACTTCGGTTGTTTATTTGGACATGAATGTTACAAGATGTTAGTTGCATTGTTATTTTTATTTTTTTATGATAGAATATGAACCACATATTTCACATAATATGGCGTTGACTTAAAGATGACGGTGTATCTAACTCATTTATGACTAATTTTGAATTCGGTCACTTTAATACTAAGCAAGCGAATAGTGCATCGCAGCAACAATGGTTCAAAACAGGCGATACGTTTGATGTTAGTTATCATTATAATGATATATTTTATTTTTATGAAATACTAGCTGCGCCCCGCGGTTTCACCCGCGTAAATGTCGATCCCGCGGGAACATCGGAATAAAAAGTAGCCTATATGTTAACCCAGAGTGTCGGCCACTTCCATACACATTTTTATCAAAATTGGTCCGGCCGTTTGAGCGAGAAGAAGTAGCAAACATATAAACACATACGCCCAAACTTTCGCCTTTATAATAGTAGTGTGATTTTTGAATAAGTCTTTTCTTTGAACATTTACAATACACAATTTTTTTTTTTGGCTTGTCATATGTACTTACGCCTAACTATGCGACAAAAAACAGCGTTATACGGTGTCCTACGTATTTTTGGGTAAACTAAAATGGAGGGACGAATTTGACTCCTACCAAAAAGGCTAGCTCACAATGGTGGAGGACTAACGTGAGTGGAAAAGGGAAAAGAGGACTTTGCCTTGTAGTGTGACATTACATGCTAGAGATATTTTTTGGGATATAATCATATAACACAGTTTTGTAACTGCAACATTTTAATGATGATGATTTGATAATATTCTAGCATTTCAATAAATAAGTTTTTGAAATCAAGCTATATAATATAAAATTACATACGTAGTACGTGAATTGACGACCCTATACGGGTAGGCAGACACTACCGTAAGTATTTTATTTGCATACTCAATCATTATACTCTTTTTACGCAAAAATATATGACCAATCATATAAACATTCAATGAATTAACATCCACTACGATAGACGAGTCTCCATTTGGAAGAACAATGTACTAAATAGTTTTAGTGTTTGTAAATACTAGTCATCTACTATACTAATAACGGTCGAGAAATTGAAAATAATTGAATACAATATAATAATACAATACCATCATCTTTGTCCCGAGTTCAAGCAATTTAATCTGTGCACTAATAGCAAGATAAAAAGGGTCAAAATTATTGATCCTTGCTAGCAAAAACTTCTATAACACCGTCTTTATCTGCTTTTATTTATCTCCACTTGTCAACGCCGTTTAGCAAAAAACGTTTAGATGCAAAAAGTAAATTCAATAGTGTGTCGACACCCTTCGCTTAGTCCGAATGAGTTTATATTTTATTTCCTATCGCATGTCGTACTTCCAACTTAAATGATTGTCTTCAAATACTTAAAATTGTTAAGAAAATCGAGTTACATTCCTTTCAGCTTGATCCAAATTCGTCATCCAATTATCAACTTTAACACCAACAGATACAATTGAATTTTACAGTGATAAACGTAAATCTAAATCTGAATTGACATCTTTGCGATCATGTTGCAAAAATCATCAAATTGTATCAACTGCACAATTGATCTTATTCCTAACAGTTTAAGTTTAAAATCCTCTAACAATGCACCAGTTGCATCTATAACACCGTCTTTTATTTTCGTATCAATAATATTTTTATTTTCCTTATTATCTTCGCCGTTAAGTTCATTATTGTGTCCTTTATGAAATTCAGACCGCAGAATGGTTGTTACGATATCCTATACAGTTCAGTCAGCCTGTCGGTCCGTTTGATCTGCTGTAATTACAGTTTTACTGCGATCGTAAACACGGGAAACAAAATGGCTGCAGGTAAGCCCTATTGTTATCGTTTTTACCCTCCATGGGTTTTTTAGATCGGCTCTCTAAAATTAGTTATGGGTTAAAGTTGTGAAGGTATGTTACTGAAGACATCTGCTAATAGTTTTTATCTGCTAAAAGCTTTGGCTGATAAAGCGATGTGTGAAATTTTTAGAACGTGTAATGCATTTTATAGAGGTGAGCATTATGATTAAAGGTGGTTTAAATAAGTTTTTCTCTTTTCGATTTATCATTCATAAAACCAGTTACAATTGGATTATTTATAAACACTGATACTTAAAAAGAAAAGTTGCTGAGTCAGGTTAATATAAATGATTGTTTGTCTGTGTTTCTATGCCTACAACTAGTGGATTGCAGATTGGCAGATTTGGTTCAAATGCTGCGTTTCAAATGTTTGCACTCAGTATTATTTCAAAACGTGCACAAAAGCGTTTTGCTTACCATCTTAATTGAATCATTCTAATATATAGCCATCTCTAATAGGTAACAAATAATGATTTCATTTTTCGATGAACTATAAACACAAGGTTTCTAAATACCTTTTACTTTTGTACAAATAAGGGTAATTTAATTACCCAGCTTCGCAGATCTATGATTAGATTAAAATACCAAGATAACCAAATTAGGTCCAATGCTTAATTAGAATCGCGCGAAATGTTAATTTTCTGATAGATGATTATTGTTTATCTGGACAAGAACGTGAATGTTTTTCTAAGTGACAGTCTGACAGTAAAGGACTTGCAATACTGCCTTGCGAAACACCGACACTTGAATAGTGCACTATGAAGATGTTTGTAGCAAATTAATTCAAGGATATCACGATAAACGTAAAGTGATTGTAATATTTATTTCATTCAATACTGAATTTATATCTCGGAGACATGATATTGTTAGAAACTTAGTCAGAAGATTATCTAGGACAATCAGCGCGTTAAACATAGACTTCTAAAAGGCTTAACCAAAATATATGCGGCTTTAAATCTCGAAAGGTTCTCATAATTTTCGTAATAAATACAATTTGTTTGGCATTTACGCGTTTAAATCCTATCTTTCGATCAGCAAATCAATTTGAAAAATGATAATAACTCACGGTATTAAGCTCATGAGTTGAGGATAAGCCCACAATTGATGGTCGCAGACATTTTTCTGCAGCACACAATGTTACTACATGTTGTCGCAACTCTATAGAACTCGATGATTATTTTGCGTAAACGTACGTTGACATTTTGCGAGACACCGGCATTCCGGTCTCTAAAGTTTACGTGGATCGTAGTAGGGCTTGGAAGGATGAATTCGTGCAGCACTATACTGCATCTACACGCCCTCCGATTCGACCCTTCCCCTTACTGAGAATCCTATGGAATACTTACAAACGGCTTAAAGCAAGCCAGTCTGGTTTTGTGTTTCAATGCGCGCGGATCGCAAGCGCGTCGGGTCTAAACGGAAACGACTGCACACAAAATCTTTTTTCGATTTTTTCAAACAGTTCGAATTTTAATAAACGCTCTATGGAATCTTGGGTTGACAGTTTTATTTTTTTAAAGAGTGCCCGGCAAAAGTAAACTTTTGCAAAAGTTTGTTTAAAAAGTTTTTATTTCTTTTTCGTATTTTTTTGCTGTTTGCATTACAGTGATTACATTGTTATTTTGTGGTTTTTGTTCAAGTGGTTGTTTTGGTTTATTTTTGAGTTTTGCGGTTAAAAATTAAAGTTTTAGTTTGTTTCAAATTTTGCGGTGTTAATGTGAAGTGTTCAGAGTTAAACTTTTGTACGAGTGTTTAACTAAAATAGGATGTTTGTAAAGTGACTTTGTAGAGTTATTTGGCACTATGAAGCTTATTTGGAAAGTTTTGTGCTCTTTGCTTCTTCTAGTGCAAGCTGTTCTGGGGAACTGGTGGTAAGTCAATAATATAATTAATATTAAATCAACTATTAAGATTAATTTTCACACACTCATTTTCAACTATTTTAAGCGTTTAGATTAAGGATTACAGGTACAAATAGAATTAACTTTTACGTTATTCAAAATTAAGATGAAACTATTTCTTTATGATAAACTATTTATTTTGGAAAAACTACCTACTTAGGTACAGAAAATAAGTTGAACTAAACGTGAACAGTGCATAACATTTTAAATACCTATATTTTCAATCAATGATGCACCTATTTTGTACTGGAACAGAACTGCAACTTGTCGTCGATGATCTTCAAGTCTACCAATTATGCCTTGAAATACATTATCAACTCGATATTCGCTATAATAACCTAAATAATGTTTCACCAACTAACTTTTTACTTAAAAAAAATTACATTTCTATGTATTATTCTGCAAATTGAAAAAAATGTACCAATATAAGTGCTAGTTATTCTTTCAAGAAAGTTGAATCTTCATTTCATGTCTTCATAATCATAAAAATATCACCACTAAAGTTTACCAAAGATGATTCTGTGGGAACATTGCCATAATAAACCTTCATGGGTGAATCGGTAACCGCAGCACCTATGTTATTTATTAGTGGACAGAAATATCAAATATAATAACATCTATATTATCATCTCATCATATTGTTTGTGAGTTCCCACGACCACGATCATAAGGTATTTTGTATGACAATCATTCAGTCAGTGCATTTTTTAATTATCTTATATCTATCTCGGAAAGACATTATTTTATAAAAATCCATAGTCTAAAGTGAAGTTGAGAATAAGCATGATGTTAAAATTTAAGTATAAACGTTCATAAGATTTCTATCTTCGACCGTCTAAAGAGCGGACAAAAACCTATTGAATAATTATGAAAAAGAAGCAAACAGACAACGAGGTAGACTGAAAAGAAGGAAAAACCAATTGTAGAGACAAATATAAGCACGGAAAAGAGATAGCGTCAAATGGATTGGATTGAAATTTTTACACCGACAAGTGCAAACACTAAGGTTTTGGATGAAATATGTTTGAATAAAAATGAAGATGCAAACACAAACAGGGAAAGTGGTAAAGGTAAGAAAATTAGAATAAAAGACGAAGACGTCAACGGTAAAGTAATAAAGGAAAATAATATTTATCCGTTACAACGCTAGTTATTTGTAAAACAACAGTAACTTATGTCGCAATAGCAAATGTGTTAGTAGTAAAACCGTTTTGTTTTATTTCCAAATATAAACGAAACGCTCTATAAATAGCACATCCCTAACATAAATAATAACTGTTTACGTTTCTCATTGCACTGAACAATGTTTGACATTTGGTCGAAAAACAAAACAGATTTATGTAACGCACTAAGGTTTACTTTGGCATAAATATGTTTTTGATTTATTGCAAATGCATTATAATTTATTGGGATAATTTTGATTTATTATAATTGCAACGGATTTGTTTGACGAGCTATAATTTTGTGTCAATCACTGTTAGAAGATCTTGGAAATGTATCAATTTCTAAAACGGTATCGTCTTTATTTATTTTAGTATGAACTCAAATATAAACTATACTCTTCTGGCTTATATTGGCCCACTACAGGGCAAAAGCTTTTCTCTTACAAAGAAGAAACGACCATCAGGCACCACGCTTGCTTAGTATGGGTTGGCGAATTTTCACTATCATAGATCCAGAGGGGATAATAAAACAACTATAGGTCGTTGTGGCTACCTTTGGGAGCTACCTGTGTCCAGCAGAGGAAGTCTTCCTTTTGAAGTGATAATGATAATATTTCTAGTTTCCTCGAAATCTTTACCTTCACCGTCAATCAATATTTTCTAAGATAAACGTCTTAGAAAGACCATAAAATTAAAATTTAAACTTACTTCTATAATTGCCAGATTTCGAAGTCGGGCATCCGAGAAATCCCTGAAAATATAATGTAAGTTTATACATATTCCAGTTTTAAGGGCAGAAAAATAAAACAAACATTGAGCCAGCTGCATATTATTAAGGTTTGCGAGTCGTTAAAGTCGAAGACAAGAAGCGGATAATATTAGACAATTACACTCCGTTTGTACTTTACGATTTAAGACCAGAAAATACTATATTTGGTGAAGTGAATATTATTGTGAAAGACGATAATGTTCACACATAAGCTGAAGTAACTGGAGAAGATATATTAGTTAGTAATGGCGAAGCAAGTGTTGTTTAATAAAATATAGTTCAAGGTACGAGTAGAAGGATGGTAAGCCGTGCAAGCTTCTTGACAAGATTTGAATTCACCTTGAGTAAAATCCGTTACCAAACACAAGTTTCCCATTAAAACTACATGGGTTAAACATGGCTGAAGGAACTTATATGTGATGTGGCATAACGTCTAACATTTAAACAGGAATCGTCTAAATAAAGCTGATGATTTGATTTTTTGCAAGGTGTCATGTGTATCTTTGTCTTAGCATACAATAGCGTAATGATTAATCCAAAACATGATCCCAGGCTTTTCAAATATTTCCTCTTCTCTTGTTTGTCTCCTTCATATCTAAGAATAACACAAAAAAGATCATTAAGCATTTGGCTGCACTTAATCCTTAAAAAAAATATCCATAATAAAAATAATTATCATCATAGCAATTAACTATTAGTCCGTGCATAACTCTCATACCAAATACTGTGGGACGTACAAAACTTACAATAAAGACCTCCTACAAACTACATAGATGGCTAAACGCCTTCTAAGCTCACACTCGAAAAAGTTTTACCCTCACAAAAACAAAAGCATAATTACAAGCTAATTCCGCTGGTGCATCTAAATATGGCCCATTTGCGGGACCTAATAAACTTAAAGCACCAGACGACACACAAACAGACACGCTTTGATGTCCGCGATGCATGTCCTAGTAAAGGGCTTTAGTTAAATTATTTATACCTCGGTACACGCGCGATAAGTTACCGTCTTTTGTTTTTTGGATTAGCTCGTTATTGGGCTTGATGGCTTTGTTAAGGATAAGGAAGATATATGTAGAGCGTGGATTTATTGATCAAGAAATGATTTGCTTTAATTGAGTGAATAATGGGACTGGGCGCTTAAAATTGGATGTAGGCATTGATTTACTTGGTTGTCTACTTGAGGCTTTAAGCAATGTGCTACTGTTGATTTTATTTTAATGTGTTTGATATACTCACTTTGGCAGCTATTTCACCTGCTAGTAAGCGATAATTTAATAGTCACTCTCGATGAAGACTCAGATGCAATATGACATTTGAAGGTGATTTCTTGATTTATTAAAGTTCGGTAAATGACGCAATTCTTTTAATGATATCTTTATCTATCTAGTTTGTTACACCTATGAAAATATAAATAGTTTTAGAAAATGCTATATCCTGTTTGGATTATAATTTAATAACTGAAACAAAGCCCATTCTGGTTCCGGGAGTAGGCGGTAACACAGCTGACGATGGAGAAAATTAAATGCTTTAAGACTTGCTTGTAAGAAAACTAGATTACTGCTACTTATCATTCATGTAACAAGATGCGCCTACACAGGTGATCCAGTTGTAAGTATAAACTGCTAACATAAGCCTTTAGTTTGATATAGTAAACGTTATTGAGAAGGTAATTTCTTATATGTTTGACAGATACAATGGTGATAGATGTTTGAATATTATCAATGGATATGTAAAGAGCTGCTTCTTATACTGAATCAGAAAGAGAGAAGTATGGAAGAAAAAGATATGTTGCGTCGACCAAATAAATTGGGATAAGGGTAGGAGAATGATGATGTTCCGTAAACGAAAAGTCATTTTAATTTCTGACCTGTGTACCCTGATTTATAGAAGATAATTGATAATTGCTAAGTTCTGGGCTGGCATATTAGAGTGCCACGTGTACACGATGAGAAGAAGAAACACGTGATCATGTGGACCAGAATATTTAAGAAGTAATGGAATTTGTTACAGTTATATTCATCGGATGCATATTTAAGGCAAAATGTGATCAGTAGGGAACTTAAGTAGTAGTATGTATATTATGATAACGCTAACACATAAAATCTTCATTTTAAGTACATAAACGGTAAGTAGTTTTATTGCTTTATTTATTTGAATTAATTCTAATGCAAGTAGTAAGTTAAATATTTAATGTAATAATTGCATCCACGAGTTACTGTTGACACGGTGAATTAACATGGAAACCGTCTATCGGTTGATTCAAGGCAAAGATTAGGTCATCTTATTTATTTTGTTTTATTAATATGTATGTACTTTAAATATGAAGATTACACAATACTTAAAGTAAATGTTCTATCTGACTAGTGAAAACGATTCTTCGATATTATCTAGTATTTACAGAACCCAGGCCAAGTAGATGCCGCGATAGAGAAATAATATTCCACTACATAACTATGTAAGTTGTTAAAGATGTCTGTTATTCAATCTCGCACAATGCCAGAGTATAGAGGGGCACGAAGATATATCATACTTTTGATTACCTCTTAAAATACTTTCCCCCTTATTCATAATGCTATTTTATCTCTATTTTAGCTAAAATAGGTTTATAGAACGTTTGTCTTTATCTGTCACGTTGTCATTTCTGTGTGTAAGAAAGAGACAAACCCCATTTTAACTAAAATAGGTTTGATAAGTTTATATCCAGGTACCTACGTAAGTACATGAATCAGTTTCCCCAGGAAACGTGTGAAACCACAGCTAGTAGTTAATAATACAACTGCACTTAAATAAAAACATATAATGGTAGAAACTAGCAATAAACAGCTAATAAAGTAGTAATGAAACAATGATAAGATTACAATCTAAAGCTCACTGCGCATTACTTAAACAGTAAAACAATTACGATAGATAAACAGCTGTAGGTATGTAGTTATGCACGAATATGATAATGCAATTGTGTTTAAAGAAGATGCAGTGTGGGGTAATTTATTGAGAGATAATACGATACGTTTAGTCAATGCACATTAAGACTCATATAATAGTAATAATGAGAAAGAAAAGAAAAAGATGAGAGTAATATACCCTGCAGCAGTTTTTATAGTTATAAATTTTTTAATGTATAGAGCCAGAAATGAGACATAAAAGATGAAAATCCGGAAATCCCACCTCATAAAAATATTTTTTTAATTTTTTTTTTCTGAATGGTCTCCGCTCTTGACCTCGTACACGCCTGATGGAAAGCGATGGATGAGGTCTATGATGGAACGAACGTGCCCAGAAGATGCCTAAGGCACTGGAACTCGAATGCATCGACGAAACACAGCAGGCTGCTTGAAGCCGGACTCCGGAGGGAGGGTGCCATGGTAGACGAGGAGGCTTCTTCATGCATCCTATTATTAGGAAATTATTTTTCATTTCTCATACTCGGAAAGTAGTGTTTGTTTGATCCAAATAGCGGGTGGAAGACGCTGCTTACCACCACAGGGCGGGAAAAACTCATAGTAATTACTTCCCTCTTTAGGGTGGGAATGAATTTTAAAAATAGAATAATTGTAGTCAGCTACGAAATTTTTTACATAAATTAAGAAAAATGCTGCAGTCTTGTTAGTGTATAAACAGCCAGTGTGAATTAAAAAAAAAAAACCTATTAAGCGGGACAGCCCGCGGCAATGACGCGGTGTGTTCCATATTTAAAATAAAAAAAAGACAATAGTATTATTTGGCGGGATACTAACCCTGTAAGCTGTACCGAAATTCAAAAACTTTGCATGTTATTGTTATCAATAAATATTTTAGAAGAACTAAGTACTACTTTTTACTTTCCTTATATTCGAAATGAAAAGTAGAGTGTTTAACACGGGTGAAAGTCATCAATTCCTACTCGGGCTATAGCCGCCCTCGCTGCGCTCGGGCGTCTAAATGCCTCGTATAGGAATTGATTCCTTTCGACCCTTGCATAACAATCTACTATTGTTGGGACATCAAACAGTAGTATATTAAAAACAAATGGAAATAACTTCCACCCTCTACATTTTCGACAGATTACAACAGAGATATTTACTAACTGAAGGCAAACGTAACTGTAGTATGAATAAAAAAGAAGTCCCAAATATTTAGAAATCTTGCCGTGTATATTTGCTTTAACATTTCTAAAGAAAAACCGGTAGTGGTAGCTTACAATCAAGAAAAACTTGGTAAAAAAGTGTCTATATACTAGGGTACTGATTGATGATTTTAGCCAAATATGGTACGAAACGTAAGGCGAGACCAAATTAGTACTAACCATGTCTAACAGAACAAAGAACATGACCAATAACACTTTATAGACCAATTTCCTTTGTCCTAACTAGGACTTATGTACAAAAAACTATCACTCCAATTATCTATTTAGACCAAAGAGAAACAACCTCTTTGGACCATTAACGTCAATGATCACATTGATCACCAATCAAAGCGTTTAAGTTCAAATTAAGATCACATGTTCTTTTATCTTTTTAAGAACGCCTTCGCATTTTCCAAAATCGAATTGAAATTTTAAAGTAGCGTCATTTAGTTCGTCCTCATCAACGATTTCGGTTAATAACACAGTACCTAATGCCAAATTAAAGATTTCCTTATTCAGTCATATTTATGTTTTAGATTAGTGTGATTTCGCTTGTTTTGTCGATTTTGTCCTTTAATTGTTGTATTGTTTTGTTTTAGATCGAAATTGGTAGAATAGAATGAGATGTTGGTATTTTTTTTTACTCTAGTCCTTTTGTGAACGCTCTTCTGCTTACATCATCCGAATAAAGTCTTCTTTTCTTGTTCATTCCACGACCGTCATGAAAATGAAAATTCTATTTTCATATTTATACAAGGCAGAGACGACAATACGATAGTAAATTAAACGTTCTAAAATTCAATCAAATACATATATCCAATAGTTAAGTCACTAGCATCACTACTATTTAGTTGCTTTGTACAAATCACTTTTTATTTCGATGTCAGGATTTATTTGATAGTTCCAAAATACTCCTATGTATTAGTATTGCCAGTGTTTTCATTTACTGTCTTATTATTGTCTCCGCATTGTATAACTTAATATTCTTAATAAGTTGCGAAATCAAAACATAAAACCACAGTCTGTAATATTTTGCCAAATAAAAAATAATTATAATTATAATATTCCCATCAACATCAACCCTAAAACGCCGAGCCATTTCAATAAAAACAATTGCCCACCTTTCCCGTTTTTCGTGCCCGTATTTAGCATAGCCAGGACGGCAATACACAGTACTTACATCCTGCACGGCTCTAATAATAGTATAAATGGGAATATTTAACTATAAACAAGAGGACAGACGCACACACATGTTGTTACGGGGCGTTAAGTTCAAACGGACCGCAACTAACATTTTACTAAGAATCCGTTCATTTTTTGTTGTTAATAGTTGACATTTGTTTGTGCGCTGTGGGCATATCATTTTAGGGTTAGGTGATTAAGGTCATTGACTATATATTTTATTTGTTGGATCTGTGACTCCACCCGCGTGAGATACGATATTTCGGAAGAAATAGATAAGTAGTTAAGTAAAATTGAAATCGCAGCAAATGGACAGAATAGAATCTTTTTCGTATTAATTATATGCATTGTTGACTAACAATTAAATATAATTACATAGATGGTGTGCGCACGTTCCCACAACGCGCGAGGATTTTCTCAAAAAAGATTGGCTACATAAGCCACATGCGAGCTTACGAACGACAACTACTGCGGAGTTGAAGCAATCGCCCTGGCCGAAATCGGTCGGATCGCA
Organism: Amphipoea lucens; assembly: GCA_947508005.1. NCBI lineage: Eukaryota > Metazoa > Arthropoda > Insecta > Lepidoptera > Noctuidae > Amphipoea > Amphipoea lucens. The sequence goes on along the minus strand of OX382379.1, from coordinate 9,023,735 downwards.
TCATCATCATCATCATGCATTGTTGACGTGACCAATATGCACAATATATTTAGTTTAAAAATATGCTGTTCTCAAAGAAGATCCTTTGAATTTAAAGAACATTTCCGACTATTGATTCACCATTTTCTTGACCTTTTACCAAAAGTGATTGATTGATTTGGGGTCGGCAACATATGATTTTTTTCCATACTTCTCTATTAGTCGTCATCTCTGTAGTACCCTCTTTCTAGCCATATCATCCTTTTCACAGTCCATCCATCGTTTCTTTGGTCTTCCCCTACTCTTATAGCCGTCCACCAGTGGCATGCATTGCATATAGGCATATAAGCAGTGCCTACCTCGATATATCAACATAAGCCTGTCAATTACATTTTAGTGTGTGCCCCATAATTAAGAAACTCACTAAATTATCATACCTAACAAAAAACAAAATCTTCATACAATGTATGAAGATTTTACTACACTGCACTGCTTATATGCCTACCTGCAATGCACGCCACTGCCGTCCACGTCCATGCTCAAAACTTAAATTTGTCTCACATTTAAATTATGTGGATTAAAGCTGAAACCTCAAGTAGGTAGGTACAGGGCTTTGGATGCAACTAAACCATTTTCGTTTACTTATTAACTAAACGAAGTTAATATAGTTAAGTTACAATGCAAAAGGTCTCGTCTCCTAACTTTATGGACGGACCACTTTAAGTAGCGATTAGTTCAGAATCTTATTTGACAAGATATGGCCATCCCTGCTCCTTCTCTATTTGTATAGGCGTGATATTTGATTTTAGTTATTTAAATTGTGCTCCTTATTATATTGGTTTTCAAAGGTTATGGGAAACTTGTGACTAAGTTGTAGTAAAGTTATGAAATTAATACTTTGTTCCTAGGCACTACTGTTTCTTGGGCAAATAGTGTGGTCCAGGGGTCCGATTTTGGATCTTTATAATAATACCTAGCTTCTGCCCGCGACTTAAAATTTCTTATTTTCCCGACCCACCCCGTCAATTAGTTCGTTTTCACATTCTTTGTTACTTTTTTCTTTTTGCTCGGCTCCTAAGTATCTTAGCGTGGTGTTAAATGCCTATATGCCTATGTTGGAATAGTGTCTGGCGCTGATTAATTTGACAGGACTAAACTAAAATTTATCTTCTGTCCTTTTCTTAATGAAATAGAAAGAAAAAGATGCACTGAGCTTAAATTTAGTTTAGTTTGTGAACAACAGACTCGGCACCACTGTCAATGCTGATAACCATTACGTTTAAAGAAGAATTTCTTTTTATACCTTTTGTATTCAGGACTGAATTCATTTTCTAAGACTGCTATTCAGTGAAATTATGAATTTTGGTCTGACTAACATTTGGTTTACTAAAAACGATGACCGAGATTAAAGTTAGCGTAGCGTTGAAAGCCAGTGACCGTGAAGCTACTAAAACTATCTATTCATTAAAATTATAATATTATAATAATAGTTATTTGCTCAGACTAAGGATCGTATTACTTATTAATAATATAGTTTTACAAAGTAAGTACTACTAGCGGTTGCCCGCGACTTCTTCTGTTACCAAGGATGAAAAGTAACCTATGTCCTAACCCAGGTCATGGTCTACCTTTGTGCAAAATTTCATCCAAATCCGTGCAGCGGTTTTAGCGTGAAAGCGTAATAAATAAACTCACTTTCGTATTTATAATATTACTAGCAACGCCCCGCGGTTTCTTCCGCATAAGTTTCCCGTGGGAATATCGGGATACAAATCTATCCTATGTCGTTTCCCGGGTCTCAAACTATCTCTATACCAAATTTCATCTAAATCGGTTCAGCGGTTTAAGCGTGAAGAGGTAACAGACAGACACACTTTCGCATTTATCATATTAGTATAGATTATAAGCGAGGATAACTTTAGATTCCAATCGTGTAGGTGAGCATGACTGCTCCTATCTAGAATTAGTCCTGAGAAAAAAATAAAATTAGAATTTTTGACTTTTTTCCAATTTTTGACTAGAATTGTCAGACGTCAGTTTTATTCCACGGATAAACCATACCTGACTTTGGTAAAATCAGCCCTAAGGAAAATATGTTAGAAGATCGTAATCAAACCAAATTAAATGATCATAACACATAACACGTACGCATTTTAAATTTCAAACTGCTACAACGCATTTCCTTCAACCCCCCAAGCAAATAAAGTAACCATCATTTACATTATGACGTATCAACCGCAGAGCCCCCTTTTAACCCTACAATGACGCTATTGCGACTGACGGGACCCAGCTATTGGTATTATGACTAATTATTTACTTAATATCGTGTAGGGTCGGTTGGTACTGGGACTAATTTGAAGGGAATTGTAGAAGGTTCTGGTTTTAAATTGTGAGGTTGTAGATGTTAGCAATTTAATTTTTACTGGACTGGTCCACTCAAATCTGTGTGGTACTTTCTTCAAAATACTATTTTAGGCATCAACCTACATGGTCTTCACATGATCTGACGAGGATTATGTCTGGACTTTAAAAGAGACTGTGACCTCTTTGTTTGTTTTGGCCTGTCTTCTCAGAGTAGTCAGATAGAAAACGCCGACCTTATCTGGCTAATTGTTTATTATTTTTATAATATTATGTGGTGTAAAAGTGATTCCGATATTCTATTAACAGAATAAACAATTTCATTTCGTTTCACTGTTTTTTGGCACAAGAGTTTAGAGCCCATCTGATGGAGGTGGCAATAAGGGCCAAAGCACACACGCTACTTTTTGCATCGGCGATCGGCGATTCAGCTGCTTTTTAGAAGCTAAATGCAGCGACCAAGCATTCCACACCGCACACTTAAAAACGCCAAACGCGGCGATTGAGTCGCTTTTCGGAAGCTCGATACAGCGGCTGAACGCTACACTCTGCACACATTCGGATGCCGGTCGCAGCGATTTGGCATTAGCGCCAGCATCGGAATGTGAGTGAACTTAGCAGATCATTGTCCAGCAGATCAACAAAAAACATGAGTTCTATTCGCATGCAGCTGAGTTCTACAGTTCCTGATACTTTTTAGAAATAGTTCTGGCGTTTTTACATAAAAAAATCAAATGTCAAAATGATCTGCCAACTTCACGTAGCAGATCATTTTGTAGCAGATCAAAAACAAATGTGAGTTCTGTCGCATGGGGCTGAGTTCTACAGTTCCTGATACTTTTTAGAAATAGTTCTGGCGTTTTTACCCTTAAAAAAGGCAATTGGCAAAATAAAACGTATCAAAAACAAATGTGAGTTCTTTCGCATGCAGCTGAGTTTTACAGTTCCTGATACTATTCAGAAATAGTTCTGAACTCACGTCCACTTTTGTGAAATGCTAGAACTCTTTCGTTTATCATAGATTCGCATCAGACCTGCAATCTAAAACTCGATTCGAATCCAGAACTCACGTTCGAGTGCCAGCAGGTCATGGTAGAACGTAAAAAAGTCGAAAAATATTTTTTTCATCCTTTCCAATTACTGTGAAAGGCTAGAACTCTTTCGTTTATCATAGATTCACATCAGACCTGCAATCTAAAACTCGATTCGAATCCAGAACTCACGTTCGAGTGCCAGCAGATCATGGTAGAACGTCAAAAAGTCAAAAATATTTTTTTCATCCTTTCCAATTACTGTGAAAGGCTAGAACTCTTTCGTTTATCATAGATTCACATCAGACCTGCAATCTAAAACTCGATTCGAATCCAGAACTCACGTTCGAGTGCCAGCAGATCATGGTAGAACGTCAAAAAGTCAAAAATATTTTTTTCATCCTTTCCAATTACTGTGAAAGGCTAGAACTCTTTCGTTTATAATAGATACACATCAGACCTGCAATCTAAAACTCGATTCGAATCCAGAACTCACGTTCGAGTGCCAGCAGATCATGGTAGAACGTCAAAAAGTCGAAAAATATTTTTTTCATCCTTTCTAATTACTGTGAAAGGATAGAACTCTTTCGTTTATCATAGATTCGCATCAGACCTGCAATCTAAAACTCGATCTGAATCCAGAACTCACGTTCGAGTGCCAGCAGATCATGGTAGAAAGTTAAAATGTCGAAAAATATTTTTTTCATCCTTTCCAATTACTGTGAAAGGCTAGAACTCTTTCGTTTATCATAGATTCACATCAGACCTGCAATCTAAAACTCGATTCGAATCCAGAACTCACGTTCGAGTGCCAGCAGATCATGGTAGAACGTCAAAAAGTCGAAAAATATTTTTTTCATCCTTTCCAATTATTGTGAAAGGATAGAACTCTTTCGTTTATCATAGATTCGCATCAGACCTGCAATCTAAAACTCGATTCGAATCCAGAACTCACGTTCGAGTGCCAGCAGATCATGGTAGAAAGTTAAAATGTCGAAAATTATTTTTTTATTTTTTCCAATTATTATGAAAGGCTAGAACTCTTTCGTTTAACATAGATTCGCATCAGACCTGCAATCTAAAACTCGATTCGAATCCAGAACTCACGTTCGAGTGCCAGCAGATCATGGTAGAACGTCAAAAAGTCGAAAAATATTTTTTTCATCCTTTCCAATTACTGTAAAAGGCTAGAACTCTTTCGTTTATAATAGATTCACATCAGACCTGCAATCTAAAACTCAATCTGAATCCAGAACTCACGTTCGAGTGCCAGCAGATCATGGTAGAAAGTTAAAATGTCGAAAAATATTTTTTTCATCCTTTCCAATTACTGAGAAAGGCTAGAACTCTTTCGTTTATCATAGATTCACATCAGACCTGCAATCTAAAACTCGATCTGAATCCAGAACTCACGTTCGAGTGCCAGCAGATCATGGTAGAAAGTTAAAATGTCGAAAAATATTTTTTTCATCCTTTCCAATTATTGTGAAAGGCTAGAACTCTTTCGTTTATCATAGATTCACATCAGACCTGCAATCTAAAACTCGATTCGAATCCAGAACTCACGTTCGAGTGCCAGCAGATCATGGTAGAACGTCAAAAAGTGGAAAAATATTTTTTTCATCCTTTCTGATTATTGTGAAAGGATAGAACTCTTTCGTTTATCATAGATTCACATCAGACCTGCAATCTAAAACTCGATTCGAATCCAGAACTCACGTTCGAGTGCCAGCAGATCATGGTAGAACGTCAAAAAGTGGAAAAATATTTTTTTCATCCTTTCTGATTATTGTGAAAGGATAGAACTCTTTCGTTTATCATAGATTCACATCAGACCTGCAATCTAAAACTCGATTCGAATCCAGAACTCACGTTCGAGTGCCAGCAGATCATGGTAGAACGTCAAAAAGTCGAAAAATATTTTTTTCATCCTTTCCAATTACTGTGAAAGGCTAGAACTCTTTAGTTTATCATAGATTCGCATCAGACCTGCAATCTAAAACTCGATCTGAATCCAGAACTCACGTTCGAGTGCCAGCAGATCATGGTAGAAAGTTAAAATGTCGAAAAATATTTTTTTCATCCTTTCCAATTACTGTGAAAGGCTAGAACTCTTTCGTTTATCATAGATTCACATCAGACCTGCAATCTAAAACTCGATTCGAATCCAGAACTCACGTTCGAGTGCCAGCAGATCATGGTAGAACGTCAAAAAGTCAAAAATATTTTTTTCATCCTTTCCAATTACTGTGAAAGGCTAGAACTCTTTCGTTTATAATAGATACACATCAGACCTGCAATCTAAAACTCGATTCGAATCCAGAACTCACGTTCGAGTGCCAGCAGATCATGGTAGAACGTAAAAAATTCGAAAAATATTTTTTTCATCCTTTCCAATTACTGTGAAAGGCTAGAACTCTTTCGTTTATAATAGATTCACATCAGACCTGCAATCTAAAACTCGATTCGAATCCAGAACTCACGTTCGAGTGCCAGCAGATCATGGTAGAACGTCAAAAAGTAGAAAAATATTTTTTTCATCCTTTCCAATTACTGTGAAAGGCTAGAACTCTTTAGTTTATCATAGATTCGCATCAGACCTGCAATCTAAAACTCGATCTGAATCCAGAACTCACGTTCGAGTGCCAGCAGATCATGGTAGAAAGTTAAAATGTCGAAAAATATTTTTTTCATCCTTTCCAATTACTGTGAAAGGCTAGAACTCTTTCGTTTATCATAGATTCACATCAGACCTGCAATCTAAAACTCGATTCGAATCCAGAACTCACGTTCGAGTGCCAGCAGATCATGGTAGAACGTCAAAAAGTGGAAAAATATTTTTTTCATCCTTTCTGATTATTGTGAAAGGATAGAACTCTTTCGTTTATCATAGATTCACATCAGACCTGCAATCTAAAACTCGATTCGAATCCAGAACTCACGTTCGAGTGCCAGCAGATCATGGTAGAACGTCAAAAAGTGGAAAAATATTTTTTTCATCCTTTCTGATTATTGTGAAAGGATAGAACTCTTTCGTTTATCATAGATTCACATCAGACCTGCAATCTAAAACTCGATTCGAATCCAGAACTCACGTTCGAGTGCCAGCAGATCATGGTAGAACGTCAAAAAGTCGAAAAATATTTTTTTCATCCTTTCCAATTACTGTGAAAGGCTAGAACTCTTTAGTTTATCATAGATTCGCATCAGACCTGCAATCTAAAACTCGATCTGAATCCAGAACTCACGTTCGAGTGCCAGCAGATCATGGTAGAAAGTTAAAATGTCGAAAAATATTTTTTTCATCCTTTCCAATTACTGTGAAAGGCTAGAACTCTTTCGTTTATCATAGATTCACATCAGACCTGCAATCTAAAACTCGATTCGAATCCAGAACTCACGTTCGAGTGCCAGCAGATCATGGTAGAAAGTTAAAATGTCGAAAAATATTTTTTTCATCCTTTCCAATTACTGTGAAAGGCTAGAACTCTTTCGTTTATCATAGATTCACATCAGACCTGCAATCTAAAACTCGATTCGAATCCAGAACTCACGTTCGAGTGCCAGCAGATCATGGTAGAACGTCAAAAAGTCGAAAAATATTTTTTTCATCCTTTCTAATTATTGTGAAAGGATAGAACTCTTTCGTTTATCATAGATTCGCATCAGACCTGCAATCTAAAACTCGATCTGAATCCAGAACTCACGTTCGAGTGCCAGCAGATCATGGTAGAAAGTTAAAATGTCGAAAAATATTTTTTTCATCCTTTCCAATTACTGTGAAAGGCTAGAACTCTTTAGTTTATCATAGATTCGCATCAGACCTGCAATCTAAAACTCGATCTGAATCCAGAACTCACGTTCGAGTGCCAGCAGATCATGGTAGAAAGTTAAAATGTCGAAAAATATTTTTTTCATCCTTTCCAATTACTGTGAAAGGCTAGAACTCTTTCGTTTATCATAGATTCACATCAGACCTGCAATCTAAAACTCGATTCGAATCCAGAACTCACGTTCGAGTGCCAGCAGATCATGGTAGAACGTCAAAAAGTCAAAAATATTTTTTTCATCCTTTCCAATTACTGTGAAAGGCTAGAACTCTTTCGTTTATAATAGATACACATCAGACCTGCAATCTAAAACTCGATTCGAATCCAGAACTCACGTTCGAGTGCCAGCAGATCATGGTAGAACGTCAAAAAGTCGAAAAATATTTTTTTCATCCTTTCTAATTACTGTGAAAGGATAGAACTCTTTCGTTTATCATAGATTCGCATCAGACCTGCAATCTAAAACTCGATCTGAATCCAGAACTCACGTTCGAGTGCCAGCAGATCATGGTAGAAAGTTAAAATGTCGAAAAATATTTTTTTCATCCTTTCCAATTACTGTGAAAGGCTAGAACTCTTTCGTTTATCATAGATTCACATCAGACCTGCAATCTAAAACTCGATTCGAATCCAGAACTCACGTTCGAGTGCCAGCAGATCATGGTAGAACGTCAAAAAGTCGAAAAATATTTTTTTCATCCTTTCCAATTATTGTGAAAGGATAGAACTCTTTCGTTTATCATAGATTCGCATCAGACCTGCAATCTAAAACTCGATTCGAATCCAGAACTCACGTTCGAGTGCCAGCAGATCATGGTAGAAAGTTAAAATGTCGAAAATTATTTTTTTATTTTTTCCAATTATTATGAAAGGCTAGAACTCTTTCGTTTAACATAGATTCGCATCAGACCTGCAATCTAAAACTCGATTCGAATCCAGAACTCACGTTCGAGTGCCAGCAGATCATGGTAGAACGTCAAAAAGTCGAAAAATATTTTTTTCATCCTTTCCAATTACTGTAAAAGGCTAGAACTCTTTCGTTTATAATAGATTCACATCAGACCTGCAATCTAAAACTCAATCTGAATCCAGAACTCACGTTCGAGTGCCAGCAGATCATGGTAGAAAGTTAAAATGTCGAAAAATATTTTTTTCATCCTTTCCAATTACTGTGAAAGGCTAGAACTCTTTCGTTTATCATAGATTCACATCAGACCTGCAATCTAAAACTCGATCTGAATCCAGAACTCACGTTCGAGTGCCAGCAGATCATGGTAGAAAGTTAAAATGTCGAAAAATATTTTTTTCATCCTTTCCAATTATTGTGAAAGGCTAGAACTCTTTCGTTTATCATAGATTCACATCAGACCTGCAATCTAAAACTCGATTCGAATCCAGAACTCACGTTCGAGTGCCAGCAGATCATGGTAGAACGTCAAAAAGTGGAAAAATATTTTTTTCATCCTTTCTGATTATTGTGAAAGGATAGAACTCTTTCGTTTATCATAGATTCACATCAGACCTGCAATCTAAAACTCGATTCGAATCCAGAACTCACGTTCGAGTGCCAGCAGATCATGGTAGAACGTCAAAAAGTGGAAAAATATTTTTTTCATCCTTTCTGATTATTGTGAAAGGATAGAACTCTTTCGTTTATCATAGATTCACATCAGACCTGCAATCTAAAACTCGATTCGAATCCAGAACTCACGTTCGAGTGCCAGCAGATCATGGTAGAACGTCAAAAAGTCGAAAAATATTTTTTTCATCCTTTCCAATTACTGTGAAAGGCTAGAACTCTTTAGTTTATCATAGATTCGCATCAGACCTGCAATCTAAAACTCGATCTGAATCCAGAACTCACGTTCGAGTGCCAGCAGATCATGGTAGAAAGTTAAAATGTCGAAAAATATTTTTTTCATCCTTTCCAATTACTGTGAAAGGCTAGAACTCTTTCGTTTATCATAGATTCACATCAGACCTGCAATCTAAAACTCGATTCGAATCCAGAACTCACGTTCAAGTGCCAGCAGATCATGGTAGAACGTCAAAAAGTCAAAAATATTTTTTTCATCCTTTCCAATTACTGTGAAAGGCTAGAACTCTTTCGTTTATAATAGATGCACATCAGACCTGCAATCTAAAACTCGATTCGAATCCAGAACTCACGTTCGAGTGCCAGCAGATCATGGTAGAACGTCAAAAAGTCGAAAAATATTTTTTTCATCCTTTCTAATTATTGTGAAAGGATAGAACTCTTTCGTTTATCATAGATTCGCATCAGACCTGCAATCTAAAACTCGATCTGAATCCAGAACTCACGTTCGAGTGCCAGCAGATCATGGTAGAAAGTTAAAATGTCGAAAAATATTTTTTTCATCCTTTCCAATTACTGTGAAAGGCTAGAACTCTTTCGTTTATCATAGATTCACATCAGACCTGCAATCTAAAACTCGATTCGAATCCAGAACTCACGTTCGAGTGCCAGCAGATCATGGTAGAACGTCAAAAAGTCGAAAAATATTTTTTTCATCCTTTCTAATTATTGTGAAAGGATAGAACTCTTTCGTTTATCATAGATTCGCATCAGACCTGCAATCTAAAACTCGATCTGAATCCAGAACTCACGTTCGAGTGCCAGCAGATCATGGTAGAAAGTTAAAATGTCGAAAAATATTTTTTTCATCCTTTCCAATTACTGTGAAAGGCTAGAACTCTTTCGTTTATCATAGATTCACATCAGACCTGCAATCTAAAACTCGATTCGAATCCAGAACTCACGTTCGAGTGCCAGCAGATCATGGTAGAAAGTTAAAATGTCGAAAATTATTTTTTTATTTTTTCCAATTATTGTGAAAGGCTAGAACTCTTTCGTTTATCATAGATTCACATCAGACCTGCAATCTAAAACTTGATTCGAATCCAGAACTCACGTTCGAGTGAAACACGCGTCTGCGCGCAGCCTTATCGACAATCGAGTTTTTAGAGGTAGGTATAGAACAAATTTATGAATTTAAGTTACAAAAAAGTGATTCTATATATAGAAAATACGTAATTATATTATTTTGGGTGTTCTAACAGGAGAGACTGGTCGTGAAACGCTGTCCAAACTGAAAGTGTGGCAAGTAAGTAATTATTGATATTTAAACAAAGGGATAAAAAGGAAAAATTTCGAGTAAGTCGAGATTATAGTGTTTTTAATTAGTGAAAATTTCGAAAAATTAATATAAATATTTTTTTTTAATTTTTTAAGAAAACAGATGGGTCGGTATAGTTGAAAAGGTTAGACAGAGCGTAATTACAATTAACTGCGCCGAAAACCGCTTCAAAATCGGTCTTCGTCGTGCAAAGTTATTGTGGTTTGTGTTATTTGCTGTACCGCTTAGGTGATTTTAGAACAAAAGACGTTTGAAAATGCTATTCCGAGTTTCGGAGCTAGACAGGCGAGTGTGGTATCAAAACACGCGTCTGCGCGCAACCTTATCGACAATCCAGTTTTTAGAGGTAGGTATAGAACAAATTTATGAATTTAAGTTACAAAAAAGTGATTCTATATATAGAAAATACGTAATTATATTATTTTGGGTGTTCTAACAGGAGAGACTGGTCGTGAAACGCTGTCCAAACTGAAGGTGTGGCAGGTAAGTAATAACTGATATTTTAAAAAAAAATAGTAGATTGTACAACTAAGGCATAAAAGAAGCTATTTTACCCCGAGACGTTTATATCCACGCGAGCCGCAGGCGAGGGTGGATAGTTAAGTCGAGGGGTAAAATGGCTCGTTTATGCCTGAGTTATACATTCTGCTTTTCACTTCGATTGCGTAAAATGAAACAGGCATAAAGTATACAGTACATAATTAATCAAAAATGTTGCAAAGCATAGCTAATTCCCGCCACCACAGATAATACCGCCACGAAACTTTTTAAAAGTTTTTTTTTTTAAGTTCAACATTTGTCATTCGACTTGGGTACTTCATACTGCCAAGTCATAAAAACGTTTCTTTGCGTTTTTAAATAATAAATGACAACTATTTTACCTGATTTTATTAAATTAACGATAGAAAACACGGAAGTGGTATAAATTAAAGAAAATTAAATAAATCACGACTTTAATCTGCGAAGTTTTATTACACGTGTGGCTGTTGGGCCTGATTACCTTAGTCTCAGAAAAAAAAATAACTTTATGCACTAGAACATAAAAAGCAATTTTATGTCGCCTAAGCACAACATAAAGACGAACTTTTAGAGCATGAGAAGTGAAATAGTAGATTGTACAACAAAGGCATAAAAGAAGCTATTTTACCCCGAGACGTTTATATCCACGCGAGCCGCAGGCGAGGGTGGATAGTTGAGTCGAGGGGTAAAATGGCTCGTTTATGCCTGAGTTATACACTCAGCTTTTCACTTCGATTGCGAGAAAATTAAACATTCATAAAGTATACAGTACATAGTTAATCAAAAATGTTGCAAAGCATAGCTATTTCCCGCCACCACAGATAATACCGCCACGAAACTTTTTAAAAGTTGTTTTTTTTTTTAATTTCGACATTTGTCATTCGACTTGGGTACTTTACTGCCAAGTCATAAAACGTTTCTTTGCGTTTTTAAATAATAAATGACAACGATTTTACCTGATTTTATTAAATTCTATCGTTCTATCGTTATAGAAAACACGGAAGTGGTATAAATTAATGAAAATGAAATAAATCACGACTTTAATCTGCGAAGTTTTATTGTGCGTGTGGCTGTTGGGCCTGATTACCTTAGTCTTAGAAAAAAAAATTACTTTATGCACTAGAACATAAAAAGCGATTTTATGTCGCCTAAGCACAACATAAAGACGAACTTTTAGAGCATGAGAAGTGAAAAAAATATTTTTCGACTTTTTGACGTTCTACCATGATCTGCTGGCACTCAAACGTGAGTTCTGGATTCAAATCGAGTTTTAGATTGCAGGTCTGATGTGAATATATTATAAACGAAAGAGTTCTAGCCTTTCACAGTAATTAGAAAGGATGAAAAAAATATTTTTCGACTTTTTGACGTTCTACCATGATCTGCTGGCACTCGAACGTGAGTTCTGGATTCGAATTGAGTTTTAGATTGCAGGTCTGATGTGAATCTATGATAAACGAAAGAGTTCTAGCCTTTCACAGTAATTGGAAAGGATGAAAAAAATATTTTTCGACATTTTAACTTTCTACCATGATCTGCTGGCACTCGAACGTGAGTTCTGGATTCAGATCGAGTTTTAGATTGCAGGTCTGATGCGAATCTACGATAAACTAAAGAGTTCTAGCCTTTCACAGTAATTGGAAAGGATGAAAAAAATATTTTTCTACTTTTTGACGTTCTACCATGATCTGCTGGCACTCGAACGTGAGTTCTGGATTCGAATCGAGTTTAAGATTGCAGGTCTGATGTGAATCTATGATAAACGAAAGAGTTCTAGCCTTTCACAGTAATTGGAAAGGATAAAAAAAATATTTTTCGAATTTTTTACGTTCTACCATGATCTGCTGACACTCGAACGTGAGTTCTGGATTCAGATCGAGTTTTAGATTGCAGGTCTGATGTGAATCTATGATAAACGAAAGAGTTCTAGCCTTTCACAGTAATTGGAAAGGATGAAAAAAATATTTTTCGACTTTTTGACGTTCTACCATGATCTGCTGGCACTCGAACGTGAGTTCTGGATTCGAATCGAGTTTTAGATTGCAGGTCTGATGTGAATCTATTATAAACGAAAGAGTTCTAGCCTTTCACAATAATTGGAAAAAATAAAAAAATAATTTTCGACATTTTAACTTTCTACCATGATCTGCTGGCACTCGAACGTGAGTTCTGGATTCGAATCGAGTTTTAGATTGCAGGTCTGATGCGAATCTATGATAAACTAAAGAGTTCTAGCCTTTCACAGTAATTGGAAAGGATGAAAAAAATATTTTTCGACTTTTTGACGTTCTACCATGATCTGCTGGCACTCGAACGTGAGTTCTGGATTCGAATCGAGTTTTAGATTGCAGGTCTGATGCGAATCTATGTTAAACGAAAGAGTTCTAGCCTTTCACAGTAATTGGAAAGGATGAAAAAAATATTTTTCGAATTTTTGACGTTCTACCATGATCTGCTGGCACTCGAACGTGAGTTCTGGATTCGAATCGAGTTTTAGATTGCAGGTCTGATGCGAATCTATGATAAACGAAAGAGTTCTATCCTTTCACAATAATTGGAAAGGATGAAAAAAATATTTTTCGACTTTTTGACGTTCTACCATGATCTGCTGGCACTCGAACGTGAGTTCTGGATTCGAATCGAGTTTTGGATTGCAGGTCTGATGTGAATCTATGATAAACGAAAGAGTTCTAGCCTTTCACAGTAATTGGAAAGGATGAAAAAAATATTTTTCGACATTTTAACTTTCTACCATGATCTGCTGGCACTCGAACGTGAGTTCTGGATTCGAATCGAGTTTTAGATTGCAGGTCTGATGTAAATCTATGATAAACGAAAGAGTTCTAGCCTTTCACAATAATTGGAAAAAATATAAAAATAATTTTCGACATTTTAACTTTCTACCATGATCTGCTGGCACTCGAACGTGAGTTCTGGATTCGAATCGAGCTTTAGATTGCAGGTCTGATGTGAATCTATGATAAACGAAAGAGTTCTAGCCTTTCACAGTAATTGAAAAGGATGAAAAAAATATTTTTCGACATTTTAACTTTCTACCATGATCTGCTGGCACTCGAACGTGAGTTCTGGATTCAGATCGAGTTTTAGATTGCAGGTCTGATGTGAATCTATTATAAACGAAAGAGTTCTAGCCTTTCACAGTAATTGGAAAGGATGAAAAAAATATTTTTCGACTTTTTGACATTCTACCATGATCTGCTGGCACTCGAACGTGAGTTCTGGATTCGAATCGAATTTTAGATTGCAGGTCTGATGTGAATCTATGATAAACGAAAGAGTTCTAGCCTTTCACAGTAATTGAAAAGGTTGAAAAAAATATTTTTCGACATTTTAACTTTCTACCATGATCTGCTGGCACTCGAACGTGAGTTCTGGATTCAGATCGAGTTTTAGATTGCAGGTCTGATGTGAATCTATTATAAACGAAAGAGTTCTAGCCTTTCACAGTAATTGGAAAGGATGAAAAAAATATTTTTCGACTTTTTGACGTTCTACCATGATCTGCTGGCACTCGAACGTGATTTCTGGATTCGAATCGAATTTTAGATTGCAGGTCTGATGCGAATCTATGATAAACTAAAGAGTTCTAGCCTTTCACAGTAATTGGAAAGGATGAAAAAAATATTTTTCGAATTTTTTACGTTCTACCATGATCTGCTGACACTCGAACGTGAGTTCTGGATTCGAATCGAGTTTTAGATTGCAGGTCTGATGTGAATCTATGATAAACGAAAGAGTTCTAGCCTTTTACAGTAATTGAAAAGGATGAAAAAAATATTTTTCGACTTTTTGACGTTCTACCATGATCTGCTGGCACTCGAACGTGAGTTCTGGATTCCAATCGAGTTTGAGATTGCAGGTCTGATGTGAATCTATTATAAACGAAAGAGTTCTAGCCTTTCACAGTAATTGGAAAGGATGAAAAAAATATTTTTCGACTTTTTGACGTTCTAACTCGAACGTGAGTTCTGGATTCGAATCGAGTTTTAGATTGCAGGTCTGATGTGAATCTATGATAAACGAAAGAGTTCTATCCTTTCACAATAATTAGAAAGGATGAAAAAAATATTTTTCGACTTTTTGACGTTCTACCATGATCTGCTGGCACTCGAACGTGAGTTCTGGATTCGAATCGAGTTTTAGATTGCAGGTCTGATGTGAATCTATTATAAACGAAAGAGTTCTAGCCTTTCACAGTAATTGGAAAGGATGAAAAAAATATTTTTAGACTTTTTTACGTTCTACCATGATCTGCTGACACTCGAACGTGAGTTCTGGATTCGAATCGAGTTTTAGATTGCAGGTCTGATGTGTATCTATTATAAACGAAAGAGTTCTAGCCTTTCACAGTAATTGGAAAGGATGAAAAAAATATTTTTCGACATTTTAACTTTCTACCATGATCTGCTGGCACTCGAACGTGAGTTCTGGATTCAGATCGAGTTTTAGATTGCAGGTCTGATGTGAATCTATTATAAACGAAAGAGTTCTAGCCTTTCACAGTAATTGGAAAGGATGAAAAAAATATTTTTCGACATTTTAACTTTCTACCATGATCTGCTGGCACTCGAACGTGAGTTCTGGATTCAGATCGAGTTTTAGATTGCAGGTCTGATGTGAATCTATGATAAACGAAAGAGTTCTAGCCTTTCACAGTAATTGGAAAGGATGAAAAAAATATTTTTCGACATTTTAACTTTCTACCATGATCTGCTGGCACTCGAACGTGAGTTCTGGATTCAGATCGAGTTTTAGATTGCAGGTCTGATGTGAATCTATTATAAACGAAAGAGTTCTAGCCTTTCACAGTAATTGGAAAGGATGAAAAAAATATTTTTCGACATTTTAACTTTCTACCATGATCTGCTGGCACTCGAACGTGAGTTCTGGATTCAGATTGAGTTTTAGATTGCAGGTCTGATGTGAATCTATTATAAACGAAAGAGTTCTAGCCTTTTACAGTAATTGGAAAGGATGAAAAAAATATTTTTCGACTTTTTGACGTTCTACCATGATCTGCTGGCACTCGAACGTGAGTTCTGGATTCGAATCGAGTTTTAGATTGCAGGTCTGATGCGAATCTATGATAAACTAAAGAGTTCTAGCCTTTCACAGTAATTGGAAAGGATGAAAAAAATATTTTTCGACTTTTTGACGTTCTACCATGATCTGCTGGCACTCGAACGTGAGTTCTGGATTCGAATCGAGTTTTAGACTGCAGGTCTGATGCGAATCTATGTTAAACGAAAGAGTTCTAGCCTTTCACAGTAATTGGAAAGGATGAAAAAAATATTTTTCGAATTTTTGACGTTCTACCATGATCTGCTGGCACTCGAACGTGAGTTCTGGATTCGAATCGAGTTTTAGATTGCAGGTCTGATGCGAATCTATGATAAACGAAAGAGTTCTAGCCTTTCACAATAATTGGAAAGGATGAAAAAAATATTTTTCGACTTTTTGACGTTCTACCATGATCTGCTGGCACTCGAACGTGAGTTCTGGATTCGAATCGAGTTTTGGATTGCAGGTCTGATGTGAATCTATGATAAACGAAAGAGTTCTAGCCTTTCACAGTAATTGGAAAGGATGAAAAAAATATTTTTCGACTTTTTTACGTTCTACCATGATCTGCTGACACTCGAACGTGAGTTCTGGATTCGAATCGAGTTTTAGATTGCAGGTCTGATGTGTATCTATTATAAACGAAAGAGTTCTAGCCTTTCACAGTAATTGGAAAGGATGAAAAAAATATTTTTCGACATTTTAACTTTCTACCATGATCTGCTGGCACTCGAACGTGAGTTCTGGATTCAGATCGAGTTTTAGATTGCAGGTCTGATGTGAATCTATGATAAACGAAAGAGTTCTAGCCTTTCACAGTAATTGGAAAGGATGAAAAAAATATTTTTCGACATTTTAACTTTCTACCATGATCTGCTGGCACTCGAACGTGAGTTCTGGATTCAGATCGAGTTTTAGATTGCAGGTCTGATGTGAATCTATTATAAACGAAAGAGTTCTAGCCTTTCACAGTAATTGGAAAGGATGAAAAAAATATTTTTCGACTTTTTGACGTTCTACCATGATCTGCTGGCACTCGAACGTGAGTTCTGGATTCGAATCGAATTTTAGATTGCAGGTCTGATGTGAATCTATGATAAACGAAAGAGTTCTAGCCTTTCACAGTAATTGAAAAGGATGAAAAAAATATTTTTCGACATTTTAACTTTCTACCATGATCTGCTGGCACTCGAACGTGAGTTCTGGATTCAGATCGAGTTTTAGATTGCAGGTCTGATGTGAATCTATTATAAACGAAAGAGTTCTAGCCTTTCACAGTAATTGGAAAGGATGAAAAAAATATTTTTCGACTTTTTGACGTTCTACCATGATCTGCTGGCACTCGAACGTGATTTCTGGATTCGAATCGAATTTTAGATTGCAGGTCTGATGTGAATCTATTATAAACGAAAGAGTTCTAGCCTTTCACAGTAATTGGAAAGGATGAAAAAAATAATTTTCGACATTTTAACTTTCTACCATGATCTGCTGGCACTCGAACGTGAGTTCTGGATTCGAATCGAGTTCTAGATTGCAGGTCTGATGCGAATCTATGATAAACTAAAGAGTTCTAGCCTTTCACAGTAATTGGAAAGGATGAAAAAAATATTTTTCGAATTTTTTACGTTCTACCATGATCTGCTGGCACTCGAACGTGAGTTCTGGATTCGAATCGAGTTCTAGATTGCAGGTCTGATGCGAATCTATGATAAACTAAAGAGTTCTAGCCTTTCACAGTAATTGGAAAGGATGAAAAAAATATTTTTCGAATTTTTTACGTTCTACCATGATCTGCTGACACTCGAACGTGAGTTCTGGATTCGAATCGAGTTTCAGATTGCAGGTCTGATGTGAATCTATGATAAACGAAAGAGTTCTAGCCTTTCACAGTAATTGAAAAGGATGAAAAAAATATTTTTCGAATTTTTTACGTTCTACCATGATCTGCTGACACTCTAACGTGAGTTCTGGATTCCAATCGAGTTTGAGATTGCAGGTCTGATGTGAATCTATTATAAACGAAAGAGTTCTAGCCTTTCACAGTAATTGGAAAGGATGAAAAAAATATTTTTCGACTTTTTGACGTTCTAACTCGAACGTGAGTTCTGGATTCGAATCGAGTTTTAGATTGCAGGTCTGATGTGAATCTATGATAAACGAAAGAGTTCTATCCTTTCACAATAATTAGAAAGGATGAAAAAAATATTTTTCGACTTTTTGACGTTCTACCATGATCTGCTGGCACTCGAACGTGAGTTCTGGATTCGAATCGAGTTTTAGATTGCAGGTCTGATGCGAATCTATGATAAACGAAAGAGTTCTAGCATTTCACAAAAGTGGACGTGAGTTCAGAACTATTTCTGAATAGTATCAGGAACTGTAAAACTCAGCTGCATGCGAAAGAACTCACATTTGTTTTTGATACGTTTTATTTTGCCAATTGCCTTTTTTAAGGGTAAAAACGCCAGAACTATTTCTAAAAAGTATCAGGAACTGTAGAACTCAGCCCCATGCGACAGAACTCACATTTGTTTTTGATCTGCTACAAAATGATCTGCTACGTGAAGTTGGCAGATCATTTTGACATTTGATTTTTTTATGTAAAAACGCCAGAACTATTTCTAAAAAGTATCAGGAACTGTAGAACTCAGCTGCATGCGAATAGAACTCATGTTTTTTGTTGATCTGCTGGACAATGATCTGCTAAGTTCACTCACATAGCATCGGAGCAGTCGCTAAAACGCGCGCTTCCGATACCACGTCCGAACGCAGAGAATCGCCAAAACGCGATGCAGCATCGGAGCAGTCGCTAAAACGCGCGATTCCGATACCGCTTCCGAACGCAGAGACCAGAGAGTCGCCAAAACGCGATGCAGCATCGATACAGTCGCAAAATCGCCGATCGCCGATGCAAAAAGTAGCCTGTGTGCTTTGGCCCTAATTGCTGCTTATAACCACGGAAGAATTGATGATTCTGCTTGACCTTTGGTGCTTCATTCTATATTTAAATGAGAAAAGAAATTGCTGTGAATGATGACACTTCACAGGCAAGCTGTTTTACAAAGAACTCTTCTACTAGTCATTTATCGTTAAAAGAAGTAGTACTAAGAACCTTTTGCCTTGCGAGGATCGAGAAACTGTGACTCAACACATAGCCAGAAATTCACTACATTATACATAGATGCGAAACTTACTTTGTGCGTAGCGGACCACACACAAAGCTCTCAGCAGCTCCCTAATTGCGTAACACAACAACTTTCAGTCACAATATGAATGATTTTGAAGGATATTGCTAATCCATTGCTTCAAATGTTCGAAAAAAATTCTGCTCAGCAACGTAGATAACGCAATGAACGTTGAAGAACTGTCAAAATGAAACTCATTGCTTCTAATGTTAGTGTGTTATGGAATTACCCCGGAGTTCTTAGTATGTTCATCATTTAAGGAAAGGCTCGTGGCTAAATGATAATAGCTGCACGGTTCGATTGAAGGTTAAGCTACGCTTGCCGCGGTTTGTTCGTGGATGGGTGACCATCATTACATATCGAGACTGCTCCGTGCCTCGGAAAGCACGCTGAGCCGTTGGTCCCGGCTGTCATTCATAGATTTTTGATAATCGTTGCGGGTATTCAGAAGCCCAAAAGTCTGACAACCAGTCTTACCAAGTTGTATCGTGTTACCCAGTAATTGGGTTGTAGAGGTCTGATAGGCAGTCGCTCCATATAAAATACTGGTATTCAGCTGCATCCAAGTACACTGGAAGCCGACCCCAATATTGTTGGGAAAAGGCTGGGCAGATTGGGTATGTTCATCATTTAAAGTTGTTGGGTGGTTTTTTTTTTTATTGTGCAACGTACATTATATACTCACTAGCTGCGCCCCGCGGTTTCACCCGCGTAAGTTTCGATCCCGTGGGAATATCGGGATAAAAACTATCCTATGTCCTTTCCCGGGACACAAACTATCTCTATACCAAATTTCATCGAAATCGGTTCAGTAGTTTAGGCGTGAAGAAAAGACAGACCGACAGACAGACAGAGTTACTTTCGCATTTATAATATTAGTTTGGACTAGTTTGGATTATCAAGCTGTATAAATATTTAATAGACTGTCAGTGGATTTAAAGTTTTTATTAAACACTAGCTCTTTTAAGGCTAAGCTCAAAGCATTTGTGTTAGATAAAAACTTGTACTCAATGGACGAACTGTAATTTAATATTAATTGTATTTCAATTTTCTATTAAAAAAAATTGCTGTTTATTATTATCCAGCAGTCTGTGGACAGTATAAACGCAAAGGGCTGTCAATGATCTGCGGGTCCAATACAATAACGCATTCAGGATGCTGCTGAGGCTCCCTCCGTTATGCAGCGCGTTCGCCATGTTCATGGAGGCTCGCACAGATGGTTTCGCGGCGATCTTACGCAAGAAAGCGGCGTCACTGCTGCACAGAGTGCGTGTGAGTAGCAACAGCATCCTCAGTGTGTTAGCGGACAGGTATGACTGTCCGTTCTTCAAAAATTGTATGCGTTTATGTGTGAACTAACATAGTTTTAAGCATTATTTTTTACTAACAAAATGGATCATGTTGTCTGAAAAATAAATAAACAATAATAATAATTATTATTGATTTTTGTAAACTTTAAATGTTTTTTTTTAAATTATTATTGCTGCATGTTCACTTTTAGACTTTATATTAATATTATTAATTATGTCATGTAATATATCAAACACAATATAACTTGTTCCTGATAAATATAAATATTAAGTAAGACTAAGTATCAAAATAGGTGCTTACTTTGATATAGTAACTGTGGTAAAGTCGACACTAACACGTTTTGATATTTTAGTAGCGCAACTAATCAGGGTTTTACGAGTACCTGTAATAATAACTATGTGGCGAAGTATTTTGAGCATCTTGAAAATATTAGTAACTAAGATTTTTTAACCATAAACATGTATG
The DNA here is from genome assembly GCA_947508005.1 of Amphipoea lucens. NCBI lineage: Eukaryota > Metazoa > Arthropoda > Insecta > Lepidoptera > Noctuidae > Amphipoea > Amphipoea lucens. The sequence goes on along the minus strand of OX382379.1, from coordinate 9,002,814 downwards.
GTAAGGAAAATAAATGTTAAGGTCTTACAATAAATCCTCAGGAGTCAGAGTTTATTTTTATTAAAATGCCCTTCACCATTTTCTTAAATCCAATTAAGTAATTCCAGCAACGATTCACCAAAGTACCTTTTCAATAACAACAGCAATTTCTATCAATATAAAAAAAAAACACGCTCGCATTTTAATGTTACACAAGGGATTTAAAATTCGAATATCAAATGTCACAAAACGTTGTTTTAATATTTGGTCCGTATTTTGACATAAAACATGTGTCGAGTCGAGACTCAACAATGGTGACCAACATTGTTGCGTACGATAACATGTAAACTGTCAACATTACAAAAAGTTGCATTGTAAATGTTGGGCCAATGTTTGATCAAACAACCCTTTGCATAGTAAGTAGTGATGCGAAATATTGTGAATAATATTATTATAATATAATTGTGAATTAGAACAGGTTATGGAAATAATAATAATGGGCATTTATAGAACATGAAAAATTAACTGACTGCCTCTTTGCTCTCGTCGCAAGCGTTACTCCTGAGCGTGAGACCCTGGGCTCGACTCTCAGGTCGGGATTTGTGCTGGGTTGATGGCAATAGGCTCGCCTCCTATTACATTGTAATCATCACACTTCAGACTAATATTATAAAGGCGAAAGTTTGTGTGTGCTTTTATGTTTGTTACTTCTTCACGCACAAACGGCTGGATCAATTTTGATAAAATTTGGTATGAAGGTAGCTGGCACTCTGGATTAACACATAGGCTACTTTTTATTCCTATATTCCCACGGAATCGAAACTTATGCGGGTGAATCCGCCAGTTATGTTTAACTAGCGCGCTGCTAGTTAAACATAACTGGCGAATTTTGGGTATACTATGGGTACGCCACTGCCTATCCCTTCACGGATTACAGGCGTGATATTATTATAATGTTATGTGTAATCACAAATGGTAGTTCCCAATTACATATCAATAATATCAAGCAGCGATGATGGCCTACAACAGCAGTATCTTTAATCAACTGAATGGCCTGTAAAGGCGTGTATTAATAAAAATATCAGCTTGGCCTGTATTGTCCTCCTGCAGGGCAAATGGCTATCCTCATTTAAGAACCGAGGATGTCATGATTTTTAAAACTCACTCACAGTGTTTTGGCGATTTTATTCTGTCAAGCGCCGCTAATGAGACATAATTGATTTTCTATTGTTTTGTCGCGTTGACCGGTTAATTCCAGAGGACCTAGACAAGTGACAATCGCTTTCAAAGCATTTGGTATTTCTGCAAAGACTTTCAACAGCACCCTAATTGTGTAACACACTATTATTAATCTATATCTGAATCATTTTGAAGGATATTGCTAATCCATTACTTCTTATGTTCGAAAAATGTGTCGGCTGAACAACGTAAACAACGCAACGTATATTGTTGAACTGCCAAAATGAAACCCATTGCTACTGATAGTGTGTTACGCAATTAGCCCGTAAGATTGACATACTCGTAAGCTTTTCGGTAGCTTTTGTAAATCCAATACATTTTTGATTTTTCCTATCATCGTCATCCTAGCCTAGTCTTGTCGCAACTATGTCGGGGTCGGCTTCCAGACTTACCGGATGCAGCCGGATACTAGTATTTTACATATAGCTACTGCCTATCTGACCTCCATAATCCAGTTACTGGGTAACACGATCCGCCTTGGTAAGATTGGTTGTCAGACTTTCGGGCTTCTCACGACCTGTAGCGACTGTTAAAGATCCACGAATGACAGCCGTGACCAACGGCGTTCTTTCCGAGGAACGGAGTGGTCGTAGTATGTAATGCTGGGGCCACACATTGGACATAATTTGACCCAAGATGTAGCCTTGGAGCATTGGCTCCAATGTGTGTATCGGGCCTGGACAGATATTGGACAGAATTTTACTAATTATGCTCAACATTGGATGTGGTGCCAATTCTGAACCAATGAACAAGGCCAATGTGTAGCGCCGGCATTAAGGCTGTACCCCGACCAAATAACCTTAAGGACCGACACTAGTTCAGATTGCGAAAATTGCCTTAGCATTAACGGCTGTAGTTCCAACAGTTCTGCAGTTTTCACTTTGAAATTAATATACGATAAAGATGAGGACTACTGCGAGGTGTCATCGGTTGCGAAAACACGATTGCATACAATTTTCTCGATACAAAGAAGTCTCAAAGTTACCTCTAAACCGCAAAATAAAAGGAGAATATTCAATGAAAATTTTCAAATTAGGCCATGAAAATTTGCAAGCTAATCAAACTATGCATAAAGCAGGTGTCATAGGTTCGTTTTTATTTTTTTAATCGTTAAATTTAACGTAAAAAGATGAGATCCGAAATATCCAGCTTTATAACCACTCATACCTTGAACCGCTCTGCCGCCCGGCCCCCGACAGGACCCCGATTCAGTACTTGTCAGTACCGCTTCGGCTATCAGACGGGGAACCCGTGTCACTTTGCTTGCGCTCAAAAGACCCGATTGACAACGTTTTATGTTCTGAAGAAATTATGTAATAAAGTAAAATGAAATATAGATGTAAAATATAAGGCCTCGTATTTTTATTTTTTCAAAATTTTGTAGTTTTCATTCATAAAATAATTTTTGAAATGGTTTAAAATCGTAATCTCATGTCAATGTCAAAACATTGTCAAAAATTTAGGGAGGTAAACGTACCTATTTTAGACAGTTCCCAATGTGTAATGGTGTTTTCAATATATTCAGTAAAACTATTTTTATAAATAATTTTATCTATTTATTGATACAGGGTGTAAAAAGACTTTAGCCGTCGTACATCAAACTAAGTAACATTGCACAAAAGATCTATGACAAAAGTAATTGCTGGAAATCGACTTTAATTTTTGGTGTAAACATTTGCTGTATGCGCACTACCACAAACAGTAAATTTTGCACCGGCATGTAACTATACAGGGGTCCTGGAGGTATTTAAAGTTGTGTTATAATATCAAAACTTGTTTTCGTAAAAAATATCAGTGAAAGTTGTAATTTTGACCTTAATAATAATATCTCCGTAACCAGAAAGTTTCTAGTACAAAGAAATGATTACAATAATGGGGAGTACAAGTGACTCTCGGCTCGTTGTGTCTTTTTAAACCCGTTATGTTGTAATAGGAGACCAGAAACTATGATCTGCATTAACTAATTTTGAAAAAAAATACAGTCGGCATAAAATTAGCCAATTTACACAAAACCTTTATATTCTCTACGGTTTTCATTCATCGCAAGTAATCACAAATTACCACTGACAGATTTTGAGAATTAATTATGTACAGACGCCAGCACATCAAGCTACTACAACCTGTCATATTTCTTTAATAGATTTTCAGCTTTATCGCTAAAACATATTGTTCAAAATTGATTGGGAAAATTTAAAAGTTTCGGCTAGCTTGATGTGTTGGCTATGCTTGATACATGTAATTTTTTTTGGTTTAAGTTAATACATTTTTGATCAATATTCAGCCCGGAGGCTGAGTTGTGCCTCTTTTCGTCTTCAGCCTCCGAGTTGACGCAGATGCTAAACGATCTTGGCACGGCAAGCCTAGAGGTTGGACTTCAGATGAATATGTCAAAGACCAAGTTGATGACGAACAGTGCGCATCGCAGGATCACTGTGACGGGTGTGGAGGTCGAATACGTTGATGAGTATCTCTATCTCGGGCAAATAGTCTCTTTCCAGGCAAGACAAAACAAAGAATTTGCAAGACGCACCGAAAATGCCTGGATGAGCTAATGGGCCATGAAAGATATAATGAAGGGTGATCTTCCTTTGTCCCTTAAGAGAAGACTCATTGACGTGTGCATACTTCCCATCCTCACATACGGTGGTCAAACGTGGTCTTTGACAAATCAGCAGAGGTCCACCCTCGACGTTTGCCAGAGGGCTATGGAACGGAGTATTCTGGGTATCAAACTAACGGATCGGATAAGGAATACGACCATCCGTTCCATCATAAAGATAACTAATGTCACTTGCAACTCCAAAACAGACCAGGTCTCGATAAAGTCAGAAGCTTGCTCATAGACCACAAACGTAAGACAAAGGGGCCGGTTATACTCTTCGGATTTCTGTATAATTTTTGGCACTGTATGGATGTGGTCTATTGTGCTGTATCTTCCTCGAAAGCCGTCTGATCCGGTGGCTAAAACTCGGTAGAGTACAGTTCTTCGCGCTAGAAGATTCGTGACGATGCTTGAAAACAATTTATAGACACGTTACTAAAAAGTTTTTTGCCACCGCCTTCCGAAATTAAAGTTATTTTACACTGTGGATTTTTTGGAAGTCGTTTTTTTTTTTTGTTAAAACGTTTTTATTTCTCGCTTTTTAGTGGGTCTGCTTATAACTTATCTAAGCATAAATTGCTTCGCAACCAAAATTCCAAAATTCCTATGGGATTTTTCGCTTACAAACTGTTTTGAATTTAGCGACCGCATAAATAATAATAAACCTACTCAGGCTACAAAAATAAAGTAAGTACGGTATTTTTGCTGTCAATTTTTGTCAAATTGACACAGTGATTAGAAATAGAGTGAGCGTAAATACGAAAAACGAATGCAGCTATTGCGGAAGGGCGTATAAAAAATGGCATCGCTTGCATTGATGTCATTGCAGATGGCGTTTGGTGTAAGCGTTCTTATAACACAAATTTTTCTGCCCTGTCTGGAGCTGCAGCTATAATTGGAAAAAGGTTTGGCGAAGTATTATACATAGGAGTGAAAAATAAATATTGCTGCATATGTACACGAGCTCAAAACAAAGGAGACATTCCAGGGGAACATGTTTGTTTTAAAAATTACAGTGGTTCTTCAACTGGTATGGAGTCGGATATAATATTAGAAGGATTCAAACAATCAATTTCAATGCATGGGCTTATTTATGAACGTATGGTGGCGGACGGTGACGCTAGCACATACAAAAAAAATTTTGGAAGGTCGTCCTTATCAAAATTGTACAGTAGAAAAAGTTGAATGTAAAAATCATATTTTCAGAAACATGTGCAAAAAATTGAAGAACATAACCACGGAAATTAAATACCCATCCTGCTTAAGAAAAAAAATTACGACTCAAAGAATTTTAGCTATTCGAAAAGTTATTTGCTCCTCCATAACAGAACACATTTCTAGAGTCACGAACTTTGATACAAAAGTAAATAGCCTATTCACAGATATCACAAATTCTTATAACCACGCATTCGGAAATCACGACAACTGTCAACCTTATTACTGTACTAGCCAAAAAAACAATGAAGATGTTACTTTAATTTTGAAAACGTGCGCTATTTGGAATAGAATAAAGTTTATAGTGAATACTGTAGCAGCTAAAGCTCTAAGTTTGATGCACAATACTGATAGCAATAAAGTAGAATCCTTCAACAACATTATTGCTAAATTTGTTGGAGGGAAACGTATTAACTTTTCCTTACGTCAGGGCTATGAGTCGAGATGCAACGCTGCTGTAGTTTCATTTAATACAAAACGCCCTCTCTCCACTCTACATAGATCAATCTTGGGGAAAAGTACCAGACCACTAGTGCTTCAATTAGAGGAGAAACGTTTTAGGAAACGTAGGGGTGTGTTTAAAGATTTAAGAAAGGATTGAAAACGAAAAAAAATTAATAACAAAGAAAGTAGTAAAGATTATGGTGAACATTGTCAAAAGCCAGATATGACCACTTTAGAGTACGATCGCTGCAAAGAGGACTTTTTAAAAAATTTACCAAGCTCAGAAGAAGACAGAAGAAACGTTGAAATATCAACGATTCTTCAAAGAGATTCCAGTGAGTGGTTAGAACTTAGAAGGAAGCTTCTTACAGCCTCTAATTTCTCCAAAGTGGTCAATAGACGTCAAAATTCTAGTGTTAAAAATTTAGTTAAAAATCTTATATATCCAAAAAATTTATGTAATGTGCCGTCCATAAAACATGGAATAGAAAACGAAACAATCGCAATGGAACAACTAGCATCACAACTTAATATTAAAATAGAGCCTTGTGGTCTTTTTATTGATAAAGAGTTACCTTTTCTAGGTGCAACTCCGGACGGAGTTGTGCAGGGAGAAGACACAATAGTAGAAATAAAGTGTCCAATTTCTGCATTCAGGACTTCGTTGGACGATGCAATAGATAAAAAAAAAAATAAGGTTTTGGAGGAAAACGAAAGATGGACTTTCCATAAATTTGAAACATCCTTGGTACATTCAGGTGCAGGGACAACTACACATAACTGGGAGAAATACATGTATTTTTGGCGTATGGTCGGGATGCAAAAATCATATCAAAACTGAAATTATACAGAAAGACGATCATTATTGGGCACAATTCATGGAACCTAAATTAACAAATTTTTACTTATCATACATGTTACCAGAGTTATGTGATCCCAGACTTACACGGAATATGGAAATTAGGGATTTAAGGGAATTCACATAAATGTTCTTGCTTTCGTCATTCTCCTCCTCTTGATTCCTTTTTTTTTTTAATTTAAATGTTTTCATTAATAACAACTTATTTTAAAATTCGTTCTATTCTCCTCCTCCTCAAGTCGTACTCCTCATTACTGAGGGTCGTGATCCTCCCTTGAAAACAACTTTTCCCTGACGATGTTTCGCCATCTCTGTCTATCCTTGGCCAAGTGAAGCGCATCATGAAATTTCGTGTCAAGAGAAGAGCTTATCTGGTCAGACCATCGCAATGGGCTGCGACCTCTTGGTCGTTTACCATCCACCTTGCCGGTAACCATCAGTTGTTCGAGGTTATTGTGTTCTATTCTAAACCATCGTTAAAGCCAAAATGTATGAAACTTTCTAATCTTAATAAGCCGACTTATATGTACCAGCCGTTTGGGGCTGAAACACTACGGCCACAGGGTCCGAGTGCCCACTTAATTATTAGAGAAATCGCCAAGCGATTGGTCGACTCTTCACGTGACCAGAGGACTAGCCTATTTTTTGGCCAAAGAATCAGCAAAAAGAAAGTATTACTAATCAAGTTATTTTAAATCTTATTTCAATGAGTTTAGAATTCATGTTACTTTATTTCGATACCACGATGCCGGGAAATGACGCTACGTGCCGCGGGACGCTGCGGCATGACGCGACGCGCCGAGGGATGCTGCGGCATGACGTGTTATGCCGTTTCATTCCACGTAATGCCGCAGCGCGCCATTGCATCCCGCGGGACGTGTGGGTCACTTTGTGTCGAGGAATTATGATTGCTAAGCTGGTTGTAATAAGGTTGAAACTTGTGCAGCGGTCATTTCGGTTAATGGGGCGCAGTCCAGTCAGGGCGGGCTTTCAGCAGGATTCCACGGAACGCCGCGGGATGCCGCAGCACAACCTGCCGTGCCACGCCGTCAGTGAGTGAGCAATGGTCTTTGGTCGGTCATAGAACTAATGCAGTAGGTATATTGCGGATTTCGCGGTAAACTTTGCTTGCGTGATGTAGGTTGTGATGTCAAACAAAAGATTGGTGTAGTTCGTTTGTAGACGTCGCTACTCAAATATTATGTATAAATAACTTTGTCTTTGCTTTGTATTTGCTATGCGAATGATGAGCGTCCCATGTTTTTTTTGTTATTATATTATTATTTACCTGTCCATTTAAAAGAATTTTATATATACTGCACATACAATGTGAAAGCTAATTTTTATGTGAATGTAATAAATGAATGTTAAGTTTAATCATTTTATTTCTTGACATCCTTCCAACAATAGTACAGTTCACCCTAACTGAATCAGTATGTCAGTGCGAGTGGGATAGAATGATACATAGCGCGGGGAAGTGGGGGCAAAATCTGAATTTGAGCTGAACTATTACAAGCCCTTAAGTATTCGCGACAGAGACAGAGAGCAACACGACTTCCTCGTACGAAAGGGATGTAGCGTACCCTGCGCACGCTCCTTTATCATAAATAAAACTCGCAAATTTTTTGGAATTATTTTAATAAAAAAAGAATAGCGATCTTTTTATATAAATGAAAACATGGATTATTTAGATTTTTAAATTATCTATCCATTGGTGAAATCCCCAAATTAATAGAACGTCAACTTTAGCAAAAGATGCATGCAATCAATAATTTTAGTCACTTTTTTAAAAGGAGATTTTAAATGTATTAGTCACATATAAAAACAAATAATAAGGGGCAATGTGATGATAGGATATCTAACATTAATAATTTGCTTTCAGATGTAGTTTATTTCTCATAATTTTTGAGTTAATAGCCTCTGAATAACGAAGAAAAACGCGGTTTTAGTCGAGGTACCGCCTTAAGATGGGCACAGAAGGGCCAACCGCGGCCGCGAACCATGCGGCTGTTATTACTTCGCCACTAGCGCCTCACCTACCTCCTACCACCTACCTCGACTTTTCCAATCATAGTTATCGCTAATAGAATGACACTTTGTCCAATCATAGTTATCGCTAATAGAATGTCACTGTCTTGCCTCGACAGCGACGTTTTCCGTCACCATTAGTCAGACAGAGGTAATAAAATTATAATAAAAACTTTATTGTTCAAGAAAGCATTACAAAAGTAGAACTAGCCTCCACACTAGGATTTCATAATTATGTCGCGGAAACTAGTCTCCTCTTAGTAAAATATCGGGGCGGGATTTTATCGGGCACTGGATTTTCAAATCTAGGTGTTGAGCCGAGGGTTTAGAATTCCTCTGAGGGCATCCCAGCGGTCAAAAAACACACTGTTGGCTTTTCAACTCTCGGCGCTAAGAAGGGCATTGAAATTCCAGTGCGCGAAAAAAATCGCCGCGGGATATACACGCCCGTGCGTACCTGGGCTTACAAGATTATAAGATAAGTACGTAAGCACATACATAGCATAAAGACAGAAAGAAAGAAAAAAAATCACTCCGGGAGTGCCGACAGAAGTGAAAAAAGAATACTTTGCCATCGCTCACCGACATATCGGACATACATTAAAACCGAGTACATCCCGAGGACAGCAGAACACATCCGAAGCGGAGTCGGTTATGGTAACAGTGGCGCGTATTCAATGGTTTTTTCGCACCTCAAAAAATTCCTAACGCGTGTAAAGAAGTTTTCACTTCAAAATACATTTATTTAGCACAGGCTAAAATACACAGTATACCAGAGACATATATCAGATAAAAACAAATAAAAATGAAATAAAAAAGTGTAAAGTCCGCATCGGTCGGTAAGATTTCTGAGGTGACAATAATCTAACGGTGTCTTAGTACCATGTCGGAGGTATTTAAACCTTCCACTAAGAACTTTCAGAATTGGGTCGTTAAACCTTTGGGTAATTTTCTGGAGACTCATCTCGTCTCGTCTTCGGGTATTGGTATGTAAAGATTTTCACCCATCCGTGCTGATAACTATTGATATACATATATTGTTTGTTTTTATTTTTTCTTTAATCATCATCATTCTCCTGCCCTTATCAGATTTTTTTGGGGTCGGCGCAACGTGTCTTTTTTGTCCATACTTTTCTATTGATGATCTCGGTCGTTACCCCCTTTCTAACCATATCATCATTCACACAGTCCATCCATCGTTTTTTGGTCTTCCCCTACTCTTATAGCCATCGACATTCATAATCAAAACAAAACGTTCTGAATGCACGTGCTTCTGTGGCAAATAAACCTATTTTTCTTTTTTCTTTGGCACAACTTCGTCTTGGTCAACCAGTGGATAATTACCGACTAATTTATTATGACAACTAAGATAGTCTAGTAAAGAAATACACCAATCAGGTGATTAAGTAAACAACTTTATTTACTTCTAAAGGTCACTCTAATATTTATTAGTTTTGTGTAGATAAGACGGTTGCAGAATTTACTATTACTGTTTTAGGCACGGGTATATTAGACTAGCTGGCTACGACTTCTTTCAAATAGAAACTGGAATCCTTTGTTTGCCCCGTTTAGTTTGAAAAATCGGCTTATTAGTCGATTCACTCGAATTTACTCGCCTGAAACGGGCAAATCGTCACTTTTAAATAATATATATTTTTTTATACGCAACTCGCACGAATTGGCACATTTTGAATTTTATGCAAATATAATATCAAAGCATCTTCAAGTACTCTACTTCACTCTTTTACATACAAAAACTCAACTTTTACATGTTTAATGGACTAATATTTAATCCTAAATCGTATTACCCAGGGGATTGCAGGAGCCCATGTGTGCCCCACCGCCTGTCCAGATTGCGTCCTATTCAATTTGGGAGTGCAATATATCAACAAAACTCGGTAGATACAATCATTTGTAAGGCGTCACTAAGCACTTTGTACGATGTATTCATGTCCCGAACCCCAGATAGGGTTGTGCGTAGTGCTCTCAAGACAATTTTAAAATTGGTTTATTTTTTAGAGTTGCGTGAATTAGCAAAACGCGTATGGAATCAATTGGTCCATCTGTCACAGGTGTTTTTCTCGAAAACTTTTGTTTTGATTCGTAGGGCAAAAATTAGGTTACTTTCGGTTTGAGTCCCAAATCAACTCTTTTCTGAAAAAATATCTTACTGATTTGCAATTGCAAATGGAAAATAGCTGAAATATTGGGGTTTATTTATAAAGTTGCTTAAAGTTAATGATGTTAACTTAAAGTTAAGTTAATGCTAATGATTAACGCCTTCTTATTCATAATTTTTTGACGTTTAAAAACATCTGTTAGCTGTAAGCAAACATTTTAAACGTCTGTTAACTTTAAGCACAATTTTTAAACAAATCCTGTTCTTAAGTATGGACAGACATATACAGTACCTAACAGTACGACAGTCCGGCCGTCGAGAGAATTCCTGACACCTGTCAGTGCGACAATCCTAGTCGCTAATAAAGGTCAAATTCGCAAAACACGTATTCGTTTGTATAAAACTGACAGGTGCCAGGAACGCATTCTCTCAGAGGCCGAACTGTAGAGCGATATAAAAAAATTACTGTCATTACTTTCTGCGCTTTTCAGTGCGACAATCCTAGTAGCTAATAAAGGTCAAATTCGCAAAACACGTATTCGCTTGTATAAAACTGACAGGTGCCAGGAACGCATTCTCTCAGAGGTCGAACTGTAGGGCGATATAAAAAAATACTGTCATTACTTTCTGCGCTTTTCAGTGCGACAATCTTAGTAGCTAATAAAGGTCAAATTCGCAAAACACGTATTCGTTTGTATGAAACTGACAGGTGCCAGGAACGCATTCTCTCAGCGGCCGCACTGTAGGGTGATATAATAAAATTACTGTCATTACTTTCAGCGCTTTCAAGATTAAATTCTTCCTAATGTACCAACCCGTCAATCTTTTCTGAGTGCTTTAAATTGCAATGGAACTATTTTCCTGATTTATTATGACGTGCAAATAAAAAGTCAGAAAGAACGCTACGCGAAAACGAAGTGATAGCGCGGGCAGGCGATACGATGCGACGCTGTAGATCGGGGGAACAAGAAATTTCACATGGACAAAGTAACGGACAGAATCTAGTGAAAAAATAAAATTCAAACATTTCAATTTATTTTGTTCAAATACAAAACACCATGACGCCAATACATTTTTAATGAAATAATAATACGTTGCACAGTACAATGACAACCCTATCGCCTAAGGGCTATTGCACATCGCTTGGCTAATTTGGTGATGTTATACAAGTCGCCTCACTCTTTAGTCTGCCTATTACGATATTGGGCTGTCTTAGTGATGTGCATTTTTATGTGAGAGTTATCGATGGATTTGCGTTTTTGGAATTTTGAATGACACAAATTGATTGATGGGTAGGTAATACTTTCTTTTTGTGCAGTTATGGCATCTATAATTCTAAAAGCCACTTGATTGAAATAGCCGTTGAGATTATTGCAGAGCCACCAACATCCACCAGCCAAAAACAACCAACCAACAACCGACAAGTTATTGCCACGTCTTACATAATAATCAGTATCCATTCACATAGGTACTAATAATATTAATTTAACGTAGAAATCAATATTATAAGAACATGTTGTATTATTAACAGTCCTACTAGTCTCCTTTGCTTCTTCACTATTACCTTCTCATCATTCATGGCCTACCCATCAGCTTATAATGACTATCGTTCCAATTTGACAAAGAAAATTATGAAATAATCAACCAAAGTTCCTCTAGATATAACAAAAACCTGCTCCATAAAATGTCGACAAAAAACTCAACAAAACATCGATATTCTCACTCTTCACCATTCAACCCATCACCCGTATATGAATATTTAATTTCACCCCTTTCTGTGTTTATTTATTGGTCGTATATTTCATGGGCCGGGGTTGAATTTGCATGCGTTACCGCGTTAGTGTGTACGCTGTCTAAATTATTGTGGGGTTGGCCTTCTGTTGCAATGAATAAACGCAGATAACGGTGACGGGATGTAGAAGTGACTGGAAGTGACGATGGGTATGACGTCATGTTGTGAAATGTTTGTGTGCTTTTGCTACTTTGGGCTTACTATATTTTTTTTTTGTTTTCATGTGGGCTTGTTTTTGGTATGTGTGTACAGTTCGACACAACTTAGATGTAGCATCGGCAAAATTCGTAAACGTTCGTAATTCGTAATTCGTATTCGTAAATCTTTATTACTACTTTAGGAGAAATTGATCAATTTTTCCTAAAGTAGTAATAAAGATTGGTGATTTTGAAGGCGCACTTAGTTCGGATGTGATCGGTTTTACGAATTTTGCCGATGCTACATCTAAGTTGTGTCGAACTGTACTGTTTTGTGCAGGAACCTCTTCTTATTTTCGTGTCTATGGTACTCTTCTTCGATGTTTTATATTGTTTGAGCCCAGTAAGTGGCCACGTTGATTGCGGCATCAGAGTCATTATTCAGGTCATCCAAGGTGCAGGTGAATGGGGACTTAGGGCACTCCAGTAAGTGGGGCATGTTTTGATTAAAGGTAACTCACTCGCAATGGGTATTGGATGGGTCAGTAATCCCCCACTTTGATAAACTATGGTACACTTAAACAGATACTTAAATATTAGCTTAAAAAGTTAAGGTGAGTGAATATTATGAATGAACAGTCACTATGATCTTCACAAAAAACTTTGAACGATCGAATTATAAAAAGCAACTGGCCAATATTTGAAACTTAATACTAGACTAATATACTCGTAGACTGTGCGCAAAGGCAAGAACTATAAATCCTTTCGCACCAACGCTATAGCTCTGGCATTTAACTTTATCTCTGCAACAAGTAAATATTAGTACCCCACTAATAAACTACACCGATAAGCCGTATCTAGGAATACTAATTTATCTAAACCCTTCTGCGGTCGATATGTCGATGTCGACGTGTAACGCACTGCATGCATTTCACATCACTATTTTTATTGTTTTAAAGCCATTGATACACCGGCGATTGTTATCAAAACATTGTTCGGTATGGATAAACCATAATTTGTTTGTTTTGGTAACGTTTGGTACATTGTCCTGCTACGATATTTCATTTACTTCTGAATTATTTATTGGTTAATGAATAATATTTAGTGGCTCGAAGTTGATTAATATTAGTTTGGTAATTGTGTGTTATTCTGGGCTATTATTTATGGTTGAAAGACTGGAATACAATCAAGTATCAATAAATTCTTGATTTAATTTTTTAGGTATCAAGTAATCCATTTTAGAATTTTGATATTTTAATTAATATTACAGAATTTTCACAGTTAATTTTACCTCTGATTTTGCATCACTGTCAAAATCACAGTGATTTTTATGGTAGTGGCAGTAAGGCTGCAATTGGATTGCTGCCATTGACAAGTTTGTTTAAATCACAGTGATCCTTATTTTCGTTACTCTAAGGATGCTATTGGGTTGCTGCTGTCACATGTATGAAAAAGTCTCTGTCATCTGTGAAAGGACTTTAGGTTGACCGGTAGACGTCATGACGTCAGCGCCGGTTGTTACTGAAAACCAGTACTGTACATTATCGCGCTGTGCTCGGCATAATGCTGTGATACTATGTAAGGCAGAGGTCTCGCATAGTATCACAACATTATGCTGTAGATGGATGTGACGCATATTTTGAACCCACTTGTTCTATCTAGGTAATATTATTATTCCTATATTTTTTTAATTATTTTCTATTTTTAACCGACTTCAAAAAAAGGAGGAGGTTCTCAATTCGTCGGAATCTTTTTTTTTTATGTATGTTCCCCGATTTCTCGAAGACGCCTGGACCGATTTGGAAAATTTTTCTTTTGTTGGAAAGGGTATACTTCCCAAATGGTTACATGAGAATTTTATCAAAATCGGACAAGCGGTTTTTGAAAATCAACAAAAATCTAAAAATTTTTCTACATTGTCTACATTAACGATCTTTTTGTTTACTTTTTCGTGTTAATTTCGGAAGTCGGTGTCAACAAACGAAAATGCGGAATCAACGACACCGACTTCCGAAATTAAAGTTATTTATCACTTTGTAGTGTTTTTTTTTTTTAAGTCGGTTGTTTTTTTTTTTGTTGTTGCTAAATTAGCCTCCACTGATATAGGTTTGGAACAAAATGGGCAATCAGCGCCGCGACTACCTTACCGACTAGCTAATGTTTTTACAAAAACGGTGAAGGAAAACATCGTGAGGACACCAGTATGTCCTAGAACCAAAAATTCGAAGATATGTGACATCTACCAACCCGCACTGAGTCCACGTGGTGGATTACGGCTCATTACGGCTTATTCCTTCTCACTCAGAGAGGAGCCCTGTGTCCCAGAAGTGGGAACCTTATGATTATGATTATGCTATAAGCATGTGCTATCCATAGTTGGTATTCGTTTGTTCGTGTAATTCGTTCGTTCATTCATTTTCCTTTAGTTCTTTCGTCTTCGTGTACATTCGTGTGTTCGTTCGCTCAAGAGTAGAAGAAGATGGTACATACCTGCAATTCTTGTAAATAAATGTGTTGTACAGACGCCAGCACATCAAGCTACCCGAAACTGTCAAATTTTCTCAATCAACTTTGAACCGTAGGTGTTTCAGCGATAAAGTTGAAAATCTATTAAAGAAATTTGACAGATTGTAGTAGCTTGATGTGCTAGCGTCTCGTCAGTCGTCTGTACTTACGTAAGCGTGGGAAAGACTTGTAGATTGATACAATGACACAGACTGGGCAGGGGATACGGGGAATCGTGTGTTGTATCAGCCTGTACATCTAATTGAACTATTTTGCGACAGCCGGTCGGTAGAAGTCTGAATATGTGTCCGGTTATTGGCGATAGGATCTTCCTGTTATAATTTATAAGACACTTAAGATAAACTGGTGAAATGTGCTTTTTCCTAGTGGAAGAATTAGCATTCGCGCTTAGGACCACGGCCAATGAGGCAGACTCAATGTGTACTAAAACAAAATAAGTTAAATGTCTTCCGAATAAAGAAACATTAAAAAATTAAATGTCCGGACTTTTCTTTTCCATAAAAAAAAACTGTCTGACGTGAATTTTATTCCATAGACAAAATACATCTGACGATGGAAAAATCAGCTCTAGGAATGATTCTTATACAATCTTGCAAACTCATCTGTTATTAGCTTAAGAATTTGTAATAACAATTTGAGTTCATAACTTGGCTAGACTACCGCATCTGCCGAACAATGAATCGTAAAACAGAAACTAAGCTCTCTTAGTTACACAAGAATTTCCTAAGTTATAAAATACTAGCTTTTACCAGCGGCTTAATAAAAGGTCTTCATCCGAATCCGTTCAGTAGTTTTTGCGTGAAAGAGTAACAAACATCCATCCATACACACAAACTTTCGCGTTTATAATATTATAGAAGAAAGTAGGATCTGCCATACCTAATTTTCTGGTTGAAAATGACAGGCATATCGTTTTCAATTTTTGAACATAGTAAGTACCTACGTGGTAATCATAGTACTCGTAAGTACCTGTTCAGGTGGAGATTCATAGACGACTCCGCCTTGGAGTGTAAATGTGGTGCTGTTCCACAAACGATGGAACACTTAATATCGGGTCCTGCGTGTCCTGTCAGCTGCATATACAGGAACTGATGGAGGCTGGTGATGGCGCCAAAAAAGTAGCCGAATTCTGGGCCGAGTCCATTTAGATTGCTATCGACACGCTAAGAAGAAGAAGAAGTACGTGGTAATTGGACAATATATTACCACGTAAAGATAATTATGATTTGGACGAATAAGGAACATGTTGTGAGGAAATTGAGTATGAATGTGGGTGGTTTTACGAGTAGGAGAAGCCAATAAGGGATGGATGAATAGGTAGAATGAAAGACGATATGGCTAGAAAGGGGTTGAATACTGACATTAAGTCTGATAGAGATGTATGGAAGGAGAAATGCTGCGCCAATTCGCGAATAGATTGTGATAAGGGCAGAGGATGATGACTTGGAGCTCTGTAATAGTATTATGATACCCACAGAAAGAATGATTGTGGCCAGTTATAAAATTTTATGGGGAAACGCACGCAAAAACGAAACGAAACGAAACGAAAAAAAAACGAAACGCACCAACTTTGAACGCACCAAAAGTATTCCTGTAAAAATTAAATATTATTATAATTATTTACTCTTTGAAATGCATCAACGATGAAACAGAAGGGCATGAAGGTTTCGTAATAAATGATATCGATAGACGTTTCGTTTGGTGCATTTCAAAGTTGGTGCGTTTCCAGGAATACCCCAATCATATGAATTATATCCAATTTATACCTTTAATACCTACTAGTTTTATCTGCCTACCTACCTTTTCTATTAAAAGTTATAACACAAGAAAATCCGCACTTTGTACCAACTCCGTTTCAAATCTATTTACTAACGAACTCAAATTCAACCGATCTGAAAATATTAGTCTACGTAAAGTTCCGTTTCACGTTTCAAAACTTTTCATATAACTTGCGGTCTTTGTACCATTCTGTTTGACTTCTAAAACGGCGTCGGAGTGAAACGGAACGTTCTATTCAATATGGCAGCCTTAATAAAGTATAACAATAAGTTTTTGAAGTTAAATACGTAGACGTTGGGTTCGGAAATGTCGATTGAAATAATTTGATTCTTTTTGGGAATAAAATGTGGATTTTATGAGTTGCAGAAGATTGTTTGTTCTGAATTTCTTTCATTATCTTAAAGGGTGTACTTATCGCAAGAACTTTCACAAGTTGAATATGCTTAGCGCAGCCTGGGTTATCCTGCATATCCGTGATGTCTGTCTAAACTTGTAATCCCGCGTTTACACCAAGGTATAAAATATGTATTATAATAAAATTATATACATTTACAAAATAATGTATATACATTATTAACCGACGAAAAAACAGAGGAGGTTATCAATTCGACGCGTATATATGTATAAATTTTTTTTTTTTTTATGTATGATCACGCATAACTTTTTACAGAGCAATCCGATTTTGATAGTTCTTTTTCTATTGGATAGGATATACCCCGAAGTTGGTCCCATATAAATTTAGAAAAAAAAATCCAACCCTAAGGGTAGGAAAACAGGGGATGATTGATTGTTCACTCACTGATTGTAATGTATGACCACGCATAACTTTTTACAGAGTAGTCCGATTTTAATAATTCTTTTTTATTGGATAGGACATACCTCGAAGTTGGTCCCATGTAAATTTGGAAAAAAAAATCCTACCCTAAGGGTGGGAAAATAGGGGTGATTTATTGTTCATTCACAGATTTTAATACTGAGCCGTGTATTACAATTAAAATAAAAGACCTATCTATGTTGGTATATAAAGCCTGTTTTTTTAAGTATTTTATTATACATAAAAGAATAATTAAAGTAGGATTATATAACAGTTAATATCTAAAGTAAGGTAGGTAGCTACGAGGGCGGGATGATAAGTAACTAGCCTAATAAGAAAACACTTAACTTTCCGTGATAAAATTAATTTTATTTTTCGACATAGATCCTTGAACCTCTACGCACTTATTCCATCTTCGTTCTAAAGCAGTAATGCCTTCCATAAAATGATTTCTTTCGATGCCTGCAAAATACTCCTCTACAGCGGCTATGACTTCATCATTTGTGGCAAATTTCTGTCCGCCCAAAAAAGTTTTGAGCTTAGGGAATAAGTGGAAGTCTGATGGCGCTAGATCAGGCGAATAAGGTGGGTGGGGCAGCAAATCATACTTCAATTCGTTGATTTTTGCCATAGCTTTAACACATGCGTGAACCCTAGCGTTGTCTTGGTGGAAGATGATTTTTTTTTTCGCCAAGACTGGTCGTTTTTGCTGAATACATTGATGAAGCTTATCTAGAAGATTAGCGTAGTATTCTCCATTAATTGTTTGACCTTTAGGAATGTAATCTATCATCAAGATCCCATCTGCATCCCAAAAGACGGAAGCCATCACTTTTCCAGCCGACTTTACAGCCATGGCTTTTTTTGGAGCCGGGCATCCCGATTGAGTCCACTGTTTTGATTGAATTTTTGATTCTGGCGAGTAATGATGAACCCATGTTTCATCTGCTGTTACAAATCGACGTAAAAAATCGGCCTTATTACTCTAAAAACGGTCCAGACATTCGTTTGAGTTTTGCACCCGAATCCTTTTTTGATCGTGCGTAAGCAATCGCGGCACCCAACGTGCCGATAACTTTTTCATATTTAATTCCTCACTTAGGATATGATGTACCCGTTCTTTTGAGATACCTGTAGTGTCAGCTATTTCAGATAACTTCAATCGTCGATCTGCTAAAACCAAATCATGTACTTTCACGACCATTTCCGGAGTCGTGACGCTTTTTGGACGTCCGGGGCGGGCTTCATCTTGGACACATGTACGACCACGTTTAAACTCAGCCACCCAGTTTTTTACTGTGGCATAAGAAGGAGCACATTTACCCGAAACATTCTTTAACTCGTCATAGATATCTTTCCCCTTTATGCCCTTCATATGAAGAAACTTTATCACCGCTCTTTGTTCAATTTTATCCATTTTGAAAACAGTTGACGAAATATATTTTCAAATGACAAAAAATCAATAAAATTTTCACGCCACCAAATTCAAATTTAGAACACAGGTGGCTAGAGATACGAATTTAAAAATGACATATATATTTTTTCGTACCAACCTGCAGAGCGGCTCATCCCACTGCCTCTGGGAAGATAGGTTCGCGGGCCGATCTGTATCCGGGCAAGCCATTTTCCAGGCGTTCTCCGCGTCGGCCAAGCACGGCACTTCAGAGTCAACCAGGGAGGGGGCTAAAATCTTCCCGGTCAACTTTTCGGTGCTGTGGACAGAGGACAGGAACGCCGGTAAGCTAATACTGGTAATTTTGCGGACGCCGAGGCCACCAAAGCGGATGGGTAGTGTGGCTTGCAGCCACGCTCGGTCGTCCAAGGCCACATTTAGAATTGATGTTAATGTCCTGCGAATAATTTGGTCAATTTTGTCCAAGAGGTTTGGCTGCTTCCATAAAGGGGAAGAGCGTAGAAAATATATAAAATTTGGGCCAAAACAACAGTATCTAATTAGGGTGAATGCCTTAGGTATACTTGCATTAGTTTAAGAACTTATTTATTATATAAAATAAAAAAGGTTTTTATTTTTTGCTTTTCAGTTTTTTCGGAGGTTTATTTTTT
The DNA here is from genome assembly GCA_947508005.1 of Amphipoea lucens. NCBI lineage: Eukaryota > Metazoa > Arthropoda > Insecta > Lepidoptera > Noctuidae > Amphipoea > Amphipoea lucens. The sequence goes on along the minus strand of OX382379.1, from coordinate 8,983,217 downwards.
TTGTTAAATAGTTTTTTTTTGTGTCTACTGTTTTCGTTTATCGTTAACAACTTGAACAAGTTTTAACTTATACAAAACTTGTCGAAAAGGTAAACAAAATAGTTTTTGAAAACAAGTGTAACCTATTATACAGTAACCTATACATTCTGGCAAATAAATGAATTACAATTTGAATTTGACGTCATCTTGTATTTAATATGAGTGTATACATGCCCAAGTTTAACAAAAACTTGTGCAACCCCGGTTAGCACAATTTGTTGATGGCACAAGAGAAGAAGTCTATATTATGGTGTTATAGCTTTTGTCAGCGGCTTCATCCACGTGGAGGTCATAAATTATCTCACAGTAATCTACATTCGAAGTCGGGCCAAAAAGTCTCCTATGTCCCAACCCAAGCTAAGGTCTATCCGTGTGCCAAATTTCAACCAAATCAGTTCAGCCTTTAAGTCGTGAAAGTTAACAGATATACAGACAGACAGTTACTTTAGCATTTTTATTATTACTATGGTTTTTTTCGTATAATACGTCGAGTTTCGCTTCTATACGGAGTATTTTTTTCTATGGCGTAAAGCTTCGTAAAAACTCTATTCGTAAACATGACTACAGATAGAACACCATTATTTCTATCAACAAATTAAATAACGTTTAAAACTGGGTTGACAGACAAGCAACAACAAATAGATACATACTTTTTACAAGCTACCGAAAAAAAATTAAGATCAGTTTTAGAAGAACCGTTTGATTAACGAGTTTAGTTTTTGTTAGCTTCATTCCAGACCGTTAGTTATGGCCATGAAATACTGTAGTTGAGCGATTGTGAGGCGTTGTCGGTTTAATATTAATTGTTGTGTATCTTTCATACTGGCTGGAATTAATAATAATTAATAATAAAATGTTTTTTTTTTTAATATGAATTCTAAATATTATTTCAACATTCTATTCGCAAGATTCGTACTATGGAAGAATGGGCATAGACTGCTGAATTAAGGAATGCAATGAATGGTTAAAAGGAAAATGGCCATAATCATAAATGATTGGTGATAAGGCATTCTCATAGATATTATGTAGATCTTGCTGATATGAGGAAAGAAGAACAAAACCAGCAGAGTGATTGCGTAAAACACATTTTGACAGTTCAATAACATTCATTACGTTATTTACGTTGTTGAGCAAACAGATTTTACGAACTTAGGATTAGAAATATCCTTCAAAATGATTTATATTGTGATTGATAGTGTGTTATGTAATGAGGGTGCGGTATAAGGTGACTTATACTGCACCATTGTTCTTATTCTATTGGAACTCCGTACTAAAGTTCGTTTTTAGCAATAAAGTTGAAAATCTATTAAAGAAAGACAGATTGTAGTAGCTTGATGTGCTGGCGTCTGTATCTACTAATCTGATATGTAAGACTTTAGTGTTTGCGTTTTTAGGGTTCCGTACCTCGAAAGGAAAAAACGGAACCCTTATATGATCACTTTGTTGTCCGTCCGTCCGTCCGTCTATCTGTCTGTCAAGACCCTTTTTTCTCAGGAACGCGTTTAGGTATCAAGCTGGAATTTATATCAAATACTCAAGTCTACTGTTCCTCGGAGCTGTGGAAAAATCAAACTTCTAAGCACAGATAAAGAAAAAATTGCGAAAACCGTCAATTTTTAGTTACATCATACAATAAGAATATTTTAAACAGGTTGATACGGAACCCTTGGTGCGCGAGTCCGACTTGCACTTGGCCGGTTTTTTTTAGTATAGAAGTTTGACATTACGCCTGTCAAATTAGTATCTGGGTTTAAAAAACGAACTTTAGGCTAGGCCAGCATCCCAATTGGGTAACACACAATCAATCTCAATCTGAAGGATATTGCTAATCCATTGCTTCATATGTTCGAACAGAAGTTGTCTTTTAACACCTACGAGTGAAAGTAGGTTGGGTTTTTGGAACGAAGTTCCTTATTCTACGTTATACCCTGCACACTTGGCCAATGAGTACTAGATCGTAAAAAGTGTATCAAAGCGGAAAAGCGAAAGGAATAGTACCTACATCTAAAACAATTCGCACTCAAAATCTTAAAATTTGCGGTTTAAGACATTTATTTCTCAAACGGAATACAATTTACATAACATGAGAAATGCAAGTTAATCTTAATACTTGATACACGATCTTATGAAGAGCGGCAGGTACTTGTAAATAAATTACTACTTAAGTAGTAGTTCAGAATAGTAGTAGAAACACAAATATATTTTTGTTTACACTGCTACGGGTACAACATGAGAAAGTGAGGGTATCATTACATGACGTATCGTTTCTTGATGGCAAGTCAATAGCAATTACTCATTGATAATAGTAGCAAGGCGCAGTAGCGTGCATTGCATATAGGCATACAAGCAGTGCCTACCTCGATATATTAACATAATCCTGTTAATTACATTTTAGTGTGTGCCCCTCAATTAAGAAACTCACTAAATTATTATACCTAACAAAAAACAAAATTTCATACAATCATCATCATCATCATCAGCCTATAATGTTCCCACTGCTGGGACACAGGCCTCCTCTCTGTGAGAGGGATTGGGCCGTAATCCACCACGCGGGCCCAGTGCGGGTTGGTAGATGTCACATGTCTTTGAATTTTTGGTTCTAGGACATGCCGGTTTCCTCACGATGTTTTCCTTCACCGTTTTGAGAGCAGTGGTGATGAAATAATTTTACACAAAGTAAAGCGCCTGTCTGGGTTCGAACCTACGACCTACAACTCGTAAGTCGCGGCCGATACCACTGCTCCACCACTGCTCGCCTTCATACAATGTATGAAGATTTTACTACACGGCACCGCTTATATGCCTATATGCAATGCACGCCACTGGCAAGGCCGCAATATTTTTTGAAGTGAAAACTTCTTTAGCGGCGTTGAACACTTTTTGTAATGGGTAAAAAATGTTAAACTCGCGTCAGGGCATCGCGTCAGGACACGTGACCGTCAGGAGAGATTTCCCCCCCCCCCATCTCTTTCTACGGCGGCGCCAACCGAAGTGAACCAAGTGAGACACGACAAAGATGGCCGAAGAAAATGACATTTGACGTACAAATGTTTGAAAAGTCAGTTTCGTAAACAATAGTACTTCGAGGAGCCGCAGTTGTATTTAATTTATTTTGAACTTCTGTTTAACCAATTTAGTTTATTATTATATACCTACCTACAATAAAAAATAGAAGCGACGAAAAATATAACGAAGCACATTATAGCAACAAGAAATACTGTGGGACATTGCTGCTTTTGTGGGAAAACAATGCTTCCGTGTCGACCACGGAAGTTTACACCCTGCAGGGAGATGCTCCAGTAGGGTGTGGCTGTGAAGCTATGTTGCAAAACATGCTCCACTTCCTATCCTGCCTTATTTGTCCTACCCAAAACATGCAGTCAAAGTGACCTCTGCGCTGCCACCGACGACAACGTGGAAGTGGCAATATTTTGAGCCAACAAGATCTAAAGTAAAAGAGAAGAAATTTAGGGAGTAGTTCATTAATAAAAAGCTTGTATACAAATATCAGTTTATTTTTATAATACTTGTACGCACCGGGACTTACAGCTTAGTACGGCTGTTATTCCAAATGCATACAGTGTGGCTAAGTTTGTAACAATTGAGCCTGGTATCTATGGTTACCTCACCCTACTGATTATAAACCTACAGCAACTACTCAACACCCTAGTTATCCTAACACCCTAACCTATCATACAAGCCTACGGGAGACCTACGGGAACAGACAGAATTTGGGTAGGAATAGGGGTTTGTGTACGTCGTGCAATGTGTACACAGGAAATAGTTTTGTCATTGCCGGTCCCACAGACTCATAGAACTGGTGATGGCTAAAGGTGTCTTGGCCATAGTGAGAGGAATTATGGAAGATGAATCAAACTCTACTCCAGCTTGATGACGAATTTATTCATTTACTAATTACTAATTTATGTGGAACAAATGTATGTCGCTCTTGATGCTGACGCTGGCGTATGTAACTCTTGCCTGTTCACGGCTGAACAATACTCTAAACTCTAATTTGGCTTCTAAAACTTGTGCAAGCAGAACAACATTTTTAAAATGTTTGCTTTTCATTTGCTATCTGTGCCATCTCTTCTCTAGGCCGTTTCATTTTCTGCTATTCGTAGTGAAGCACCACCCTTACTAGTCCTATTGACCTGAAATACAAAACTAATGTTATAAATTCTTTCTCTTCATTATCTTATTTATACTGATTTAATTAATCAGTAGCGGCATCAAAATAACAGTCATTATTATTCTTATGGCGGGTTTTTTTTTTGTTACAATGAGTTTTGTACAGGCAAACGAAGTTCTTCGTAAAATTGTAAATTGGATAGGCACCTAATTCGTAAATCATGCCAGGCTGCCCCTGTTTAGCGTTAGTGCTTGTGTCAGTGTTTTTATTTTCTATTATGGAGACCTCTCCCTGACCAATTCTTCCAAAAAATCTAAGGATTAGAAGCAAAAGCAAGCATAAGTATAAGAAATTGAGAATGTTTATAAAACATAACTTACTTTGAACACATTTTAGCTGTAACAGTAGGTACACACCTTATCCTCCTCTAACCAATATTCAATTCTTTGCCCTTTATTGCAACTAGTCTCCGGTCTTAATTTCATTTATTTTAAATACAAAAAAAATATTCAAAAGTTTTTTAGTTTGACACATACAATATCAAATTCATTCATTGACATATTCATATTGTTTCCATGACGACCATGACGTTGTCGCGTCAAAACTGTTGAAACTGTAGACAATAAATTAGTTTTTCATACGTAATAATGTCTATGGACACAAATATTCGGTTCGTAGACAGATATTCTCGTATGCCGATTTAATGTGTTGACCAATTTGTTGGATGACTTCATTATAATGGCAACATTTAGAAGTTGTAGGACATTCTAGTTATAGAACGTTTATGAAGCGTTTTATGAATACAAAATTTTATCGAATGTTTTAAAGGCCTATTGAACATTTTAACTAATGAATGGTTTTAAACCTTCAATAGGCTTTTTTTATGAATAAGACCGAAAGTGTTTAAAATATGGAAATTGAACAAAGTGCATCTATTAATGAAAAAAGTGACGCAGAAATATTGAAAAAAAAATGAGTAATATTAATTAAATTAATAATTGATTTATTTCAACGGTAATATTCAAGTTTTCACTTCTGCCGGCACTCCCGGAGTGCAACCCGTCTTTTTTTTAAATTTGTTAATGTTTAAAAAAATATAGCGTTTCGGTTGGTATAATTTTGCAGCTTGAGAAGCTTATTAGACTAATTATTGTTGAACTTTTATTGGTCTGTTGAACATGAAGTTGTGTTAAAAAAATTATCTAATACGATTTCTCTAAACACAGCTAGTTTTCATAAAACATAACGGGATTTGGAATAAGATTCTCCGTTACGTTTCATATTAAATTGAACGTCTTTTAAATGAATACAGTCATAATCTTGTGCGTAGGAGTTGATTACCTATCAAGCCAAAAAGGGCTTAATAAGTTATTCGATGAAAAACTACATTTTTTTTGTAAAATTTATATTGTCAGTAGCAGGTGGTAGCAGCATGGAGTTTGGATTTGTAACCATGGGACTGAACGGCGAAAAGCGGGAAATAAAAGCGGGTAATCCCCGAATGTCATGTCCCTTTAAAAACTCTACCACTCAATAAATCTCAATCATTGGACATCGGTTATCATCAAATATTGGTATCGAAACACATATAGTCCGGTGTTTCTAAATTTGTCAAATATGTAAACAACAATGGCTGCTCGAAATTGAATAAAATCGATATACAAGAACATTTATTCTAAGTAGGTAATGTTTGTTTTCGTCTATTTAGCTCGGAGATTTATACGATAAATGTTCTTGTATATCGATTTTATTCAATTTCGAGCGGCCATTGTTAGCTTAGCAGTATTTACGATACACTTTTTTGTCATTTTTTGGCAGCTTGACATTTGTGTGTTGTCAAGTTGCGTCATATAAGTTGCTACGGCCTTTCTCCGTGTGATAACCGACATACAGTATATTGTAGTACTCTCATCATAATCAGCCTATAATGTTCCCATTGCTGGGACACAGGCCTCCTCTCTGTGAGAGGGAGTGGGCCGCAATCCACCACGCGGGCCCAGTGCGGGTTGGTAGATGTCACATGTCTTCGAATTTTTGGTTCTAGGACATGCCGGTTTCTTCACAATGTTTTTCTTCACTGTTTTGAGAGCAGTGGTGATGAAATAATTAACACAAAGTAAAGCGCTTGTCTGGGTTCGAACCTACGACCTACAACTCGTAAGTCGCGGCCGATAGGTACCACTGGGCCGCCACTGCTCTCTCGGTGAATTTCTATAGAAATCAATAGGTACCTACGTGTCACAGCACATTCTTTGGACGTGTCCAGTTATGTTCTCACGATGTACCGAGAACTATCGGGATTGTGAGGAAATAGAGCTCAATATTTCTCCACATCTGTTTTGTTTTATAGATAACGTAAGATTTGTGGAATTCCTATGACATACTCGTAATATTATCCGACGAATTCTGTTAATTAATGTAACCGTAAAAACGTGAGTTTGAAGTGAGATATCAATAGTGTCATTCCCTAGAATTTAGGTGGAAATGTGGAATGATAGCTTACTTCAACTAAGGTATCTATTAGTGAGATTTTTACAGAATAGACCGGCTGCCTGGTACTCAATCGTCATAATAAAGGTTTAATCTGTCAAGCTCCGCTAATGAGACACAATTGATTTTCTATTGTTTCGTCGCCGATCGGCGACGCGCGCCGCTTGACCGGTTAATTTCAATCTAAACCAAGATATTACTAAGATCTTTTCGTAAAAACTACTCTTATGGGGGATTGGGACTAGATATAAGCAAGATTTTGAATAAGCTGGCAACAGGAAGAAAGAAAGGAGGCTACTTTGCCTATATCAGTCACCATTGCTTGGTATGTTTGTGAAATTCGCCCTTTGGTAACATATACGCAATGGATATTGACTGTTACAAGTGTGTCCCTCAAGGGAGCATTCTTTCACCTCAAAAGTCTACCCGCTTCTGGCCAGAATAAAGCAAACATTCAATTAGATTTTCTAATCTTAAAACCGACTAAACTAAAATTCCTCGCACTGTGGTTTTACCATAAATCAATTATGATTGTGTATTATTTAGAAACAGAACCAACAGGATATTGTTTAGCTTTGTGGTTGATATTAACCGTCTGCGACCGCAACATTCACAGAATAGTACAGAAGGCAGATTTCATACAGTGAGCGAAAACAGGCGTACGCTCACATAGACGCGTACGTGCGGCGATCTCAAATAAATTCCAGTCGCGAGTGCACTTGCACTCGCTGTACGTGAAGCGTGTGTATGTGTGCGTGCGTTTTGCTCGTTGTATGGAGCCGGCCTTCTGTGACTGAGCTGTTGGCTATTGGTTAACCGCAGCAGATGAACCATTTTGTGTTACGATGATACGTCGTCGGTGAACATGGAAGTTTCTATGGATACTTTTTTATGTTTTAAAGGTGATTTTTTAGGGAGTTTTCTTGGATGTAATTCATACAGCTGTGGTGGAGCAGTGGTGGCCCAGTGGTATCGGCCCCGTGGGTCGTGAGTTGGATCTCAGGCAGGCACTTTGTGTATTTAATTTCATAACCACTGTTCTCAAAACGGTGAAGGAAAACATTGTGACGAAACCAGCATGACCTAGAAAAAATTCGAAGGCTTGTGACATTCAACAACTCGCACTGGGCCTGCGTGGTGGATTATGACCCACTCCCTCACAGAGAGGTGGTCCAGTGGGAACATGATAGGCTGATTATGTTATTGTAATCCAAACTTAATATTATAAATTCGAAAGTAACTCTGTCTGTATGTTACCTTTTCACGCCTAAACCACTGAACGGATTTCAATAAAATTTGGCAAAGAGATAGATGGCATCCTGGAGAAGGACATAGGCTACTTTTCGTCCCGGTAGCACGTTCCCGTGGGATATATTCTGACATCCACGCGGGTGAAGCCGCAGGCAAGAAGCCGCAGGCAAGAAGCTTGTCTGAAATAAGTTACTTCACTGTGAAACTAACTTTTTTGGCTGACAGACTTCTCGAAAATTCAAACTAAACAAAAATATCGACAAAATTATTATGACTATTTCCCAAAGACGTCGTCAGAGGAGTAGGCATAGCATACTATTTTGTCAGTTTTCTTTAGTCGCTAGGAAATATGCGCCTATGGACACTAACTTTGCTCAAGTGCAGGCTCCTGGTTGCTAATGAGAAACTAATGAATGAACCCAATAACAACTTGCCCGACCTGGACTGACTGAAATTAAGTGTATATAAATGTAGATAATTAAAATCTCCTTTCGTATCAGGACGAGAAAAGTTTTTACCGTGGTCAAAAGATTAGCCGGTCAGTCCAGTTGATAAGGGGGCTGTCTTTACAAACAAATATGTTATCTGAATACAAATCAATAAAATAAGTGGCATCGTTGGAGTTAGTGACAGAAATATTTCACACAGTAAGGTATTTGGAGCATTTAAATGAATATATCTTTGTTTCATTTTGGAGATCTGTTCTGAAATAATTATTGAAGTTTTTAAAAGAACGTTTACGAGTTACAATGCTTGCCTATACATTTGATGTTCTGATTTGAGGGAAAAATAAGTTGGAAAAATGCCTAATCAGTTTGCAGAAGCAAATCTTATTGATTAGTGTGGTGGCTTAGATACGGATTTTGGTCCTTCATCCGATTCTAAGATTTCAAATGATGCATCATTATGTTAATAAGAAAATGCATATTTAAATGTCAACCTTTTTATGTAAACATTCATATTTGACAAAGTAATATCATTTATACCTCTCAATTTAAGCATGGCATTTACGGAACCCACACGAAAATAGGACTTTTTTTTACAAAAATATTTTTTTTTACCCAAATGTGTAAAAGGTGGACCACCCCTGACTCTGGTAGCCAACTAACTTACGACCGCCATTAATTTTAAATGATGTCAGTGGTTGTCAACAGTTGGGCCAACGTCTTTTTTTCTCGATAATAATTTTACACGATTTATGTGTTTTGATTGTGTTCCTTGAATTTGTATTAATTTATTTTTCATGTTTCGTTATTAGCTTTTTATAACTTTTATTGCTTTGGCTTAGCCACTTAACCCGTTCTGTTTTTGTCCCTTATAAATTTTATTTTTCATTATATTCGTCATTTCGTTTTTAATAAAGGAAGTGAATCACTCAGGTATTTTTATTAAATGTCTGCTTATAAGGCAGCCTTTTATTTTTCTCAAGTTTTTAATTAGACTAAGGTATACCTCTTTTCCAAGTTATTATTGATTAGTACTGCGGTTAAGCTTTTTTTTCCTTTTATTGCTTTCGTCATTTGTTATTGAATATAGATATCAATGAACTCAACTTATATTTCAGTAGCTGCGCCCCACGGTTTTACCCGCATAAGTCTCGATCCCGTGAGAATATCGGGATAAAAAGTACCTATATCCTATTCCAGGTTATGGTCTATCCATGTGCCAAATTTCATCCAAATTTGTTAAGCTGTTTTAGCGTGAAAGCGTAAAATATAAACATACAAAAATCTAATCTCTATAATATTAGTTTAGAAAATTAATACTTAGCAAAACACTTTTTCTCTTTAACTAACTACATTAATGGTATGAAACCCATAATTTATCCAGTTATTTATTCGATATTCAATTCCTGAAAAGATCTAATCAGTAGCATCAAACAATACCTCAACACATTCCTTTCAACCAATTCCAAAATCGTCAAAAAGTCCTCAAGCACCAGATATATTTACTACCTTTTTTTGTAAACCCAGAGAGACCCATTAACACTTAACAAACATGAATAATGTCCCAGACCCGTTCCCAAGACCGTAATGCCCAAGAATTTCATTTTCATCATGTTTTTGTGTCGTTTTTCTCGAGACACTGCTACCAAAGAAGTTATTAAGGTGATAACATCGCTCTCAACAATTTACTGACCACCTCTATTAGCGTTGGGCCTGTTGTGAATTTTAATACTTAATTTAGCTCCCTGCTTAGGTTTTGTGGTGCAAAATAGAGGTGATATGAGGAGTTTTTGAGAAGTGAAAACTTTTTTGTGGCGCACTTTGCGCTCTTTCTGAATGGTGAACGAAACTGAACCGTCACACTCAGGTTAGTGACGCTGAATCGGGTATACTCGGCTTGCGTCGGTAGGTGACGCTGAATCGAGTATGCTTTGCGCTGAATCTTTTATACTCGGCTCCAGTCAGTCAGTGACGCTGAATCGCGTTGATCGACCCTGAATCGCGTTGATCGACGCTGAATCGCATATACTCGGCTCTCATAAGCATAATTCTTTTTTATTTTTATTGGTGTAAGATTTTTTTTTTTTGTTAAAATGAGGATGGATAGTGCCACCTGAGTTGATACTGGGGTGAAATGTAAGGGCTTTACATTTTATTATTGAAATTCTTTGAAGCGATAAGAAATTTGATAAAAATCTGTTTAAATACAGTGCTTATGTTGGTAGTTATGTTGATTGAAAAGATAATTGTGGGAGACTTTCAAATGCAATCAAGAAAGGCATATATTTGAAAGAAATAATGAAACAAAACCAAAGGACCAGTTTTTATTAGAGACAAGACAATTCTTTCAATACAATTCGTAATTGGGGTTCCTTTTGACAGATCAACAATATTCATTTCGTTATTTACGTTGTTGAGCAGGCAATTTTTTCAAACTTATGAAGCAATGGATTAGCAATATTCTTTAAAATGATTCAGATTGTGAAAGACGCAATTTAGGTGCCGATGATGTCAGAACTTTGCAGGGTAACGAAACATTATTTGAAGACAAAATAAATTCGCTTATAAATTGCACCATACAAATTACCAACAGTTGTCGATTGCATCGAACAATTTAATTATCTACAAGAAATATCTAGAGTGTAATTAGTAGAGAAATTAATAACATGCACATTGATAATGATGATGTCCATTTACGACAAGTCATGAATATTATAATTTTATCACATGACTTTTTGAAAATTATTGGAAAACGATACGATCTATAAGAGAGCTTTGCTCTTTCTCATTAATTTATGTAGACGGAAAACATTTTATTGTGAATGAAATGTTTTTGGTCTTTTTGTACGGGATGATTAATATTGGTCCTTATGCTGTGACGGTTAGGGAATTTAGTATGTCGCGTGATTGATCATAAGCAGATATACATTTTCCACAGTTAATAGGGTAATTGCGTAATAACAGTAGCAATGGCTTTCATTTAGACAGTTAAACAACATTCATTGCATTATTTATGTTGTTGAGCAGACAAATTTTTCGAACATATGAAGCAATGTACATATTAGAAATATCCTTTAAAATGATTGAGATTGATAGGATGTTACGCAATTAAGGCTCTGGTTTATTTAATAGATTCGGAGGTTAACTGAAAATTATTATTTGTACCGTAAATAATTTTGATTTTTCCACATTTATTTTTTGCATAGCAATATTTCTCTTAGCTATTTAGCTTTAGCTATTCAATATTTTTTCCTTGGAACCCGCTTTACACATACATACCTCTACGCTCGCTTTATCCATGGCTGGATAAAATTCCACCGGCGCGCTTATAGAACTTGCATTTATAGCAAAAATGTTAATGCTCACTGTAGCTAGTCTAAAGTTAGATTAGAAATTCTATTACTCTTGAAGTTGACTATTTCTTAGAATTGCATCTTCAATATCATTTGCATATAACGGCTTACATTCTTTGATTTCTTTCGATTACTTGAAATTCTTTCTTGAAATTTTTTCTATTAGATTTCTATTGAAGGTATTTGTAAAAGTAATTTTGCTTATGGTGTTGACATTAATATTTGGATTTTAATTTGTTGGACAGGTCTACTCAATCCGTATGGTTTTTTCCTCAAAAGACGATTTCACACACCAGTCTACATGGCCTTCACATTATCTGACCAAGTTTATGTCTGGACTTTAAAAGAGACTGTGACCTCTGAGTTTGTTTCGGCCTTTCTTCTCAGAGTGGTCAGATAGGATTTAGGAAACGCCGACCTCATCTAGTTTGTAAAGTATGATTGACGTGTAAAAGTGTTTGTACAAACCTCGTTACTGAAATAAAATCATTTATCATTTATTGGTTGCTCAGTTACTGATTAAGGTATTAATTAGTATTTTATCGAATCGAGAAGTGTTATTGAGTTTTTCGTATAAGATGTTTTCAATAATATCGTACAGACGACTGTACGGTGTTACTGGAAACATCTTAACTGAAGACAGTTAAGATATTTAAACACACGTCTAGCAACAGTAGGATTGCTCAATTTATGCTGAATTGGGTCTATTTGACGCAGCTTTATGCTAGCTTTTGCTGCAGCGCGTTTGATGATACCTTTGACTAATATTAGATTTGTACCATGGCATGTGCTATATTTCATGTACATCCTTCGTGCCGATTTAAGGGGAGAAGATACACAGTTTTGCCCTTTACCTTTCATCTTAGTAGCCTATAATGTCCCATTGTTGGGACACAGGCCTCATCTTCGTAAGACAGAAAGGGCCTTAATCCACCACGCGGGCCTTCGAAATTTTGGTTCTAGAACATGCCAGTTTTGGGTGAGTGCCAGTGGGGATGAAATAATTAACACTCGTAAGTCGCGGCCGTTACCAATGGGCTGCCACTACTTCGTCACCCTAGCAGTGGGCTTACCTTTAAACGCAGATGATGACTTTTAATATGTAAGAAGGTAGCTTTTACAAGCCAATGATATCTTCCCTATTAAGGATAAGATTGTAAAATACAACCATAATTTTCAAACAAAATCATAAAATCAGCAGCACATTTAAGACACAGGTGGTCTTTACGGCCCCGTATATAAGGTTTTAATACGATATTTATTATGTAGAAGGGTATCCGTTCAATGTAAGTGGTTTTTAAACATCGAGGCTACCTGGTGTCGATTACATTGGCAGCCTTCTGAGAGACTGTACATGTAATTAAAAGATAAGTGTCGCATTTTTAGGCTGCGATAAGAAACGATAATTTTAAAATAACTGTAGTTTTGGTCCTTCGGTCCGGAATTATCGGAGAGATAATCAAACGTCGAGCAGTATTGACACCGGGAGAAGACTTTTATGGACCTTAAATATACGTTGGAAATAAATACTTCTACTTAAATACAATCCACCTATGAACTAGACGCGTACCACATGGGCTGAATCGAGGAGGCTCAGGAAAAGGATGCCTGGAAAGATTTGTGGGAGGCTTTTGTTCAGTAGTGGGTCAGTGTATGCTAAATAAAAATAAAAAATACAATCGAAAATCTTATCTCAGGTTCAATTCCCGCACAGAGTTAATATTTGAATGAAACGTTAATAGTTGCACTGCGTTCGAATTTCCAACTGTTTTTTTTTTCTGGCGATGGCTACACCTCTATTTTTCATTTCCAACTCATTTCATATTCAAAACAGCATTTGATAAACTTTGTTGCAGCAATGGACTGATAGGCTGATAATGATGTTGTAACTGATTTCAAAACCCATTGAAGATCGGAATCTTCTCTAGGCTGCAGAGCTACTGTTCAAAAACCTCCATACAAACATCAACTTGATATCAATATCAATGACATCCGATACTTACTGTAGGAACTATTCTCAATCCCCACTGGAACCCCGTTATGTTCAGTATGTATGTGCATTAAGGCTTAAGTGACTCGTCGTGGTGGCTGATAATACTTAAATTGAAGCTTTACGAGATACAACAGGTTTTGTAAGAGAGGTTTTAGACTTTCCGTGTGAACGTGCGTTGGCTGTGTGTGGTATATGCGAATGTGTTTTGTTTTTTGTTTATATGTGTGTAAATATTTAAGGGTTGTGACTTTAATTTGTTGATTGGTAGTGTATTTGTGGAGGTGCTTGGGGAAGGCCTATGTCCAGCAGCGGACGTCTTTCGGCTGAAATTATGAGTGTGTTTATCTTGGTTGATTTTTACTGACGAATTGAAAAGTATTTGGCAATTAGCTGCATTTTCTTTTTTTTTTAAATAAGAAAATGCTGCTGTCACCGTTTACCAGTTTAACTGGTCAAGCGGCGCGGTTCGCCGATCGGCGACGAAACAATAGAAAATTGTGTCTCATTAGCGGTGCTTGACAGATTAATTTACTTCTACATCTAACATCTGTATCACCTATACAGATGTTATCGAACTCTGCAAAATACAAGTTACAAGGCAGATACTAAAACATAAAACTATGATTATAAAATACACTCAGCGGCACGGAATCTTGGCCAAGCGCTTATCTCGCGATAGCAAAAGTTTTAAGTGTTTCTGATGAATGTTTGTTGTGCAGGTATGTCAAAAAATGTTTACTTTTAGTTCAAGAGGGTAATCCATTATGTTTAAATGCACCACAACGAAACTTTTAATTTACAGTTGAATCGGGTCATTTGAGCGACTAAGTTCACATTTTAAATTTGTGTGTTGTGAAAAGTTTACTGTTCGGTTTTTGAATTATTGTGATTTTATGCTTTTAATTCAATAAGTAAAGGTGCTTTAAAAGCAATAAAAATGCCTCTAACACCAGCACAGGTTTCACAAGCCGTTGCTTTAATTAACCAAGAGCTGACACAGCGCGAAGTTGCTATTGCTCTTAACGTACTACGGTCATCAATGCAGTATGCCCTTAAAAGATACCAGGAGACAGGCCAGTACACCCACAGGCCAGACAGTGGAGGCGTAAGGTGCACATCGGCCCGAGACGACCGCTTTATTGTCCTGGAGATTTTGAGAAACCGCTACCTGACCGCTGTTGAGATACGCCAGCGGCTTCAAATTGTGAGAGGCGTTAATGTTAGTGAGCGTACGGTGAGAAGACGAATAGAGGAAGTCAATTTAAAAGCTTGTAGACCAGCACGAGGTCCAGAACTTCTCAGAGAGCACCGAGTAGCTCGACTTCACTTCGCACGAGAACACGTTAACTGGACCCACGAGCAATGGGCTAGAGTACTGTTCACAGACGAGTGTCGAATAGCTTTACGTTCTCCAGATGGTCGAGAACGAGTGTGGCGAAGAAGAGGAGAGCGGTTTTTACCCATTACTACCACTCAAACAGTGAGTTTCCATGGAGGCTCAATAATGGTATGGGGAGGTATAAGTTCCGACTCACGTACAGAGTTGGTTATCGTCGATAATCGGCTAACAGCTGTTCGATACATCGAGGAAGTTCTTCAGGAACACGTAATGCCATATTCGGGGTTCATTGGACACGACCAATTCCTCCTAATGCACGATAATGCACGCCCACACGTTGCACATTGCGTTGAAGAATATCTGGAAGAGGTTGGCATACAAAAATTGCAGTGGCCAGCTCGTAGCCCAGACTTAAACCCAATTGACCATATCTGGGACATGCTCAAAAGAAAGATAAAGTCCAGCTCCAACGCGCCGGAAACTCTAAACCAGCTCCGAACTGCAGCGCTGGCCGCTTGGCGCAGTATACTGCAAGTTGATGTCCGAAACATCATCCAAAGTATGCCAGATCGAATGCAGACAGTTATCAGGGCTAGAGGAGGAAACACCCGATATTAAAATGTATAGACAATAATAAAAAAGACCTTAGTTTTTATTTTGTAGTCTTTTTAAATTTATAGTGAAAAATTCCTAATTTCAGTGAAAGTGCGTGATTTTAAAAACTGATTTATTGGTGAGGTAATCTTTTAATTTCTAAGTTCTTAAAGCATAAGAGACACGTACTAAAGCCACTTACCCTTAATTTATTGTCATAAATGCAAATGCAAATTTTTTTATGCAAATAATCAGCAAAATCACGAGTGGCCAAGTTTCCGTGCCGGTGAGTGTATGTTTTAGTATGTGCGGACTATATACTAAAACATATTATAATATTTTTTATCTACTAAATTACTTGTCCAACTTCAACTAAAGCTTTTAACAAGTCCTCTCATAATATTTTACGATTATATTTTTCTAATAGACACACTCTTATATATATTTTTAGTCTTGCAACTTTGAGCCTGGCATTCGTTTACGTCATTTGCATAAGTATTCATTTGCCAAGTGGTCTGACTATTATGTGACTTCTTTAGCTTTCCTGAGAAATGTTCTAGTCTCTGGTTGTTGACTTGTTGCTAGCAAAGACATTCCTAAGTTGACGTATTATTATTAGTACTTAATTGCTTTCCTAATATGAATGCGTGGCGTGGCACCAAAGGACCAGTGTAATGATCTTTAAGATTTTTTTAAAATAGTATGAAATTTTCCGTGTTTTCAAGTACTTACATCAAATATTAAGTGGTGGGCCATAAAAATTATAATTAGTGACTGGCCTAATTCATAATTATTAATTTTTCTTAAAAATAAAAAAGTGGCACTCCGGGAGTGCCGACAAAAGTGAAAACTTAAACAATTACGTGTGTATTTTTTGAATCGTCATAAAAACAAAACACAAACAGATTACTTTGCCATCACTCACTGACATGTCGGAAATACATTAAAACCGAGTACATCCCGAGGAGAGCCGAACACATCCGAATGTAGCACGGTGTCGGTAACAGTGTCGCGAGTTCAATGGTTTTTTCCCATCTCAAAAATGCACAACGCGCCTATAGTTTTTACTTCAATATTTTATCGAAAGCTGTCATTGGCAAGTTAGATGCCACTCCGTATATTTGTTATTTAAATCCTGTACGCTTTTACAACCATCATACAATATTAATATAAGTATAAAATTCATGTCAACACTTCCATAAAACAACAGTAAAAATCTTTATCAACTTTATGAAAATATAATCATAAAATAATAATTTCGATCGATATAACTGCTGCGGATACTTCGGATAGTGTGTATCCACTTTTAACTCGTTTATTATGAGAAAGACAATTAAGTACCGATATGTTTGCTTCTTCACTAGTATTATTTTGATTATGTATATTAAGACCTTATTGCTTTGGTAATATGCTTCGTGAAAGAGTTCCTTTGGTATAGGTATATATATTTTTGTGTGCTTGTTTGTTACACTTTTACGCTAAAACGGCTGAATGGATTTAAATGAAATTTTGCACCTGGGCAGACCATGACCTGGATAAGGACATAGTCTATTTTTCCTCCTGGATCGCAGGCGAAGTCACGGGCAACAGGATATATTTTTGAACTTTTAATGTTTCTCTTAGATGTGAACAACGTCCACAAGTGTAGGGCTTGTTTTGTGTCAGACAAGAGACAAAATGCCCACCCTTTTTGATGCCATAGTTTGTATTATTATCAATAGATAATCCTTTTGTCTGCATGCTACAGGAGTTGATGGAAGCTACTGAAGGTGCCAAGCTCGTAGCAAAATTCTGGGCTGAATGTTTATAATAGTCCTCCAGACCGAATTTCAGCCATGGCGACCAATCGCAGCGAAGCAGCCTTTGGCGCGGGACGTATTATAGTGCACAAGTGTGTGCGCAGAGCCGCAGACACAGGCTCTGTTCACGCTGACTGCTGACTGTATAGAGATTGCCATCGATATTCGATACACTAAGACGAAGAAGAATAAATACATTAATTATATTTACTAAACAATATTAGTGGAGGGAGCACAACTGTTTAATGATTTACCGGACGATTTAAAGAAGTGTGATAGTATATTAATATATATAGGGCCGCCCAAGTGTCAATCCAGTAGAAATATTGGGATTAAAAGTAGCTTATGTGTTAATCCCGGTTATAAACTATCCGTTCAGTAGTTTGTGCGTAAAGAAGTAACAAACATACACTCACAAACTTTCGCCTTTATAATTGTGATTTAGATGTAAGCATTTTGTATCTCATTTTAAGTGAATTGTTATAAGTAATATAAGTTCTTTCTTATGAGAAATAAAATCCCTTTAAACCTATATCTATTACAAAATCGACTACTGATCTGACTTCGTGCTTCGTGATTACTAAGTCCGTGTTTATTCGCGTGGAGACGACGGTAGACTAAAGCTATTCTCGTATAGCTCATCTCAGAGTGGGCCGAAAAGGTTTGATAGTCAATAAACTTTGGTGCAGACTGCTAAGGTTGCACCGGACGTACTTAAGTATCGTCACCCGCAGAGGCAGCTTTAGCATTCCGCAAAAAAGGAAAATTCTCCGCAAAAATATTTACATCGTACTTGAATTCCGCGGACAGAAGGACCACACACTAGCAATTATTATGCAAAATTATATGAGTTTGTATTAATTATCTTTTAATGTAGTCATCCTTATGCATGCCTAGGATACCCTTATAAGTTTTGATAACATCTAGATTGAATCTGCGGGCTTGGTCGGGTCTTTAATGGAAAGGACTTAATAAGAATGTTGAATGAGTTTTAAAATGCCTGTTTTATTTTGGTATAATATTGTGAATAGAAGGGACCTTGTTTCTGTATGTGATAAAGTCTTTTGCGTCTATTAATGATGGGTTAATGAGCTGATTATTATATTATGTTAAGGTGTGGTGGTGGAGTTTAGGGATAGCTTTGTTTCGATTTTTTTAAACCTCTATGCTTATGCGAATCCCGCAAAGGTCATAAGCAGAGGTGGAACACCGCGGTGGTTTTAGCCGGTAAGATGCCCCTCAGTCACCCCCGCGATGGAGGAAGTCCATGAGGATTTTCACCGCGCACCAAAAAAAAGGGATTTATTTATTTATTTACCCAAAAATTTATAATTTATTTATAAACGATTATTCAATTTAGGGGTACATTTTTTACATAAATGACATAATGTAAAAAATGTATGGTTGTACAGTTGCTCATCACTACTTAAGGCGAATGGGTAGTTGTAGCCCGCGAAATTCAATTTTTCTTACGTTTTTTGCAATTTTC
Organism: Amphipoea lucens; assembly: GCA_947508005.1. Classification (NCBI taxonomy): domain Eukaryota; kingdom Metazoa; phylum Arthropoda; class Insecta; order Lepidoptera; family Noctuidae; genus Amphipoea; species Amphipoea lucens. The sequence goes on along the minus strand of OX382379.1, from coordinate 8,964,292 downwards.
AGGTCAGTGTCAGGTTGTATCTTGATGAAAATTTGATTCGCGACTATAACAGGTACGTATTCACAGAATTATAATCATCAGAATCATTAATACATCTGTTTAAGTTAGATTTCTACCACCAACACTTTTCCATACGAGATTTGTTCTTAACGGTAGAAATCTAACTTAAACAGATGTATTAATGATTCTGATGATTATAATTCTGTGAATACGTACCTGTTATAGTCGCGAATCAAATTTTCATCAAGATACAACCTGACACTGACCTGAAAATTGCAAAAAACGTAAGAAAAATTGAATTTCGCGGGCTACAACTACCCATTCACCTTAACTTTAAGCAACGTTTATGAATAAAGAGGATAATGTAAAAAATAAAACTGCCTTAAAGCCATCATTCTTCTCAAATTCAATTTCTCATTCACGATTCATATTTTGTATCATAAATATTCCTTCCAAAAATAATCCTACATGCTGCAAGAATTTTTTGTTTAACCATTTTTCAGCTCGATGAGAATGTCTATTTACAAATCCGACATGCATTTAACCTCCCAGTACCCAGTGAAAGTAACGTCTCCTCTCAAATTGCTTCTCAAGCTACCCTACACTTGCTAGTAAATATTAAGTACATTATTGTGCAAAGAATGTCGGATTCGCGACAATGCTGTATAAATTCCGAGGACACAAAGAAACAGTTATTGAGGCGACTGCAGACGCTCGATGTGTTGAATGTTAGAAATCAGGGTTGGTGCAGATGTTCATGATTTATTTTCTTTATTTTGATGCAACGCTTTTAAGATCCGGTGTTTCTAAATTTGCCAAAAATGTAAACAACAATGGCCGCTCAAAATTGAATAAAGTCGATATACTTACAAGAACATTTATTTTAAGTAACAAATAAATGTTCTTGTATATCGATTTTATTCAATTACTATACTATTCTATATATTTGCTAGGCAACTAGCTTCTGCCCGCGACTTTACCTAAGTGTTATTCTGATGTATAAGCTATATTATATTAACGTAACATGTATGCTCTACAATGTATTTTAACAACCTTATATACCATGTTTTACGCAAATAAATATTATTCTTATTCTTCTTATTACTTTGTAGTTTCATCAAAATCCGTTCAGTAGTTTTTGCGTGAAGAAGTAACAAACATACTCACATACTTTGGCCTTTATAATATTAGTGTGATACTGATAGTGATAACATATGTAGACGGAATATATCTAGTAGAAAGAAAATATCAGCAGTTTTATCAAATAAACATCCCAAAAATTCCATAACAAAATAATTAAATAGTACCGTAGCAGCCCTAGTCATAAGAATAGTGCATTTGAGCGGCAGTGGCGGGTTATCGCGCGTCAACAGGCAGTCGCGACGCGGCAGCCGCAGTGTTAATTATAAAATTACGATTTTCACTGCCATTTAAATATCTAGTACATTTTCTATATTGGTTTTTGAAGCGATGTATGTAGAGAATGTGAAAGTCACATAAAATATTTTATTGTTCGTTTTAGTATTACTTACTAAGATTTCACTGTTTGCAAGATTAGGATGTATCTAGTCCAAGACTTTTGTAGCTACTAAACAACTAAACTCTTCATAATAAATAATACTCAGTAGCACTTTCTTGTCCACTTTAGCCCTGGATCAAAAGAGCAGGAAGTCATGGATTCATTCATGGGCCTTTCATGCCCAGCAGTGGAATGTAGGCACATTTTTAAGAAGCATAACCGTACTGTTCTAGGCTGTACTTTAACTGCAACATAAAACTATCTCTACAAGCGAACAAGTGTCAAAACTACACTCTAGAGTAAGCTCTCATTAATCTTTTTACCGCCCGACTTCATATAAGAGGGGCAATTATCGTAATTTTAAGAACGATCACAGTCTGATCTCAGTCTCAATCTTTTAAAAATGCATCTGATTTCTCCACATTTTGACAAGTTTTTGACATTTGTTTGTCGCCGAGATGAGATTGCGACTAGATTTTGAACGTTTTAAAAATTACGAGATATGGCCTTCAGATGTCGTGCCCTAAACTTGGCAGCGCCCGAAAAAAAAAATCAAAAATAAATACCTGATAGAATACAGTGTAATTAAATAAAAAAAGCAGATTAAACGAGCTGTGGTATTTGGTCGTAAATATACGACCCTGGCGAAATGGACACGAAAGTTTTTGTCGGATTAATCCGGCGTAAGTGGTTAATTAAATGACCAAGATATTAATAAGGACACTTGCATGGTTACCCAACTCTTTTTTCACTAAACTACATGGTCCTCACATGACCTGACCAAGGTTAAGTTTGGACTTTAAAAGAGAGATAGGAAATGTCGACTCCATCTAGCTTTTTTTTGACATGACGTATAAAACGAGTTCCCATAGCCTATTTACAAAATAAACAAGTTCAGTAGGGTAAAATTGGGGGACCTGGATCAGGGAGATCCAGGTCACCCCAATTTTACTATTCATTTCATCATTCAAATATTATTTCATACTTTCTATTCAACATTCTATTCGAAAGACTGATCTAGTGTTATTTTGTATTAGGAACTGAATGATTTGAATAATCAATTTATAATATTTTTTTACTTTTTGTGGTTGGTTTGTGGTTGGTATCGTGAAAAAAGAAACAAAGTATGCTGTCAACTAAGTAACACATTTTATTATCATTATTCATAAAAAGCATGAGAAGAATAAATAATCGATTACAAAACATTTGATTTCTTGATCCACTGTTGACATTTCATCATAGACATTTTCCATAATTGCATAGGCTTCAGACATTGATTTCGGTTGGGCGAGCTTGAATCGTTTTCTAAAGAAATTAATACGGTTCTCATAGTAACCCTTTACCCTAGTTAAGTGACGTAAACGTGAATCAAGGCAATTCAGTAAATGATTCAGACACCACCACTCTTCACAACAGATGACGATCGATTTGGTTCCAATGTCAATTGTGACGAATTTTTTGCTTCCTTCTTCATGTTCAGGCAGGTTTATATACTTGATCACTTGTCGTTCTCGTTGCGGCTGCTGCTTTGGTAAAGGAATTGAACCAGATGTGAAGAATCCTGATATGTCAGAGGCGTTTTCCATAAATATCATGCCCCACTCGTCTTTACTTAATGTTATCCTATTAGCAATATCAATGCACTCTTCCAGTAATCCATTGATTTGATTTGATGGCTTCAAATATGTTTTAATATATGGAATCGTGGAGCTGGAAACTTGATACATATACTTGCAAAGTTCAAAATGCAAGAGTGGAATCGATGGAGTATATGATGGTTGTATAAACTGATACATGTTGTCGCTATAAGTGTTGATGATTAACTGCTCTATCAACTACACTGACTGCTCTTTTCATTCACATGAAACGACTTCTAATGAGGATTTTTCAGGACCAGGATGTGCGTTGCCAACTCGAGCAAATGTAAGGAACTCATTGTGACAACTCTTGAGTGTAAGATATTGCATATTTTCAAAGGTGGAATTTGCTGAGTTTTGCTCTGTGTTGTTTGTATTATCCTGAAGTTTTGATGAACTGGTGTTAATTATTTTCTGGTCAGCTATGTCTTGACTAAATAGAATCTCACCACTAGCATTCTTGAAAATAAGTTTAGAAATGCCCTCCAAATCAAATTTCGATGAATGGAGCATAATGTGAATAATATTAATTTATTCTCTCATGATGAAGCAAGCGTTGATTAAGATCGAACCATCACACTACAATGCTAAAAGTTTAATGCTGTGATGGAGATATGCGTATTTAATTATATACTCCTTTCCTTTCACAGCGTTCAAATAAAAACACTCAGGATAATGTATAGCATGTTGCATCCAAGGATCATCATAAATCTCCCAATCTTCGATAACACCTCCACATGAGAAACATGCTGCAATATCATTTATACTATTTCCATAATAAAAAAATCCTGCGTCAGCCATTTCCCTCACTAATCTTTTCTTTTTATTAAACGTCCTCCAGTAATAATTAAATGAAAATTCACGCATTTTAAACGTGTTATACATGTCATATCGAGGTTTGTATTCATTTTGAGACATGTTCTATTTACTTCTTATTCAATTATAAACGTATAATGATATCGTCCCGCTGTTGTCAACAACTTATAAAGACCGGACAGAGGTGGGGATAAAAAACGCTAAGATGTGTTTTAACTAAATAAAGAAAGAAAACAAGAAAATATTTATTTTAAAATTTTATTATCAAAGCACCACTTATTTAAACACAATACATTTTTTAAAGCACATACAGAGTCATGATAAATACAGTTATATAAATCTTGAGAATATTTATATTCATCGTATAAACTTATCAAACTAGGACAACCTTTATCTTCTAAATTGAATACATTACAATTACTATTTTCTAAAATATGCTTTAACCACAACACTTTTTCTGAACCTTTGACGTAGATACATTTATCTCTTAAAATATCTATAACCAAATTCTGATAATTAGAATAGGGTACAAATCCTTCACGCCAGTGTATCTTTCTGTTACGTTCAATCCAACTAACTTGTTTTTTTTCTTGTTTCGTTAATTTTCCAAATGAAAATGGTGGCTTAATTAAAAACACTTGTAATGTTTTATTATACAATATAGCGATTTCTTTTATTATAAATTCATTTGTTTCTGTTTTGAAGCCTTGAACATCCACAATAGCAATCATGATAACCTGCGCACAATGTTGCTGAGAGGTTTGTATTCCACAAGTCGATCGTTTATAATCAAACAATATGCAGTCGTATTATCTGGTATTTCTGTAGAACATTCAATTTCCAACCTCACGTCCACTGGACCTGTTTTTAGGCTATCATTTTGTCTTGAGCAGTCTAAGATAAAGAGAGGGGCTTTTTCTTTGAACTCTTTTAGGTCAAGCAACGGGTCTACTGGACAGTTGTAATACGACTGACGAAATTTCACAAACATTTCGTATAATATACTATATTTGTTCTCAGAAAACTTTAAGCCTAAAGGTTCATATGGATAATATTGTGAATTCAAAAAGAGCGTAAGGTTTGTTACTTCACAATGATCGAATACTGAACTGTCTTTAGTTTTATTATTTTTTCGATTGGTTTGTAAACAAAAAATTACATATCTGGGTTTTTCCAACTGTGAAGCAGTTTTAACTGACCAAGAATGCTTTGTGGTTTTAGGCAGTAACGGATACTCATATAAATCCCAATTTCTGAACGCCATCTGAATAGGTTTATCTCTTTCTAAATGTTTTAAAAGTGTCAGTCGTTCTCGGTCTGATACTTTTATGTGTGGCACCCTCCACTGGACTCTTTGTATATCTATTTGAAAATGAACAATATCATCAGTAAGGATAACGCTATTTAAGTTACTGTTACTTCTGTTCAATATAAGTTCATGTTTGCAATTTATCACTATTTTATTGTAATCTTCTGCAAACCCTAAAACCTTATTTAATGGTATCACAGCACTAAAACGCCCATCACTTTGAAATCCCTTTAAACTCCAACCCCATAGGGCAGCAACTTTATTTTCTGCTTCATTTAATGAGATGTATGATTTTATTGTTGATGTTATTCCAGAATTTTTTATGCGGTCTATTTCAATACCATTCATTTCGTATCTGATGTCTTGAAACAAATACATAACAGGGTTATTAGTGAACGTAACAGTTTTCTTGATTGGATTCCCATCTTTACCGAAGAGCTTCGCTTGTCCTTCGACGTAAATTGAACTGGCTGATGGTAGCACGTATATGTCTTGCTGGTGGATGGGAATTCTGATTTCATCGTTTTCTCTAAAGCTGTTATTGTAGGGATTGTATGAATGGACTTCATAACTTTCAATCGAAGTGTCGTAGTGCGGTAATTCAGTAATCTGTAGTATATTCATACTTTAAACCCTAGGGCTTTAAGAAAATCTTTATTTGCTTTAGTCAATTTCTTAACTTTTTTCTTACGTCTTTGCACCTTAGCAATCGCAGAAGAACTAAGACGTTTTTCATTCCCTTGGGTGTTTTTATAATACACTATCATTTTGTTTTTCTTAAATGAAGACGTAACTGAACTTGTTCCTCTCCAAAGTTAATACAGTGACCAAATTGATCTACAATCTTAACAGATACCGATGAAATTATATTTTTATTTACTGGAAAGTAAATAACATTTTGTGGTATTTCCATGCACTGATGACCTGGAGTAGTATCAGACACAAATTCATGAATAAAATGAGTTGGTAATCCGTTGCAGTACGAACCGTGAACAAGATCACATTCGATTCTGATTACAGACAGACCTCTGTTAATAATGGGAATATTTGGTCTTGATTTTAATACTGAAAAATATATCAAACCGCACTCGTATTGATCTGACAAATGCAGTGGTGGTTGAAAGTATGAAACCAATTCCGATTTATTTCCAGAGATGGTAACCGTAGCAGACATGCTTCAATACTGGCCTCTTTCGGAAGATCCTGTTTATTTTATTCCTTCACTACACCAAAAATTCTTCAAAAAGTTTAAACAAAGATGTCCGCAATTAAAAGGGTGATCACGCTGAAGATTATCATAATTATAGTTAATTTTGGATCCCAAGTATTTAATAAATTCCTTTGGAGGCTTAAGATTTCCGTAACTATCAAAATACTCAATATAATCGTTGCATTTTGCATAGGCTACCCAATGAGAACCAGGATTTTTAGAGCTATCTAAATTTATAACTCCACATTCTTTTTTAAAAGGGTGTTTAGGGAGCTTATCTCTCATAAAGACACCTCTGAAATAGGGAATATTATTTCCATACTTCAAAATGTCTAAATTACTCAAGGCTCGTTTGGGTAGCCGATATCTTAGTTTTTTTCTTTCGATACAAAAATTCCAAGCCCAGCTTTATGTGGTTTAAGGTGTAGTCCTTTTCCGATGCACAGAGCTTCCATCTTTTCGTTGTGTCTCTTCGATTCAGTCAATAACTTTTTAGCCATCTTGAATTCATTTATGGTTTTAGCAATACCAGCTGCACCGCCTGCTAGTGCCCCTGCGGCCGATAATCCCGCAAAAATTGGAATCAAAGGCAATACTCCACCAGTTTTTGGTATAGGAATTACACGAGGAAGTTTTATAGACGAATCATCAGCTAATTCTCTGACAGCGGCCATAGCTAATTCGATTGCCATTTTCTTGCATTTCGGTTTTAATTTTTCCATCTGTCTCTTCGTTTTGTTAATAACATTTTTAAATTTATTTTTCAACCCTTTTCCAGGTTTAATTTTAGGAGAACACTTTTTGCTATTTTTTTTTTTTAGGCCAAACCCAGTTTTAACTTTTGTTGACATAGCGCTGCTTACTAAGCACGCTGCCAATTTTTCCCCTACACTCGCATCTGAGGCAAGTGCTCGCTCTTTAGCCATATTTAACAAAACTAAATCAGCCTTGTGGCGATCCTTTAAGTTTGAAGACTTGTGATAGGCAATGTCGTGTTGTTTACAATATTCGTCTAATTTATTAACACCTTTATCCCCACGAGTAAGCCTTTTAATTAATTTAGTGCCAGGCCCACAATAATTGTATCCTGGTAAATGTAATTCAATTGGTAAATTATTTATAAGCCAATTGAGAATACTGCTCTCTCCAATACCCATCATAAGACTGATGTATCATGAGTTGAACATTTAATAAATATTCGATTTATCAATCCAACTGTTTTCAGATGAAGACAAACCTAACCATTTTACTAAAACTCTATTTCCTTTACTTCTAAGAACTTTCTCGACTAGATATAAATTGGGATGTTTCGTCTTTTGCAGCTCTTGCACATAAAATGCACCTAAAATGGGTTGGCCTCTGATTGCATCTTCAATTAAGTAGGTAATAGGAGTTGTATTTTGTATGTTTCTAATTTTAAATATTTCTGTCGACCAGTTGGGAGTATACCCCTTTTCAAATGTTCCTTTGTATTTACTGATACGTACATAATCACCCACTTTAAACTTGCTTTTTGTAGTATCGGTTTTTATCAACCTGAAATATCTCCCTAATATGCGTGTTTTATTAGTATTGTCCACGTTTGCCGGGATTTCATTAATTGTCCGATGATAGGTGTGATTGTATTTATAGATAACATTATTGAGGGTATTATCTATCCAATTATAGTCACCTTTTAAACTGAATTCCTTATATAGTTTAGATTTTAATGTTCTGATAAAACGCTCAACTATTGATGCCTTTTTTGTTGAGAAAGTTGAATAATGGTTTATACAATAAGATTTCATAAGTTTTTGGAATTTATTATTATAAAATTCTGTTCCATTATCCGTTTGTAGATTTTGGGGGACACGCCCTTTATCCAACAAAATCTTGAAAGAGTTGCATACAACATCTTTTGTCTTATTTTTCAAAGGAAAGGTCCAAGCGTATTTCGAAAATGTATCAATAACAGTAAGAATAAATCTGTAATTTTTATTTTCTTTGGAAATTGATTGCATATCAATTAAGTCTGCTTGCCAAAGGTCATCTATATCTTTCATAATAACATGTCTTCGTGGAAAGTTTACCCTCGCATTTTTATGAATTTCGTTTACCACATCAGCTTTACTCATATTCAAAACTCAGTATATAAACATTTGTAGTGAATCCAGAAATGATACTGAATGAAAATTATGTTATTGCTACTATTTATTCTTTAATTATGTTAGCTTCTTTTAATTCTTCAATTATCGATAGTATTTCATTATCATGGTTCGTATTGCCAGCATCTTTTGAAGCAACTAATAGTTTTAATCTCTCAACTAATTCGTTTGGGTCATCCCAATATACCAGGTCAGTATTTTTTTTATATTTCTTTAACATTGGCAAGTATCCCCCAAGTTTAGTGTGAATATTATCGTTTGATGTTTCGGAAAACAATGGTCTGATTATTTCACGATATTTTATTCCTTTATCACCTTTTATTTGACCTCTAGGATTGAAGTCTCTCTTATGAACATTTGTATAATACAATATATCCTTGTAAACAAGTTTATCTTTGTTGGATATTACTTTTAAATCAGGTTTTTTTCGAAGTAAAAGTTCTTTCAGCCCAGGAGTTAAATTGTAGGATTTATCACCGATTTTAATCAAAATGACATTTTCATTATTCAAACCGTCAATTTTAGAAAATGTTACTACTGAATTCCCCATCAATAAAGTTTGGTTTTCACTTCTTATTCCAAACGGTATATTTACACCGTCATAAATATCATAGATATCCTGACCCTCTAATGATATCTCTAAATCATCTGGCAATACCATTTCAGGAGACTCTTTAACCAATTGTGTAGAATTAGGTTTTGGTTCGTAACAGTCCACAAACTTTGTAGATGAGCTAGTATCCATTTCATCCAATTCAATACCTCCAGAATTAGTAAGTGTTGTATTTTCTAAATGTTTTATTTTTTCCATAGTTATATTCGAATCAACTAGAGTTTTAAGGGGGTCTGTGACAGGTTTTAGCATTTTATCGAGTGACAAGTTCATTGAGTGTTCCTGATCCTTCATTTGTTTTATTTTATTCTTTATGGAGTCTACAGACTTCATTAATTCTATTTTAATGTTTTTTTCCATTTTATATTATAACAACTGCGTCCAGCTATAGTACAAATTATACTGAATTTTATTTTGCATGTTAATTACTTATATGTACTTATAAACAGTCAGTCGAATTTAAAAAACATATCAAAGTTCTGTCTGTACCTTCCGTTATTTAATGACGATTCCTTATTAATAAGTAGAAAATTATAAGGTTTACTCCAAACAGTTCGACAAATGTTTCTGAACTCTTTCCATTGTAAATCAGAACTAACATGCTCTTCATAAATATGTTTTAAATTCACATCATCTTGTTTAAATATAATAAGAAAATTAACATTATCACGTAACAATTGCTTCGGAATTTTAGAATAGGTTTGAGATAAATAGAAACAGTCTATTTGCTTATGCCTACCCATACAGAAATAATTGCGGATATTTATTTGATTTTCACACGCAACATCATCAAAAATAAAAACAGAATTTGTTAAAGCTTCACTCGGAGAAATGACATCTTTATCATCATTGAACTCGTAAAAGTTTATCTGTGGCACTCTTTTTAATACTTCGGTCAAGAAACGGTATTTTGGTTGAAAAGAAGTTTTAGAGTAAAGATACAGATTTTTAAATTTGAGCCCATTTTCATGCAGCAGTAAACTAATCATAACATTCGTTTTACCACAGCTTGATGGACCGCATATTATACAACGAATGGTATTTGGCAATAAAGCGCTATGTCTGATGCGGTGAACAGAGTCACTTAATCTTATATTATTAACATTGAGAGATATGGGTTGTTTGATCAACTTCATAGTGCATATTAATCTAATTACCGCTTAACATACACTTATATAGTCGTTACTACATGAACCTCATCATACAACAAGCGTGAACTTGATGATGACGTTTAGGAAGTTGAATACGTTTGAATAAAAGTCCATTGTTTTAGACATATCATTTTATTATAAGTTCAAATAATAGTACATAACTTATTCTAAAATAATTATCATACATCATTTCTTTATAATACATTAATTTATTCTTATTTTAGTATTTTAAATCATATACTTCAAATGAATATAATTTAGAACAGTGGCTCTCAAGATGTGGATTATATTTAATTGGTGCTCAATTTAAACGTAATAAGTTGAATAAAAAGTGAAACGAACATTGGTTTAGATCATCGCATCATAAAATCCCCAAGGCAAAGTGTGAATTTGATCTGAAAGTATCTGAACTTTGTCATCGTTTCTATTTAGTACTTGCTTACTAACTTGTTGTGAGTACAATATATGCTTGATAGATCTTATAATATTCATTTTAAAAGATTGACTTTTATCTAATATCAAAGAATCGTTGTAATTACTTTGTTTTAAATGCTTAGTAACAGATTTAGACAAACCTTTCGCTTTTGTTATCCGTGTGTTTAAACTGCTAATGCAATACAGTTTTGCTCGTAAACCTGTAAATTCTGTAATTACATCACCCCCCATTTCGTCCTTAAATAGGCCAGGGATTTTTGAGTTAATTCTTGGTATGTTATATTGATTATCTATTGAAAAATTGCTAGTATCAAAATATGTTAAATTATCGTACATATCACGATAAAAGTCATCTGTATGAATTAAGTAAAGTAAACTATCAGTATCTGTATAACATAATTCAACTTTATCTCCATATTTCTGTTTTATAAAATCATAATGAAACTGATATAGATGTTCTTTGGCGTACTCCAGAACTGTAAATCCGATGTAAATTGGTCGGTCTAATATTATTTTTTCACGATTCAATTGTATAGCTACAAAATCCTCTGCGAATATTGACACACTTTTTAAATTAGGTTTTGAAATCAATTTCTGTGCACAAAGTTTCTTATTCGTGAAGTTTTTCTTATCATCCCATTTGGTTACCAGTTTTATCTCAACTTGTTTCCTTTTATTTTCTATAGTTTTGCCAAATATCGCATTATTTAAAAGTTTAAAAAAATCTTTTTCAAAAGAAGTTTTAGATTCCATACGCCGATTGGTATTAAGATCTATATATTTCTTTAAGAAATCATCTTGTCTAAAGGTTAGTATGCGATGAATTTTTTTTAACACCAAACCATTTTTTATGCATTGTTTTAAATGTACGTAATGAATAACATAATTTGATTTATCATACAGATTAGCAATCAACTTAGCTGATTTCGCTCCTAGGGGTACAAATTTCTCTGCAGCAAATGGTAAGTCTTTATGCTGATCATGAATACAATCCGGGTAATATAAATCTACTTCTAAAATAAAACCATACGGACTGTCATCTGAAACATGCAATACATTAAAGTTGTCAATTTCATCTTGAGTTAAAAATCTGAACTCCGAAACAGGCAATTTTTTAGTCATTGCATAACCATAAAGATTATTGCAATCTAAATATGTCAAATAACTCGAGGGTTTTAAATGATTATAATGAGGTAAATACTTATTATTTGCCTTAGCATGACGGAGGAAACATTGTGCCAAGCCCCCTCGTATACCTTTTTCAATAAATGTATACATTTCTAAGTCACTAATGAGCTCTAATTCAGCGTTAGTGTACAGAAGCATAGCATCCCAGCTCAAACTAGGTGAAGTCACATAGTGAGCAGGATCCAATTTGTAAAAATGTAAACTTGTCTCTCTAAATTTTTCAAATATGTCGCATAACAGCAAAACATCGCATTTCAAATACAAATCACTGTATTCGCCAAGCGTTGTTATCTCAAAATTGTTCCAAATATCTTGGGCGTGAGCATATTCGTCATCTGATAGAGATTCCATAGTTAAACTATTATAAAAACTGGACTTTGAGGGTAGTTGATTTTCATCAAATTTTGACCAGTCGTCCATATAATCATATGGATAAATACCTTTCTTACGTAATAAATTAAGTTTAGTTTTATCCGTAAATTCTCTTGACAAATGAACAAAGTCTTTTTCTGACAAGCTTTTACTTAAAGAATCTAAGCTTGAGCTAAGAAAATGAAATGAATCAATAAACTTAATCTGTACTGAACGAGTACCTTTTTTTGTCTCAATTAGCTTAGTTATTGTAAGATATTTTTCTTTAGTTTTTGGTATTATTTTAATTGAGCCTTCATACTTAGCCAACTCTCTTATAAATATATGCGAATCATAACCACTTAGATTATGAAATACTACCGGTATGAATGGACACACTTTATACATCAAATTACAATGTGAGTGCGCTGCCCCTCTATACTCGGAAGTAATATGATCATGATCTCGAACTTTATCTCCAGACAATGACTGATTACATATATGACACTTAGTTGTATTTCGATATTCTCGTTCTTGATTATAAGTTAAAGTTTTCATTGATAAATGAGTAGACAAAACTTTGTTTATCCGCTTTACATCTTTTACTAAACGTTTAATAAAGACTTCGACGCAATCTATGCCTCTGTACGTGACAAACTTGTTAAGTTTGCTGTCGTGACAACAACATATGTAATATGCAAAACTTGAAGGTTGATGCATTTTTAGTGTCTTAGTATTTTTAGAACTATTTTCATTGCAATTTATTAGCAAACTCTCAAAATCAGCATAAATAATAAAATTAATTTTTAGTTTTCTTTCATAATGTTTAAATTTCAATATGGTATCTTTTTCCGGTAGTATAGTTAGTATTTTAGAACAAGTGTGAGAAACATATTTCTTTTCATTCGTAAAAAATTGTAAACATGATTCGCATAAAAAAACTTTGCCATGATGATGAGTAACCTGGCGTCGCACTAATCGTATAAGATCTTTTATCAAACAGTAATGTCCTTTACCATTCCGTTCAAAGTATAATAAATTAACGTGTTTTTCTTTTTTCTTATTCGTCATGTATAACGGGCCAGTAACAACGTATTTGCTATCTAGCCCATAAATGGTAACGCTTATTGTAGGATTTAACCGTTCAAAAAGTTGGATGTCATTCTGTGAAAGAGGAAATAACATTCCTTGAATATTGAGAACTTGGCTATAATGAGGATAGGATGTCGTTCTGCACACATTATTTTCACGAGGAAATAATGCGGCTACGACGCACCATAAGAAACAATACTCGTCATCATTACGTAAATTCAAACAACTTTTAGTATTTTTTATTACTGAGGGCAACTCTATGTACGTGCCGCCTCTCATGGGGCAATATTTACATATGTTAATCTCAATATGACTTAGCGAAAGATATGTCCAACCTGACTGTACATGTTCAAATTCAGACATTTTGCGCATAAGTACATGTATTTTATTCAAAAAGAACTCGTGTATATCAGTATTTTTATAGATAATATCATACTTAGTGTTAAATGATTTCAGTTCTACTTGTTCGTCGTCAGATTTTAGCAGAAGAAACTTAGCAAAAAGCTCAAAATTTACTTTTATGCAATCATACTTTTTCAATATCATAGTTATTAATTTATCAATATCTGGATGTACAGAATTCAGGATCGCCTCAGGAGTGAGGTGCTCGTCATCCTGTGGTATACATGTCTGAATATTACTCGGGATCGCCTCACGAGTGAGGTGCTCGTCATCCTGAGGTATACATGTCTGAATATTACTCGGGATCGCCTCACGAGTGAGGTGCTCGTCATCCTGAGGTATACATGTCTGACTATTACTCGGGATCGCCTCACGAGTGAGGTGCTCGTCATCCTGAGGTATACATGTCTGACTATTACTCGGGATCGCCTCACGAGTGAGGTGCTCGTCATCCTGAGGTATACATGTCTGACTATTACTCGGGATCGCCTCACGAGTGAGGTGCTCGTCATCCTGAGCTAAGTTCAGACGAAAAGTTACTATTCTATTTTTAAATGCTGTTGCCACAATAAAAACATTTTTGAATTCAGTACTCAATAAGCTATTTGTCTTGTGTATATTAGTTCTCTTATGATATGCATATTGGTTTCGTGGTATTTCAGTTTCACATTTGGTACACTTCACAATTTTACTACGAGGTCTTGTTAATGGTGTTCTGCGATCTCTGGACTGTATAACTGTGAAATAATACATTAGATTTAAATAGCATAATATTTTATTTATCAATTGGCTATTTAGGTACAAGTATTTAGATATTATAAAGATTACTTATAATATAATGTATGTATAGGTATTATTCTGTAATGATTAAATGTTTTACATATATTTGTATAAAAACTAGCAAGAATACATAGTAAGTACTAATAGTAAGAATTTATAAGGGTAGTTGGACAATTACGAAAATCTTGTTCAACTGAGGACGTAAATCCTTTTAGATGGCGCCACATCTCCGTGTCCGTATCAACTTTTCTTTTAATTGTAACTATTGAATGGCGCCACCTATTTACTGGTGGTATGTCTGCGATTTCATCACAATTGTAAACTTTTACTTCTACGTAATACGGCCCCTGCTTTGTCTCACTTATTTTTCTGGCATAGCCTTTGTTAACCCTCTTAGTAAAATAAGAATGAAGAGGAGACGGTGTTTTACCAGTTGATGTGGACGGCTTCACAGACGAATCCTCTTCATCGCTCTCACTACCGAATAGGTCCCGTGCAGTTAGCTTGTTGTTGGTTAACGGCACCGGTTGTATCCTAGGCTTCTTAGATCCGTGCGTCTTAGATCCATCGATTCGATCGGTTTTGGGCCGCTTGTTTGCTGTCGATTTTTCGAGTCGGGTCGAAGAATAAGTCGATTTCTGCTTTGTCTGCGTCTCAATTTCTGACTCTTCATCCGAAGAAAACAGCTGAGGCAACGTAGATGAAGTTGGCTTGGACCTGAAACAATATTATTTGAAATATTATATTAACCTGAATACAAAAATAAATTAATGGTGGGATTTATTTATGGTCGGATAGGAAGAAAATATTTTGTATCATTCATTCTTTTATGCATTCATTCAATCTATACGTTCGTTCTGTCCTACATTCAATAATTCATTTATAAGTTCATTCAATTATTTATTCAATAATTTGTGCATTCATTCATTCATTAATATATGCAATCATTCAATTATTCATTAATTCATTCATACATACATGCATTCATTCAATCATTCATTCATTCATTCATACATACATTCGATCATTCACTCATTCATAGAATAAACCTTGTGATGACACATTTATACACATATAATAAATAAAATATTAATTATGATCTACTTACATTTTGAAGATTCTGGATTCTGGTTGAAGCGTAGATGCGATAGCGTTGAAGGTTGAAGGTGATGATTGTTTCCCTCGGGAGAGCAGTTTGTGATTTTGTCTGGCATCGATGCACTTTATATACAGCAAAATTATGACGTTGTACTACCAAATATGTCATCGAGAAGATGTAATGCTTATATTGCAAAACAAGATATCATATTAACCAATCCAAAAAAAATATATTAGTTATTGATTATGTTATACTATGCAAATACCATGGCTTCACTCATTCTAATTACTTATCGTACCTGCATTTTTTCATACAATAAAAAACTTCAACAAACAAACAAATCAACCGACACCATAATCAATATAGTGACTTACTTTTAGCATCAAGTAATAGTAGAACTCTGTCAGCATTTTATCCAAATATAGATTCATTAGGGTAAGGGCACATTGTTTGCTACACTTTATTTTAATCATATTTTATTGTATTACATTATACGTGTATAATAAATTAATAAGTACGGTTGACCAGTGACCACCTTAATTTTGATGATACATACTAACAAATTCCCCATGGTTTGCTTCCACATTACAGCAGATTACTTAGATGTTTCTTTTGTGTTAACTATGACTTTTTACTGCTAAAAACAATATTTTTTTTGAGCATAGCCGCGGGCAATTCCTAGTCATAAATATATTCAACTCAGCATTACGTTATTTTGAACTCTATCAGCAACAAAATATTTTATATATAAATCGGGATAAAATAAGAAACAAATTCACTTCAGTTCTTCCATTCCTTTAGTGTGCTACTGTTATATTCTACAATGTCTGTAAGTACCTAATTTTACAAAATATTTTACTTTTAATTATAATAATAATAATTATATAGAATGTGTTAAACCAGTGAAAATAAAAAATAATGTATGTATTCTGTTTCAGATACCGAGTTGGGTTTATTCACCAACTTCACCTCCGTTAATGATAGAACCTGACGTGATTGATAAAGTCGTAAATTATTTGGATGAGGAAGAACGACAACGAACCCCATGTGTTCCAAATACAACTAATAATAAGGAGTTGATAAGTTTTTACAAAACGGTCTCGACCGGTGGCACTAAAGTTATACGGATCGAAATTTACGATGCAAACCAATTTGAAAGTAATTCTATGTGCCAGTGCAGTGCTGAAATATGTGTTCAGCATGTTGTTAAGAACATTTACACTGATAACATCTACTTACGTGTCAAAGACATGCTACCATATTTAAACAATACTTTTTATCAATCCTTGTAAAAAGAAAAACGGACCTCACCTACAAGCACCTAGATCACCTACGGCATCTGTTAATTCCTAATTATTTTGTTTAATTAATTGTAATTATATTGTTTATTTAATTTGTAATTATATGAACTAATAAATACTTGCTTATTCATTACAATAATGTAGTTTCATTTCAAAAGCTGTAAAATTAAATCATCCGTAAGAATCTAAGTATATTCTCATTATTTTAATGTCATTCAGCAAATAATGTTCATTGAAAAAAAATCTATTAGTCATAACAGTGTGTTATAAATATCACGTAGCAACAATGCTCGTCCATTCACGAGATCATAGTTGCATTGAGCAGATCAAGTATCAAATTTTTGCTAGCTAAAATAATATTAGATACTCGAAACTAAGCACATGTGTAAATGATTGAGTTTAATGAATATAAAAATAATCAATTAGAATAGAAAGTATGAAATAATATTTGAATGTTGATGAAATGAATGATAAAATTGGGGTGACCTGGATTTCCTTGATCCAGGTCCCCCAATTTTACCCTACTCATGTGATAAGTTGATAACCTAATTGCCACTCCGTATATCACTATAGTTCGATCAAACTATGCGGTAACCAGTTAACAAAGCTCCCTTGTCACCCTTAACAACAT
>OX382379.1:6238991-6246491 GCA_947508005.1 Amphipoea lucens | reverse complement strand
GTATATTCAGTACTAGCTGTGCCCGCGACTTCGATCGCGTGGATGTCGGAACTTAACAATATTTATATGCGTCGGTATCCTGCGAGGATACCGATTCAAATCTTTATTTTTTATTTATGCTAGTGCTTCTCTATAAACAACATTAGCTGTGGAACCATCTGGAGCGTACACAAAAAGGTTATTGGGGTTGTTTACGCGTGAAAGAGCTACGTATAGTTGACCATGGGAAAAGCATCCAATACTTATGTCTACCCCCGCAACTCACTTCATGTTCTTCTTCTGATTCCTGGGACCTACTTAATCTCGCCCTTTTCGCATCTCGGCTACGCTGCGAAAGGTTTGTTTTTTTTTTTTTTTCTAGAATGCATTTTCAGAAAAAGAACTGAACCAAACAAATAAAATATTGAACAAAACACAAACTTTCAAAATGAGAATGAAGACAAATAAAATTTCAAACTACGAAGTAAATAAAACTACTTGACTCAAATTGCAAGTTATTATTTACTTCGCACTTTAAAAATTTGTCCAAAATTTACAGTTTTCTCTATCAATGTTACAGGCAACCCTCTAAATTACTTTATAAAGACCACCTTTTGAAATCAGCAGTTGGTTGTCAACAGGGTGACCCTCTTGGGCCAGTCATTTTTAGTTTGGCAATAAATCCAATTATTCGACAACTAAATTCTAAATTCAACGTATGGTATTTGGATGACGGAACCCTAGGAGGTGATGTACACACAGTCTTAAAAGATTTACAGTTTTTAAAAGAAAAATTCAGTTCCATTGGCCTAGACCTTAACCTTTCAAAATGCGAAATTTATCTTCCCCAAACGACTGACAGACAGACAACCATTGCAAAATTTAATGCAACAGCTCCAAATATCAAAATTATGGAAAGAAACTCTCTTCACCTTCTAGGGTCCCCAATTTTTGACGAGTCCTTTCCAACGTTCATTGAGGAGAAGAAACAAAATTTTAATGACGTCTCGGAAAGACTTTTCAAAATTAATATTCATTCGGCCTTCACACTCATTCGGTAGGTACTGTTGTTTTGGACCAAAATTTACTAATAGCCTTCGCTCCTCTCATCTATGGAAGCATCCACAACTTTTAGAAAAATTAGACCAAATTATTAGAAACATTAATTTCCATCCTAAATGTGGCCCTTGACGACCGTGCGTGGCAGCAAGCCACACTACCCATTCGCTTGGGCGGTCTCGGCGTCCGCAAAATTTCAAGTATTAGTTTACCAGCCTTCCTCTCCTCGGTCCACAGTACCGATAAATTAACCAGGAACATTTTATCTTCCTCACTGGTCGATTTTGAAGTGCCGTTTTTAACCGATGCGTTGAACGCTTGGAAAATGGCTTGTCCTGATACGGTTTTGCCTGATAACCCATCTTCCCAGAGACGGTGGGACGTGCCGCTCTGCAGTATTATACGGAATACCCTTGTAAACACGTCACGTAATACTGTTGAGTGTGCCCGTCTGCTGGCTGTGGGAGAATGGGAGTCAGGTTTGTGGCTTCAGGCGCTCCCGTCATCCACCATAGGCACAATGATGGATGACTCATCGTTTCGGCTCGGTACGTGTCTCCGCTTGGGCGCACCTTGTGTTGCTCCGCATCGATGTCACTGCGGTGAAGCTGTCGACAGTCTCGGACACCATGGCCTGTCCTGCTGCAGGAGCGCAGGTCGCATAGCACGGCACGCCAGCATCAACGATATTATTCGTCGAGCTCTTGTCACCGCCGGCGTACCAGCGGTGTTAGAACCAAACGGCTTGGTACGTGATGATGGGAAGAGACCAGACGGCATGACGTTGTTGCCTTGGAAGGTGGGTAGGCCTCTGGTGTGGGACGCAACATGTGTCGATACCCTAGCGCAATCTCATGTTCCTAGCACTGCGGGCTGTGCTGGCGCCGCTGCTGCAGCTGCTGAGACCCTGAAGCGGCGCAAATACTGTAACCTTATGGGCAACTACAGCTTTGAGCCGTTTGGGGTCGAAACGCTCGGGTCATGGGGCCCGAGCGCGCGTCTCCTTTTTAAGGAAATTTCTCGCCGGCTGGTCGATACTTCACGTGACCAGAGGGCTGGGTCGTTCTTTGGCCAAAGAATAAGCATTTCCATTCAACGTGGCAATGCTGCCAGTCTTCTGGGCACGTTTCCGGATGACAGCGATGCGGATGAATACTTCGACGCCTAAGTGTCCTTTGTTTTTTTTATATTTTTATACAGGGTGGTCCAAAAGTCGTGGATCAAACGATGTAGGAGGATAAAGGAGGTCATTTCCAACGCTTTTAAAGTGAGAAAAAATTTTTGGTAACGTTACAAAATTTTTGGAAAAAAATAAATTGCTCTTGAAATTTGATACTCAGAGCCCTAATAGAATTTTGTAGTGCTGATACATTATCTAGTATTAATACAACACCGTTTGTTTTATTGTTTTATATCACATTTCTTTTTAAATTCGTCTAATTGTAAAAGAACTCGGTATACACAAATATTCATTACTTTTAGGGCAATTGAATTATGACCATCCTGTAGAAAGATTTTTTGTTGGAAATGACCTCCTTCATCTCCCTATTTCGTTTGATCCACGACTTTTGGACCACCCTGTATATTTGTATTGTAAGTTAGTTAGTAATTTTGTCCATAGATGGCGCTGTTTTAATATTTATTTCTGAAACACTTATAATTTTCTAATTTACATTTTTTAGGTGTGAACTGATTACGATGAAACAAAAAACTCAATGTTACTTCAATTTATATAATTATTAACGCAAATATATATAAACGTGAAGTTGTGAGACCAAGTGCACATTAACACACGTTAACTAATTTTTCTTCTGGAACACTTTAAATTCAAAAATCTTTTGATAGACTGAACCGATTGCAATGAAACAAAAACTAAATGTTACTTCAAGTTACGCTAAATCGTTGTGTATAAAAGTTATCTACATTGATTTCGTACATTTTACGTGATGCTCGGATAACTAAACATACAAACAGACAAACAGACAAAAATTCTAAAAATGCTGGAAATGGGTTCTATTGGTTGTCCTTTAACACCCTGGCTATATTTTTTTATTTTTTTTTTAAATGTACAAAAACTTCTTTTCTACAGTTTTATTATATGTATAGAAGACTAGGACAAAGCTTTGCAATTTAACTAAAGGTTCATAAAAATGCTATGTAGGTGCATCAACCGTAGTTTTTAACGACAAAAAAACATGGGCCTAAGCCAATCAAAAAATGTTTAAAAAGTCAATTTTAGTGAAAATATTATAGGCTGCGCTGTTTTGGTGAACAATAAAAATTGAAGCACTGTCTGAAAATGATACGGTTTACAGTGTAGGCGTCAAATAACACATTCAAACGCTCGGAATTTTTAGGATTTTGTACACAATATTGGATTTTTTATGATAATAAAACTACATTATTTGCGTATTGTTAGCATCAATGTGACATAAACAAAAAATAACGAAAGAACGAGCGAAAATAAATTATATTATTATAAACAACAATATTATAATGGGTTTGAGATTGAATCTCCTCAATTTGTATACAAAATTTTATAATTTCAGGAATTTGTAGGAAATTTTATATTTTATCGTAGATTAAAGTGATCCTATTTTGTTTACGTTTATAGGCTAAAATACGGTAACACATAACAATACGATTTAATTTATGTTTCTGATGAGCTGTGTTATTCACAGCCGTGACGCGTGCCATCGGGAGGTGCTCGTGGTTAAACAATAACAGCCCCTCGGTTTTAATCTAAGGTTAAGCTACCCTTGTTAAAGTCAGTCTGTGAATGGGTGACCATTCATTACATATCGAGAATCCTCCGTGTGACGGAAGGCACGTTAATTCGTAGTTCCGGCTGACATTCATTGATCTTTGATAGTCGTTACGGGTAGTCAGAAGTCCGAAAGTCTGAAACCAATCTTACCAAGCAAGGCCGTAGGCAGGATGGAGGGGTTCAAACCCGAAATTGCTTAGCCAGCCCACCATTTTATACATAATTACATTTAAATCTCATTATAACCCGTTGGGTAATAATGTGATTTGAATATGGAACTTTAACTAAATTGTATGAAACGTTTTACAAAAAAACTTTTTAAGAAAAAAAAAACCGACTTCCAAAAAAACACTACAAAGTGAAAAATAACTTTATTTCGGAAGTCGGTGTCTTTGGATCTGTATTTTAGTTTTTTGCCACCGACTTCCGAAATAAAGTTATTTTTCACTTTGTAGTGTTTTTTTGGAAGTCGGTTTTTTTTTTCTTAAAAAGTTTTTATTTTACGCTTTTTAGTGGGTCTGCTTATAATTTATCTAAGTTACAATAGCCCAGTGATTATCGCCTTTTACAAACAAAATATTGCTTTTCCCGATGCAGGGAAGTTAATTGTTGAGGAGTTCTCCAGGTCCACCATCAGCTCCATATCACCATTCACATTGTGACGAGCATAAATTGCTTAGCAACCATATTAAAGTAATCGAATCGCAACCCGTGAAATACTTACCTAGATATTATTGAGTACTTCCGATGGCCATCTGTGGTCTTCATCATCAGTTCCACTTCGCCAAATAGTGCTTTCCGAGAGCAAATGCACGAGTTACTATAAAAAATACCCAAATCGCTATAGGTGTGCCTATAATATTTGAAGAGTTCCTTCGATTTCTCCAGGATCCCATCATCAAATCTTGACCTGATGCTTTTAGACTAGATGCTGATAATCCTGGCTGCAGCATCAGGCCAGACTTATGTCAACATTACATTGAACTTAAAATTTAGTCCTGTTTAAAATGAGCCCAAACACGACTACGGTGCTGTAATTTCAAGGTTGGTACTTTTTCTGATGCTCCTGGCTTCAGCATCAGGTCTTTATGTACTTCGGTGTTCCTCATTAACAGTACGTTTATCCACACATCGAGCCCTTTTCAATGAGCCTAAACACGATATATCTGCTGTTAGTTGTCGAGGAGTTAGGTACTCTGCAGACTATCCTGACTGCAGCATCAGATCATGACTTGATGATCATGAGACCAAATGTGGCAAATGCTCTATCAAACATCAAAACAATTTACTAAAACAGTCCTTTCCTGTTCGAGTAACTTCTTACTGTTAAGGAGTTGTACCTTCCATCATCAGCCCAGCTACCTGAGATGGTGACAACCAGACGCAAATACATAAGATACTTCATAAAACATGCGAAAAACAATAAGTGAGCCTATAAAATTTGAGGGTTGCCCTCGATTTCTCTAAGATCCCATCATCAGATATTGAAATGGTGATAATGGGACCACACGGGAAGCACCAGCTTTCAAATAAAAAAAGAATCATGAAAATCGGTTCACCCAGTCGCAAGTTATGAGGTAACAAACATAAAAAAAAAAAAAAAAAAAAAAAAAAAAATACAGTCGAATTGATAACCTCCTCCTTTTTTTGAAGTCGGTTAAAAAAAAAAATGTTCGAAATTGAATTGCTTTTTATTACCTCGTAGAAGGTGTGAAAAGTAGACTATTCTTCTTGGGGATCGATAAAGGCAAAGGAGTTCTTCCTCTTGAGTGAGCTTGAATCCCTAGCTGCACTCAGGATTCTAGTATTAACGTCCGTCGCTTCGCTCGGGAGCACAAGAGCCTTTCGATGCGCTCGGGATTCAAACTAGCACCCGTGACATTAGAGACTGTTTTATTCCCTAAGTGAATAATCTACTAATGTGTAATAACAAACAAAATAATGCATAATCAGCCTTGTCTAATAAGACTTTGCCAATCATTTGTCATGAGGAAAAGAGGAATTTTGCTGAAATTTGATAGATAATTTTTTTGAGATAGATTTAAAATAAATATTGATGTCAGACTATTTGCTAAAAGGGAACCGTGGATGATTTGTGTTGAAGTCCGAGTGTTAGGGGTCAGTGATAGCGGCTTGAATTTTATGACTTAGCCTCGCTCTAGTGCATGATAAAAATCGCGCGAAAAAAAATCGCCCTAGGGCTTAATTCAAATTTGAGTGAAGAATGATTGTGATTTAAAGATCTCCAAAGAGTGAAGATCATTACAGGCCCAGTGGTCGTGGGACCGAACCCAGCTAGGCAGGCGCTTTACTTTCTGTAAATAATTTTATCACCACTGCTGTCAAAAACGGTGAAAGAAAACATCGTGAGGAAACCGGCATGTCCTAGAACCAAAAATTCTAAGAAATGTGACATCTACCAACGCACACTGCGCTAGCGTGGTAGATAACTGCCCTCTCCCTCTCAAAGAGAGGAGGTCTGTGACACATTTGATTGATGTATTTATAAAGGCTAGCCAGCAAAATACATACACAGAATTAACATTAACCTTGTCATATCCTTTTCATAATTACAAAAACAAGACTTTTTTTAGAACTTCCATGATTGACGTCCATATTTAAAATGAGTATTATAAAATTATTCACGGTTATGTTACGGTTAAAACATACTCACAATGTTACTTCACGCGTGTATACATATAAAAGGATAGGCAGAGGTGTAGACTATATAAATGTAATACCTAATAATAATAATAAAGCAGCAGATGAAGGGATTTTTTACTCCGTTGGTGTAATTGCCGTATGGCGTTCCAGTGTGAGGATAAATAAATAAATAAATAAATAATATTAATATTATATAGGTATAATATTATACACATACATACATAATCAGCCTATAATGTTCCCACTGCTAAGACAGGCCTCCTCTTTGTGAAAGGGAGTGGACCGTAATCCACCACGCGGGCCCAGTGCGGGAGAAATATTATTATATAAGTAATAATACTAGATGCGCCCCCCGGTTTCACCCGCATGAATGTCGATCCCGTAGGAATATCGGGATTAAAAGTAGCCTATATGTTAATCCAGGGTGTTAGCTACCTCCATACAAAATTTTATCAAAATTGGTCCAGCCGTTTGAGCGTGAAGAAATAACAAACATATAAACACACCCTCACACACACTCACAAACGTTCGCCTTTATAATATTAAGTGTGATTATGATAGTACCTAATATTTATATTAGTAATATTTTTAAGTCCCGTAGTCAACGGTTAATAGTTAAACATGCTCAAAATATCACGCCTGTGTTCCCTGAAGGAATAGGCAGAGGTATAGATAATACAAATATAACAATAGTAATATTATATTGTTAGATACTACTACCCGGCCCATGAGCGCGGAGGACGCGGTCACTGAAAGGAGGCTGCCACAGGCGGCGAGTCAGGCTCTCTGGTTCTTGTTTGGTGGTCTATGCTTTTTGACAGCGTTGCTGGTTGAAGCACTATCTGTCAGCCGTTCGGTGTAATCTGGTATCTCGTTATTTCTTTAATATTTGTTTAGTGATGATTGTGTTCCTCTGATTGTAATTTTACTATGGTTGATAACTCTTTTCATAATTCATGTGATTAGTTATTAGATTATTAAATAATTCTGTTATTTAATTGTGATTTCACTTAGCTGTCCTAACAATATCA
>OX382379.1:147500-186591 GCA_947508005.1 Amphipoea lucens | reverse complement strand
CTGACCGACACGACCGGCACGACCGGCACGCCCGGCACGGGCGGCGGCTTGTCGGGCCGCGCCTCGATGTCGGTTCGTTCGGGCCGCTCGTCGGTCGCGTCGGGCACGTCGCCAACCGCCGCCCCCTCGCCCGTGCTGGCCCGCAGCGCGGCCGGTGACGTGGACGTCGGAAACACGGTGTCTCCCTTGCCGCCGGCGGGAGGGACTTGCTTGCAGAGCTTAGCCATTGCGCTCGCACTGTCACGAACCACTGGAATAAGACATCATTTTATGGTTAGTTCATGTAAGGGTCTGTAAACCCGACAGCGGGACAGTAAAGACAGGGTTATATTTTTCGCGCATATCTATGTATCTTTGTTTGTGGGATTCTTTGTACCCTCGAAGCACCCTAATGGCTGGATGGATTTCAATTCATGAAGTGGCTTGAGGAGACTATTCCACGAACATAACACACTAAATGTAAAAAATAAAAAAAAAAAAACAAAAAAATGAGCTGCAACAAACTGCAACTAATGAGCTAGTTTTGAACTTTTAGTTGTAGTCGGGTTTTGTTTTTGAGACTAAGATTATGAGACGAATTCCGTAATGGAGCCTCGCCTCTCATCACGACGTTATGGGGTCAAATCCGGCAAGTACCAACATTACTTTATCAATTCATAATAGGTATGTCCTTTCTAAGTTTATCTTGGACAACACTGATATCGGTGAACAGAGGAACATCGCTTAAATATAAAATACAATATAAGTCTGTAATCGCCAACCCAGTCTTGAGCAGGCGCGGTGATCAATGCAATTGTATGAGAAGAGGCCTTTACCTTGAAGTGGGACAAGGATGGATATATATTATGAGAGCGTGTCTTGTGCGTGTCACGTTACCTGGCTGCACGGGGTAGGCGCTGGCGGCGGGCGGCGGCCGACACGACGCCGTCGGCAGAGACAGCGTGTCGGATGAACTCAGCTCTGCGGGCAACATCACATGACGTTATAACATCACGTCAGATGCATCTGGATTGCAGTTAACTGATGGAATCGAGATAAGATCAATCCTGTGTGTGGTAAGTGGCAGCCGGATAACGTTCACTTGAAAAGGTAACGATGAACTTAGTCGTTTACGTTTTCAGGTAATTAATATCACCTGGTCGACGTAAATCGACCGTTGTCTAGTTGCACCTATGGTTCAGCAGCTAGTCAGTAGTCAGCGTACCTTTGACTTTCTTGATGAAGTAGTAGAAGAAGTACAGACACAGCATGATGAGCAGCGACAGGATGCCGACGAGCGCCACGTAGTAGGCCACGTGGCTGGGCCGCCGCGCGCCCTTCGGCAGCGGGGCCGGCACGCCCATCGCACTGGGGGCCAAGGGGACCATCACTAGTATGACAACAAGTAGACACAGCGACAGAATGCCGATGAACGCCAAGTTACAGGCCGAAAAAAAAAATTGCACAGTCAAATAATGTCAAACAACAAAAAAACACTACAAAGTGAAAAATAACTTTAATTTCGGAAGTCGGTGTCTTTGGATCTGTATTTTTTAGTTTTTTGCCACCGACTTCCGAAATTAAAGTTATTTTTCACTTTGTAGTGTTTTTTTGGAAGTCGGTTTTTTTTTTGTTAAAAATTTTTATTTCACGCTTTTTAGTGGGTCTGCTTATAATTTATCTAAGTTACAATAGCCTAGTGTCAACTTGCTCATTGTCTTTTACAAAATATTGCTTTTCCCGATGCAGGGAAGTTAATTGTTGAGGAGTTCTCCTGGTCCACCATCAGCTCTATATAACCATTCACATCGTGGCGAGCATAAATTGCTTAGCAACCATATTAAAGTAATCGAATCGCAACCCGTGAAATAGTTAGATATTATTGAGCAGTTCCGATGGCCATCTGTGGTCTTCATCATCAGTTACACTTCACCAAATAGTGCTTTCCGAGAGCAAATGCACGAGTTACTATAAAAAATACCCAAATCGCTATAGGTGTGCCTATAATATTTGAAGAGTTCCTTTGATTTCTCCAGGAACCCATCATCAAATCCTGACCTGATATTTTTAGACTAGATGCTGATAATCCTGGCTGCAGCATCAGGCCAGACTTATGTCAACATTGCATTGAACTTAAAATTTAGTCCTGTTTAAAATGAGCCCAAACACGACTACGGTGCTGTAATTTCAAGGTTGGTACTTTTATTGATGCTCCTGGCTTCAGCATCAGGTATTTATGTACTTTGGTGTTCCTCATTAACAGTACGTTTATCCACACATCGAGCCCTTTTCGGAGTTAGGTACTCTGCAGACTATCCTGACTGCAGCATCAGATCATGACTTGATGATCACGAGACCAAATGTGGCAAATGCCCTATCAAACATCGAAACAATTTACTAAAACAGTCCTTGCCTGTTCGAGTAACTTCTTACTGTTAAGGAGTTTTACCTTCCATCATCAGCCCAGCTACCTGAGGTGGTGACAACCATACGCAAATACACAAGATACTTCATAAAATATGCGAAAAACAATAAGTGAGCCTATAAAATTTGAGGGTTGCCCTCGATTTCTCTAAGATCCCATCATCAGATCCTATCTTGGTGACAGTGGGACCACCTCAGAACTACCTACTTTGAAACAAAAAAACAAACAGCCGAACATAGTACCTCCTCCTTTTTGTGAAGTCGGTAAAAAAGGTAAACCTCAGAATCAAAATCAATGAGCTGAATTCATATTTGATTAGTAGTTGATCCGGCGAACTTCGTACCGTCTCAAAATAAAAAAGCCGATTCATACAAAATGTAGGAGCACACCTTTTCTTTTTCTTTGTGAATTTTCCCCATGTTTTAATCTTGAGTATAAATAAAGTAACTAACCCGAATATAATATACACCATGTTATTGAATTAACGGGGTCATTGTACTTACTCATCACTATGAACAACTTTTACTATGGGAACAAACCTGCAATCGAAGAAAAAAAAAATCAGCTGTTCCCTACATTTATGTTCGCATAACATTTTTTCAGCGATTTCAGGTTTGTTCCCATACCTAGTAAAAGTTGATCATAATGATGAGTATAATGACCCCATAAGAGGTTTTGCGTTAATCCAATAACACCCACTTTTAAAATATTGTATCTCAATTCTCAATTCTTTATTGCGTACCATAATGTATATAGTTGGTAGAGAAATAATTATTTTAGTCACAATTATGGACCCTGTCGGGCACAGCATAGATAGTAGGAGAGAGGAGGAAGAACACTGGGTGTTTATTATGATCTAGATCAACGTACCTTGTACAAGAATCTGTCAACGTCATTCAAGCGCCAAGACACCCTTGTAGCGAGTTGACGTTGTTTACACTTTAAAAGGTCAAGAAGAAGGGTGTATAATCAGCTATATTGACTCTCATTCTGAGTTTCGATCCTTATTTCCGACCTACGACTTGTGCTGTGTGCATCATAATGGATGACATCCACTTTTTCCGTCTCTCCGTGTCGCAATACTGGAAACAGAAAGCTACGCAGCGTGCTACGAAGGGCGTAGCGACCGCTACGACTCGTAGAACTGCGTAGCAGGTACGAGATTTTACTCTAATTTAATAAAAAATATATAAATATCCGATTGAGAACCTCCTCCTTTTTTGAAGTCGGTTAATAAAATATCGTTTATTGTGGATCACATAGATCCATATAGTATTAGCACAGATAATATAATACTCTAGCTATTAGTAACAACGACTTAAAAAGTACGTTAGTAAAACTTACAAACTAACCTAACGACAACTAACAACTACGAGGCTGAGCACATGTCGGCACGTACCTATGCACCCAGTGCCTAATAAAGGGGCTGTCCACCTTGTCAAACAATGTCTTCAGGATGCGGTTGGAGCCTCCGCGCAACCTACCCATTATTGACGCCACCTTCTTTCTCATTATGGCATGAAGATCACCCGGGGTTCCGCGAACATCTGCGAAGCGCTACAGAAGCGCGGAAGCTCCAGCAACATCCTAAATCCATTATTGTACTGAACGCGTCGCACGTTGTGGGCCCTCTGTGTATACTTCACCGGTCACCCACAAGCTGCACGTGTACAAGGTTTGGCAGTAGACCTTAACAAGATACATTCTAACAGCTACTCTAACAGCGCTCCCTGGCCAAATCTGCATCATCACATTTATAACTCATTCGTTTAAGACTGAGGACGTAGGACTGAGGAAGTTGTTACCTTAACGTAATCATAGATAACCATTAATGTACCCAGATATGTGAAATATTTCATCGGTCTTCTAAAAACTTATTGTAGGTACGCTTTTCTTAAATAAATGCGCCTGTTTAACTTTGGCCCCAACCAAATGGGTAGGGTTTGGTTACAACTGTTGGATACCGCGTTGTTATAATAATATACATATATGTTGGTGCAGTTGGCTATTTAGTATTTTAGGACAACAAAATGGGAATTATTTGAGGCGTCCAAAAAGTGGCATATTTAGTAATTAGATTGTGCATTCATAAGTTTAGGACATCAAAATGCGAATTATTTGGGGTTCGATTAAATACATACACAACACAAAGGCACACAATCATTAACTTAAACATGTACCGGTCCATACTCAATAATGCATGAAGACTACAAGTTTAGCGATGGTACACAGACCAGCATCACGCACGAGCCGAGGCTCTAGAAGTGCCACAAACACTCCCCGGACACTACGACATGGATTAACAACTGATTAACATGCGCTGTGTCCGCACTTTGACTGCACCTCGCGATAATCTAATTACCTGCGTAGATAAACAAGTAAATGAAATAAGTAACTTGATCTAATGATTTAATTTTCAAATTAATTGAATACGAGCTCTTATATAAATCTCGCGACAAGTAATCCAAACTAATATTATAAATGCGAAAGTAACTCTGTCTGTCTGTCTGTCTTTTCTTCACGCCTAAACTACTGAACCGATTTAGATGAAATTTGGTATAGAGATAGTTTGAGTCCCGGGGAAGGACATAGGATAGTTTTTATCCCGATATTCCCACGGGATCGACACATATGCGGGTGAAACCGCGGGGCGCAGCTAGTATCATATAAATTGTGTAATGACGTTATAAGTTGATTCAAAGTAAAAGTTTTAAAGGAAAAGTTTATTTTATTATTTCTAGCACATTTAATTAAAAGCTTGTTTTTTAAAATGTTTCTTTACTTTTAATTTATTTAAACTATAGACCATAATAATCAGAGGTCACTCACCTTTGATGAGATCCGTTGACGTAACTACCACAGTTGGTTTCTCCTTCAACTTCTAACTCTTCTCTCTCCGTGCCATATTTGAGAAGTCACACTCACTACACGTATACCTCATTCTCTTACCGAAACATTCACATATCAACTGACACGGGAGTGACTAGAAAAGTGTAAAAATATAAAAAAGTTGAATGTTGTATGTCTTGAGGAGATCATCTCCGGCGCGACGATATCATTATAATGGTGAGTCTCCGACGAGCCAGCGACACAGAGACCACTGTGCAAGTTACACAGCAACACAGTGCTCGACACAGCAACACAGTGCAAGAGACACTGTGCTCGACACGGTATCACTATAATATAGGGAGAAGAGAAGGGCAACTTTTAGGAATAGATCAACAATTAAAACTGTAGCAGCTGCAGTAATAGAGCTCTATGCGCATGCACTCGTCTGGGGAAGTACTGGACAAGACTACCGACACACCAAGCTTAACCTTTCTGACTGACCGACTGCTTGGCTATGCTGCAAATGGTTTAATTAGAAGCTAATCAAATCAAAGAAATAAATTCCTCAGGTTTGTGTTTAACCATAATTATCTCTGCCGCCAAGCAGCGTTGCTGTGTTCCGCAGTGAAGGGCGTAGGTGCTGGTGTGATGACAGGTGCAGTCCTTTCAGTAGTGTTACCCCGGATTTTGCACTACTGGAACTTTATTGCCATCACAATAAGGTCACTGTTGGATTGCTGCTGTCAGAGGTAACTGTGAAAGCATTGTACATCTCGTAGCACGGACGTAGCGCGGAGGCCGTAGGCGTGCAGCTACGGAGTCAAGTGGACCTTCTACGCCTTTCTGTTTAGTTATCCCACCCGAATAGTTAGCGCTGATAATCATGCTAAGGGGATGTTGTGTGACTCAGTCACGCTGTGTCCCAGTGTGTCTGTAGGTGGAACACGCAGTGATGTGGCGCAGATGAGCGGCGCGACATCGCAACAAGTGTCGGCGACACTCCGGCGCCTGAGATACTGTGCTCAGGGGTGACACGTCCGTTTTTTAGTGTTCCGTACCAAAATGGTAAAAAGGAACCCTTATGGTGCGACTCAGTCTGTCTGTCTGTCCGTCTGTCACAGCTGGATATCTCAACTGCTAATGCTACCTACTAGTTTTAGATGACGTTTGCCCAACTATTTTGGGATTGAAAAGGGGTCTGTAAAATTCGAAGTGGGGCTACTAGGGCATGTGGGGTATCATATGAAAGAGCGCAGTTTGCACATTTTCGAACATTTTTTCTTTGTTTTTTAGGCCGCAGTTTTCGTTCTTCGATTAAAAATTTAAAAAAAAATACCGTCCCCCCCTTATCTCCGAAGTTTGCATAGAGAAAAATCTGAAATTAATCTATGTGATAGATGTTTATGTAAAGATTACAGGAAAAATAAAACGATGTCTCTAAATAGCACACATTTTCAGAAACCATCAACAAAAGTTACATTAGTTCCACTCTCGGTCTAGAGATGACGCTAAAACTGCAATATTCTACACCGCAGCGCGCAATGTTAAAATTCTCTGGCGAAATAGGCCTCGCCGATGAAAATTTAAAAACATATTATTATAATGGTACGGAACTCTCGGTGCTCGAGTCCGATTCGCTCTTGATCGGTTTTTATCATATGAGAGACCTATTGAACTTGGTCAGTGTTAAATTAATCATTATGTTCAACTTCAACTGAATTTAACTGAAATCTGAAGGGACTGCCTCGCTGGTTTAGCAGTTTGCTGTAGACAGCTGAGCATAGGATCCTGGACTCGATTCCCAGGTCAGGCAATATCATTGGGTTTTCCATCTATATTCAGTAGCAGCCCGGGGTCCGGATTTATGGCAATAGGGTACCTAACATCGCTGTTGGACTTTAAACATGGCAAATATTTTAGTGACGAGAATATTTAGTGAAAATAAGACATGAGTGTTCTGTGTGTCAGCCCTGCAGAGCGCGATAACGTCGCGTCAGAGCGGCGCCGCGCGCCACACCCGCGCGTGCGCTCTCCACCACCACAAGTCACTAAACATGTCAACTAGTGACAAGGGACGTGACACACCACTGCATGGCGTAGATAGAGTATGGTATAGATCACCCATCAGCGTAGACTATAATGACCGCCCTATGGTGTAGTGGTAGCGAAAGCCTTTGACACTCACTAGGAAACTGAAACCATCTGTTGGCGCCTATAGCCTTTGTTTTCGCATCACACTCTTCATGCAACAGATTGCCAAGCATATTTTTCAAGGCGCTTATAACTGACGGTGCTTGACACCATCATCATCTGCAGTCAGTTTCCAGTCTAACCGAATGCAGGCAGTATTTTACATGGAGCGACTGCCTATCTGACCTCCACAGTCCAGTTACTAGATAATACGATACCCCTTGGTAAGACTGGTTGTCAGACTTTCGGGTTTCTGACTACCCGTAATGACTGTCAAAGATAAGAATGACAGCCGGGACCAACGGCTTAACGTGTTTTTCGAGGCACGAAGGGGTTACGATATGTACCCACCACACCCACCCACCCACACAACACCACACCCATCCACAGACCAACCACAAAAACAAATAAGGAAAATCTTCTACATCATTTTGATATTGTTGAAAGAAGTATTATCAGGATCAGTGCGTAGACGTAATGGTGTGTCAGGAACCGACCCACTGACCCAGGAATTTAATCTTACTAGCATGTAGTAAAAACCTCTACTTACACAGAGGGACAAGCATTAATCACCAAGCTTGCTTATGTATATTAGAGATTTCAAACCGTTTCCAACCTTTTTGAGATTTGACAGAAGCTGATTGTACCTACTTCTTGTCTTGCCCCTTATGTTGGTTTTGGCTTGTTACGGAAAAATCACTCCCTTTCACAATGAGGCCGTGTTCAAAAGTAAGTAGTTATTTAGGTCTCTTCAACAAATCATAAGAGACGTTACCTAACACTCGTCACTCACCGGGTTTATCTGACAAATAAGATTTATGTCTATACTGTTGGCCGTCCTCCGTTGTCACTAGTAGAGATAAACCATTTTAAAAATGAACGCCCCTCCACTGCTTGTTGCATACACATTTCAAATGTTTGTATAGAAATTTTAGTGGAGGCGCGTTCATTTTAGAATGGTTTATCTCTACCGTTACCAGTTCCATGATGGAACTCTTTTATACTGCATACTTTTGAGGTGTTCCTTCGATTGGAGTCAACCTGGGTGCAGCAGCCAGGTCAAGAACTTTAGAACGGGCTATCATGATTACATGCGTGTATTAAATTTCGTGTTTCGTTGACCATTAAAGATTCCTTCGTCTGGAGCCAATCCTGGGTGTAGAATCATCATAAAAATGCAGTCTTCGAAACAGAATCAACACGTAAAATTTCAACTCAGTAGGATAAGAGTTTTAGTTCAGTTTGCAAGATTTGACCCACACAAAACTAACAAGGCAAAATAAATAAAAGCTTATAATGAGATCACGTCACGATCAAATGGTAGCTTCATCTATATAGGTATTTACAGCACGATTTGCTCAAAGGCTACGAGGATAATTATAATAATTACCTGTTTTCTAATACCTAGGTAGATTATTACTAGGTAGACGTGTTTAAATAAAACCCACAAGGTCATGCGTTACGCATTTTATTTAGAATATTTTGTATGAAAATTAAAATACACTTGGTGACGACTTACAAAACTAAACTGAAAATATTTTTATCATAACGAAATGCACCTTAACTTTTACGAAATAAAGCTCAAAATTATATTTGGAAAAAAATACAGTATTCTTATCGCCTAGGGTAAATAATAGAGTAAACTTCTACAATCTCGCTGGAGATACATAACACCTACTTATGTACTCCGCTCACATATCACAATGTATACTTAACGTTAACGCAGTCCCGAGTACGCTCGACAGCACAAGTGTTCGTATTTACTATAAAAGTGAGCACTTACTGAATCTTGGAAGATTTCACAATGTCTTGCATTGACTGTGGTTTCATTTTTGTATACTTAGCCTCCGTACTTCCGTAGTGATTGATTTAATAACGACGCGTTATTTGTGTAGGAACAAAGGCTAATTCTTGATGAGCAGTGAGAGGAACATAGTTTGTGACATCACAACAAGTGTACTGTATTGTACTAACTTTACTTATTACACAATATTCAGATTGGCATTACAGGTATAATAGAGGTATTATCTTCTAGTATATAATACCGGTACACAGTACACGACCGTAAATGTGGCACATTGCGTTTTAGAAACAGTTCTCTCTGTCACTCATATGTGAGTCGAATGAACGGTCGGGTACCGCACCGGTGTGTACCGCCGCGCCGCGGTCGGTCGCTAGCAGAGATAAATAGGTACTAGTCAACGTTTCTATATCACTTTAGTAGACAACTGTACTATGGATACAATAAAGTTTAAACTATCGAATATTTAAAAATCGATTACAGACATTTAAATTGAATATCTTTGACTGCAAATAGCCTCGCAAGTAACATTTTGATCTGAAGAGAAAGGTAATTCAGAAATTTAATAATCTTTCATCAGTTACATAGAAATTCATACAAGATGAGACACAGTAGAAGGTTTCCTAGTAATAATAATTAAGTACTCGTCGCGACGACTGTACACGCTACAGTAAACAAGTGTACAACTAAGACGATGTTTGTAAAAGATTCTACTCAAAACTGAGCACTTCCAGAACAACCGAATATTACGTGACACTGTGATGCGGCACAGAGACTATACAACAAACAAGTGTTAACCGGCAGTTTTTTAAACTAACATCATTATTTTATGACACATAAGGTCGCTTTTCGTTTAACATTTATTCTCACATTTCACCGAAAATTGGGAATTAAATGTATTTTATTATTCACATATATTGATACAGGCTGTTCGTAACTTCACATTATTTTAAACTGTTTTCTGGCCGGTTATAAGTAAAATCACAAAGAATTTTATGCAGAGTTCGGCTATAGCAGCAGTAGATTATTTTAAATCGTTTTCTAGAATATCATGTAAGTATCGTTAGTTTATTTACAGTGCTAAAGAGTAGTAACATTCCACGACAATACTTTAACGGACATCGATGAGATAAAAGTGATTACATTCACAAATTGAACTTTGTTATTGAAAAAAAAGTCATCACATTTCACTGCTTATTACGTCGACAATCCATGTTATTTTTGTATGCTATTCTCCACCTAATGTACACCATCATAAGACATAGAACGCCCTGCACACACGTCATGTCTGTTTACTTACACTGCACTACTGTAATCTCAGTCAACAACAGATCATTCAACAAACCCTAATATATTTTATCATAAATATGTAAACTACTATTTAGAGTCAACCGGGTCAAACAAACAGTTTTTTTTTCAAACAATGACCCTGGTTGTACATTTAAAATACTGCAATAATTGAATTACATGTACACATTTAACTATATTAATAATCTAGAGATGCACCGACAAAATCCGATGATCGATTAAATTCGGCCTAGAAATACTATTCGGACGATTAGTCTATTTAGTCGAATACAAGATGTAATGTCGATGCATCTTTAACATTTGTAAAATTTGCAATATTTGAAAAACTTTAATTACTTTAATATGTACTATGTATGTAGGTAGTTCTCGTGAATCTGATAAAACATCTTTTTACAATTTGAGATCTGTATCACTTCTAACATTCATATTTAACGTAAAACTATTCAAGAAAATATAAATCTGTAATTGTATGTTTTTTAAAGAAAAATAATCATCCCTGTGAAAAATAATTCGGAAAATATACTTCATAAACAATCTCATAAGAAAATAATCATTTAATATCTTAAATAAATACAATGGCGAGTTACTTTAGTATCCTTACAAAGTACTGTATGACCCTGCTTCACTAAATCATTATATTTTACAAACTAAACAATATACCAATTGTAGCGAGGGAGCTAAACTACAGAGCCAATATATAATGGGAGAAAGAGCAAACATATCAACTTAAGAGGAAAAGAGCGAGATAGATACTAAAACTTACTATATTAAAGAAAAACTTGGTATTTTTTAATAAAATAAGGAATAATGGGTAACAGTCATCGGCTCCATAGCTTGTTTCCCTCTGAGCACAAAGTGCTAGTTACGTCGAGTCGAGCATCGTTACATCAGTCGACTGACTAGTCGATATGTTCGCACTCGATTGTACTCCTAGTCGAGTGTACAACACTACCGAGACATAAGGCTCACCGCACACCACGCGATGTATCGCCGACTATTCGACATCACCGTAGGAATCATTGAGTCGAGTTGTGAACACCATTCAAATACATTACGGTGTTAGAGTATTACACATTCTTTGAATTGGCGGTTTAAACATTCTTATAATCTCTTGGTAACTTAATTTTTCACAGAATATATTATATATATTTGTGACTAAATAATCTTCCACAGTTGTTGTAATAGAGAAAAATGATTTTTGTTTTTGTAAACGTATTTCTGCTGTTTGTTATTGTTAAGTATTTAGCTTCAAAAACATGGTGCCATATCTATCAGATATCGAGAGGCGTACATTCGCGCGCAGTATTTTTTTTTAATCTTCACACATCACCGCCGATGTGACATCGACACACCCTACTACATCGTGGGTGTATTGTGTGTAGAGTGTGTGTTTGTATGTCTAGTGCGGCGCGTGCGGGTTGTAGGGCGGCTGCTTGTGCTGCTCCGAGCTCATCACCTGGTCATACGAGGGCGGACATGCTGTAACACAATACATTAATCTTTAGTACATCGCACTGTTTACTTTGACACGTAACAGAAATTCTACGGGACGGACACTCAAGCGAACACTGAGATGACGAATGATACAAATATATTATAATTTACGTAATGAAAAAAACACAAACTGATAAATGAAAAACAGCCACCACAGCAAAATCAAGACATTTTTTTTTCAATTCATAGCAGCTGGTAAGGATTCTTAAATAATTAAATAAAAATGACAACCACAAATAGTTTGGGCAGGACTAATGTTACAATTATTAACGATTTACACACAAGTCAACAATGAAACAACCTCCGTGCAGACATACACTAACTGTATTTACAAATTACAACACATTTAACTAACTAATACTACAGTCTAGTCATACAAATAATATACCCAACAGGAACATTCAGCAGCACAAATAACGTCACCGTGTTCCCATTCACTAAAAATGTTTTGGATCGTCGACCTCGTAATTGCTTTACCGCCCTAAGGTTGAATATTACTTGAAAACGACATAAAACGATAAGGTCTATTTTTGCTTAAAGACCAATGCGACAGTAAGATAGTATCAACCGTAGTATGTTTTGGGAGTTTTTGTAAAAAGTGGTAAAGGCAATTACGAGATGATACAGTAATCGGGCTTTAATATGACACATCGAGTATTAGAAACAGATGTCACTTTACACAGCACAGTGAAATCTTTTTCTAATCATGCGTTTAATCTTGACGCGTCTTGCGATAATTTCGTTCCAGAAACCGGGCGTTAATGTGCCATATTAGGAGCGGGTGCTGTACACGTTACATTAGTAGGGGTAGGAAACCTTTACAGGCCGCGACCAACACTATTCACAACAAGCTAGACGCCACTAATGCAGCATGTGTTCATGCCGAGTATGAGTAGTACGACCCACCTTGCGCGCTCCAGCCCGGCGGTGCGACTCCATAGAAAGCTTCACACAAAGCGTACACGTGTTAGTTGTATTATACACTTAGGGGTTTATTTATAAACGATGATTAAAGGGGTTTGAAGATTTTTGTATGGAGGGTGGCCCTAAGGTCGGCCGCCATTTTGATTTTTTTTCAGAATCGCGGTGCACAACAAAAGTTATATATTAAGATAGAGGACACTTATACAAACAAAAATGTAATATAACATAATGTCCTAAAGCGTCAGGTTTCGGAGTTATTCACCAAAATATAAGTCGAAAACAACAAGGATATTTTGTTTTTTTTTCCCTCCAGGTAAGCATATTGAACTATTGAGGTAATAGAAACGTTATGAAACCTTTATGGAGAAGAAACAAATGAAGAATAGACATTTTTTAAATAAATAATTAAACACAGCAATTTATAGTTCGTTTTTTAATCCCAGAGACTAATCTGACATTTAAGCAGTGCCGGATTAAGACTACTTGATGCCCTAAGCAATCCACGCCTGTGAAGACAAGTAAGAAAATCATTCAGGCTCTCGACAGCTTGAATGATTTTGGGGGTCATGATCCCCATGACCCTCCCTGGGACCGCGCCTAGATTATGGTGCCCCCCGAGACGTGATGCCCTAAGCAATTGCTTAATTTGCTTAGGGGTTAATCCGGCACTGCATTTAAGTCTTTTTGTGTTTTCGTTTTTTTTGGTATAGAAGTTTGACATTACACTTGTCAGATTAGTATCTGGGATTAAAAAACGAACTATAAATTGCTGTGTTTAATTATTTATTTAAAAAATGTCTATTCTTCTTTTGTTTCTTCTCCATAAAGGTTTTATAACGTTTCTATTACCTCAATAGTTCAATATGCTTACCTAGAGGAAAAAAAAACAAAAAATTCCTTGTTGTTTTCGACTTACATTTTGGTGAATAACTCTGAAACCTGACGCTTTAGGATGTTATGTTATATAACATTTTTTGTTTGTATAAGTGTCCTCTATCTAAATATATAACTTTCGTGGTGCACCGCGATTCTGAAAAAAAATCAAAATGGCGGCTGATTTTAGGGCCAAAACCTTCTAACCCCTTTATGAGACGTTTAAACGTCGAAGATGTATAGTTAAACAGTCGCTAATCACTACTTTAAGCAACGTTTATGAATAAAGTGGTTAATATTAATAATGAAGCTTGTTGTTCGGCCAAGCGCACTGCGCACGTCAATTGCACACTTGCACCACAAGTCACTACCTAATTGCGTCTAACGCTAAAGGTAAAAAAAATCGTTTCGTATTTGACACTCGTTTGAAG
Organism: Amphipoea lucens; assembly: GCA_947508005.1. Classification (NCBI taxonomy): domain Eukaryota; kingdom Metazoa; phylum Arthropoda; class Insecta; order Lepidoptera; family Noctuidae; genus Amphipoea; species Amphipoea lucens. Next base: position 172,337 of record OX382379.1, on the reverse strand, counting down.
ACGACAGAGACAGAATGTTTTAAATACGTTTATGGTTAAACGTATCTAGCGAGTTATGGTGCAATCGGGCCTTTTAAACTGCGAAAACCACCCTTACAGAGTTCGAAATAAAGGCGCTGACAATGATCAATTGGAACCATAGACGTTCCTTACATTGCAATGATTTTTATAATATTATTTTTATTTTTAAAACATTTTTTTTTTCTTACTTTTGTTCCTATACACTTTTGTCATCATCATATTTTTCTGACTGTATTCTGAAATGCTATCCAATTAACTGCAGGGCAATTGCGTAACACTTTATCAATCGGAATCGGTTTCATTTTGACAGTTCAACAACATTCATTGCGTTATTTACGTGTTGAGCAGACAAATTTTTCGAACTTATGAAGCAATGGATTAGCAATTGGCTTCAAAATGATTCCGATTGATAGTGTAGGTATTACGCAATTAGGGTGCTGATTTCCTTATATGTTAATTTTGTTGTACTTGTGTACAAATCACAAGCTGATATTACGGTCACATGGACAGCAGATTTACCAGTCACACTTTCAAAAACTGGAGGTTAGTATTTTGTTTTGTTTTGTCAGTACATCAAATAGTTACATATTTACAGTAGGTATGGGTTGCTAGGAACAAATGAATGTGAAACTTATTAAGTACAACGAAGGGCCAAAATAATATAGTGTGTGCATTGCGGATAAATTGATTCAAGCAACTTGACTGCCACCTTGACTTAACTGTATATTCAAATCACATCGGTCATGTTTCGACAGTTGTATCACGTATCTGTCTACTGTGGTTGTATGAAACGGCTATAACACAGCCAGCTGACATAGAGAGTCAATTTGCTTAACAATTAATTTCCATGGCTGTACACATCATATTAATGTACGCTCAACCTCAAATCCATGGCTTGATTTTAACAATATTTCGTAGCAGTTTAATTTTAAATTAATTAAGCTAAGATAGCTCAATAAATTAATAATGAAACTTGGCATATAATTGTGTGATCGATATTGACAACATCGGCACACACTCAGTGCGCCTCGATAAGATAACCGTGGCAGCCACAGTCACTCGACACAGTTGACTCACACCAACCACGTTATGTACGTAGTGCATGTTGAGGGCATCGTATCATCACAGGCGGTACATTAGTAAATAGGTACACCGCTACCGCTACAAGGACCGCTTGGCACCTGAATGACATTGACATTGCACGGGGCGTTGTTGGTTAACATTTGCGAAATTGTCACAAAATATTTGTATTGAAAAAACAAAGATGGCTGCGTTAGTTACGTACGTTCCATAACTTGAAAATTATCTTAATTTCCTGGCTCTAATATAGAAGACTTGTTTTGAAGAACACTGTCTTCTTTCATTATAAAAATTAACAAATTATAGTAGGTACCTAATCTACGCGAGTCATATCGTGTTTAGTACCGCGATATTATAGCAATAGCGTGGCTTGTTCAACGGATCATGTAAAACAATAATTAATCGAGAGCAAGTCGGTATTTTTGATAAACTCAGTATCATATCGGCCGGAAACGCGCCAACTATAAAGAAGTCACGTTTGCCAAACTCACGCATTACATTTCTTTCATAATAGCCATATCTTATGTTAGTTTTACACATAGGTAGGTACATTCAAATGAGTTCATTTAGTAATCTATAGGTACAGGGTGAATTTTTCAAGTGGGCGTGGATGGCCAAATCCGAAACTATGAGGACTAGCGAAAAGTACTCAAAGGAGTCGCGGGCTCGATTTTGATGAAAACTAAAACTGCATCATAGGATTTTTGAAAAATCAATATTTCTAGCCAGGAATCGAACCTGTTGATTTTGAAAAAAAAACCACACCTTGTATTATTACACCATTCGATAGTGTCGCTAATAAGGATCGAATTCTGGGAAGTAATGACATACGGCAAACTAAAGGAAAGAGCTCATTTTTAACAAAATAGTTTTTTTTTCTTATGTTACCTATCCTCATCATCATCTGCCTAGCCTTTTCCCAACTATGTTGGGGTCGGCTTCCATTCTAACCGGATGCAGCTGAATACCTCGGTAGGTATGTAAAGATGGTCACCCATCCACAGACCAACCGCGGCAAGCGTAGCTTTACCTGATGGATTGACCTGTGTGGCTGTTATTATTTAGCCGGGCCCGGGTTATGTTACCTACCTACTAAACCTTAACTGATTAATTGTTCAAAATGATGACCATTGTTTTCAATACATAGCTGGATTCGACGTCTCAAGGATTGTACTGCATTCAGCATTACAATATTATTGATTTCATTAGAATATTTTCCAAAGATCGTAATAGAAATTTGAATTTAGAACCTAATGTTGTGAAGGTGACTGCGCTGCGGGTGTGTTAATAAAAATGTATGAATACTCTAAAATAAGAAGCAGTTTATTAAAATTCAACATTTTCCTTAAGTTTGCCGTATGTCATTACTTCCCAGAATTTGATCCTTATTAGGGACACTATCGAATGGTGTAATAATACAGTATGTGTTTTTTTTTTTTTCAAAATCATCAGGTTCGATTCCTGGCTAGAAATATTAATTTTTCAAAAATCCAATGATACAGTTTTAGATTTCATCAAAATCGAGCCCGCGACTCCTTTCAGTACTTTTCGCTATTCCTCATAGTTTAGAATTTGGCCATCCACGCCCACTTGGAAAATTCACCCTGTATATATATAAATCTAGCTGCGCCCCGCGGTTTCACCCGCATAAGTCTCGATCCCGTGGTAATGTAGGGATTAAAAGTATCCTATGTCCTTTCCCGGTACTCAAACTATCTCTATACCAAATTTCATCTAAATCGGTTCAGCGGTATAGGAGTGAAAAGGTAACATACAGACAGACAGACAGATAGACAGACAGAGTTACTTTCGAATTTATAATATTAGTATAGTTAGTATGGACATGGATTCGACGACCTGACTGAGATATCAACGCACAACCTAAACCGCTGGTCCGAGGGACATGAATTTTGGAGGGTGTGTTCTTGGTGAAGAGTGGGTATCCAATAAGAAGGGGTTTTTGGAAATTCATCCTTTAAAGGGGTGAAAAGGGGGGATTTTCTTTATATGAAAAATCTTATTCCTTGAGTTAATAATTTTTAAACTTGGCACGAATACTTATCTAAGTAAATTATGAAGTTTGGCATTTTCCGTTTTTTTAAAGTACACTACTACTGCAGACACATTGTCAGAGTATGTTCCAATTTACCTCTGCTACCTTCTTCATTACGGAATGTCGGACTAGCATTGTTGAAAAGGCTACGAAAAGCGAAGAAATGGTGGCTTTTTTAAATTACTTTAAAAGACAATGGCTACAGTCTCTGGCAGATATAATAAACTGTTCTAGGAACTATAATGTTCGCACAAACAATGCACCCGAAGGGTGGCACAGGCGGCTAAACACGAATATACAATCAAAGCAAACCCAGCTACTATTCCTCAAAGCTCTTAGAAAAGAAGCGCTTTGGCAAGATCGCAAATACAAGAATACATATGTTATTTGAAGGAAATAAGAGAAGAAAGATCGATATAATGTTTAATGCCACATACAAAAGAGAGCTGCAGAAGCTTGAGGAACAAAAAGTTAGGAATTTTTGATAAACCTTGGTCATATCACAAGGATATTAGGTGAATAAACGCAGGGGAATTTGTGCGCCTAATATCCTAGATCCGCAGGAGAACCAAGGTAACCGACATAGCCCGAAGAATTGCCAAACTTAAGTGGCAGTGGGCAGGGCACATTGCTCGCAGAACAGATGGCCGATGGGGCCGAAAGGTTCTGGAATGGCGACCGCGTACCGGAAGGCGTAGCGTTGGAAGGCCTCCCACAAGGTAGACCGACGACCTTGTGAAGACCGCAGGAACTCGTTGGATGCGAGAAGCACAAAACCGGTCGAAGTGGAGGGGCTTGGGGGAGGCCTATGTTCAGCAGTGGACGTCTTTCGGCTGAAGTGATGATGATGAATATCCTAATAATATTTAAGAGTTTACTAGCTTTTTAACCCAGATATTTTTTTAATAACAAATTGTAATATAAGTACAAAAAATAATTATTTATTTTTATTTATTTATTTATTTTAGTATTATAATTTTTACTTTCTATCATGATTCATGAGTGTACAGTTGTACACATTTTAAAAATAACTTTTTGATAAATAGATGTTCTGCTATACAGAATTACAGACTTTTTGCTAGATGGTCATTTTGCTGATTAGACTTACTGCTCATAGACATTTCGCGCTGTTGGACATTTAGCTACTTAGGCCTTCTGATCAGGAGGGGAACCAATCTTATATGTAATGTCGTCTTCTGATAAAAAAACCACATCATCTGAATAAGTAGCTGCTTGTTTCCTCTGATATGAGCAACGCGGCTGCAACGTGACGCGCCATCATGACTCGATAGAGATATCAATCCGGCGCGCGGCGCATGGCGGCCGGATCAGTGACACATCATCGATCGGAATCCAAACGTCAGTGGCTGTGTTGTGTACGTACTCTCGCCATGAATATTTTTATCAATAACAATCAGTCAATATGTGCTGAGTGTTAAATCATCGCGATATCTTTTAAGCACCGCGACATATTGCAACATGTTGTGTTGTACAGACGCCAGCACATCAAGCTACTACAATCTGTCAAATTTCTGTAATAGATTTTCAACTTTATCGCTGAAGTATAAGGGTCAAAGTTGATTGGGAAAATTTGACAGTTTCGGGGAGCTTGGTGTACATGAGCACATTCCAACAGAATCCTGAGGCACGAACTTTTACTAAGCCATAACATAATCATTAATCAGCCTGTAATGTTGCTACTGCTGGAGCGCAGGCTCCCATGTTTGCAAGAGGGAATGAGTCATAGGCGAAAATCCACCAAGAGTTTGTTAAATACAAGTTCTCTCCAGGAACATAGAATACTACGTCAATTAATACTTAATGGGCAAAACTTCATTTGTGTGTAGAGTATTCATAACTTGATGACACAGAGTAAGTACCTACAGTAGACTCGCTCAAGTTACCGCGTGCAAGCAGTGGATAAGTTTAACAAGAACCGAAGCTACGAGTACAGTAGTCATACCTAGCCAGTACCTACCTACAGCGAAATTTTAGGCGGAATGACGTACCTATCACGCTTGGGTTTTATAAAGTAATAAGAACAAATGCTATTTACGGTAGGTGGTGACGGAATACTAAACTACTGACAAACAACCGAACCTTTCGTTTGTTGAAACTTTTCCTCAATAGCACCGCGTATCGCGCCTGTCGAAGCAAACTCTACGGGAAAAATAATAACGTTTAAAAATTCTTTTTCGGGCGATACAATTGGAGCTGCGGGCTGCGGAACCTTATACTGAGCACACATATTTCTTTAGTCTGGTCCGCAAACTTTAGAGCACAACGTACAAGTGCGCCGTCCCGCCCTTTATGGTGCAGCCGTAATCATTGATGTAGCTGTCCCCGACCTCATCGCGCTGACCGGCTGACCACACACCACACTCATTATCTACTGACGGTGGTCACGTGCCCACACCACTGCACTGCCTTCAAACAACGGTAACAATATAGCGATACCACGAGATATGTGTAGGTACTTGGAATGATGTAAGACAAATGTAAAAAGAATGCTCTGATAGCTCGCGGGTTCATCTTTGGTGTGAGAGGACGTGGATTCGAATCTAGCAAGAAGCTGTGTGACTAAATGTTACGTGCTAAGTTGATTAAGATCTTAAGTGAATGATGGTGAAGGAAAATATCGGGACAGGATCTAAACGGGTGATCTATTTCAGAGGCCTGAAATTGCGAACACTCAAAAGGCGAGCTCTAAATAAGAGAGGCCCTTGCCTTGCATGGGACGACACGTTACTACAGGTTATAGGTAATGATTGCTTACGTTTCTAATACCGAATGACGAACTAAAGTCGGCGAGCGTGACTCATCTGCCAACTATCGCCTCACTTCGTTACCTTCGGGTTTGTTTGACGCTCGATAACTACATCGAAACACTTTTAATTACAATCTCATCAAATCGGAACTGTGTCGCGATGATGTCACGATTAGAGGCAGTTGTCACAGAGGTAACAGTTTTATGGCAACATCACGAGATTAGTTCTGTTTCCGTGAGTATGTACAGTCGCCAGCAAAATTGCATGGGTACCTTAGTGTCTATTTTCCCGTGAACGTTTGAATTCAAGTTTTCGAAAATAAACTAGATGGCGTTGGTTTCTTCACAACTATGACTAATTTATGAAACGTAAGTAAGGAGTTAGGAGTTACAAAGCTAATACATTTATCTAATTATTACATTACATTTACCAGCATACGTAGCATAAATGATAAAAATAATAAAAGAAACCGATAGGAATATATTTATTAAGCTAAAGAGTGGGTATTTTAATAATTAATTTAATATTCGAATTAGTAGTTACTTAGCACCTACTTATAAATTGATATTCAATTTTAACATAGTAGGTTAATAATTAGGAACGATTTTCTTTAAAAGAAACTATTAATTATAAATTGTTTGAATGTTTGAAGAGACAAAAAGAAACTACAAAAATATTTTATCATATAAAGCAACGCCATCTAATAACAGCATAATTAAATTTTGTTAGTCGTTAACTGGTTTTACGCTAGATGGCGTCATTTCTCGCTTCATACGATTTTGTTTCTGTACTACCCATGCACTTTTGCAGCCTATCGTACCTGCTCTGTATGCAGACGATGATAAAACTTTTATTTAAGGCAACGAATTGTGTACGACTATCCTACAAGATTGGCGCTACAATTAGTTACAATTACAGTTTTAATAAAAACACGCAAGCTTTAACGTTGGAACATGTGAAACGAAACGTTGAACAAACCACAAGGATGCGATTTTCACATCATTGTTCAATTAAATAATGAACTCATTTTACAGCTATGGCCTCAGCAATCGAAACTGTTATCAGTCGCACAAGGCAGTCCTAATCGTCACATTAAACAACATAAAATGAACACAGTAAGTATAATAGGACAGTTATTTATTTACAATTTCTATAGCCCCCACCACATTCGCATGTCAATGCAGTGGGGGCGATGGGAAGACTAGTGTTACATGTTAGTAATCGTGCATTTATACGTTAGAAGGAGGTTAGTTACCGAAGCACTGTACACCGTAACACGAGGACGGGGCGCGGACATGTCTCTTCCACGTCCCTTTCATACAAAATGTATAGAAGCGTCGCGACGCAAAACATATAGAAAAGACAGGTCGCGGACACGACGCTTAGGGTCAGTTCACACCGCGACGCGACGCGACGCGCAATTTTCAAGATAGCAATACAATTATAGACCTTATCTACTACACAAAACGGTACACATCAGTGAGGAGGGCTACGCGGCTACGCCGCGCGGCGCAGCGCGGCGCGGCGTAGCTCGACGTAGTAGACACACAGAATTATGTATTTTTTTGTGTAGCAGGGAAGGTCTATAATTGTAATTGCTATCTTGAAAACTGCGCTTCGCGTCGCGTCGCGGTGTGAAGTGTGAACTGACCCCTACTCGTCTGCGCCCTGTTGTGAAAACATATAGAACGGACGGCCCACGGGCGCGAGCGGTGCGCAGAATTTACAAAATGAAAAGTATCGTGGTTTACACAATGAAGCTGCATTTTTCTTCAAACGATTAAAGGGATTATTTATAAACGTTGCTAAAAGTTATGCAATATTTAGCGACTGTTCAACTAAGTATACATTTTGACGTTTAAACGTCGTAACATCTGTAAATAGGGTTAAACTAGTATAGTGACGTACCGGTAGCATCAGGCGCAGTCGGCGCGGGCGGGTATGGCGTCGGGAACTGCGCGCCCGGGTGGGGCGCACCGGTCGGGTAGGGCGGCCCGGCCGGGCAGGGCGCCGGGTAGGGCGCGCCCGCCGGGTAGGGCGCGCCTGTGGGGTACGGCGCGCCCGTCGGGTAGGGCGTCACCGTCGGGTACCCCGCCGCGCCCACCGGGTACACCGTCACTGTTTGAGCTGTTGGCAGCAGTGGCAGTGGTTAGCGACTGACGAAGTCCGGACCGATACAGTTAAGATTGACATCGACATGCAAAACCAAAACTTTACACACATAAGCACTAATTAAGAATAGATGATTATTAGAGAAACACAGAATGATTATGAATAAAACGTATCAACTGCAGTCAGACTCAGTATTGCTAGACGATCACCTACACCCGGCTTCTGAAAGCCTAATATATTAAACGTTGAGAAATAATGAGGAGTTGCCATCGACTGTTGAATAAAAAAAAACCGGCCAAGTGCGAGTCGGACTCGCCCATGAAGGGTTCCGTAGCAGCAAGTAAAATAATATAAAAGTTCTTGTAGTTCGTTGTAACTTTGTGAAAGGTAAATTGCGGTTTTCGATTTATGATGTATTAAAAAAAAACTACTTACTAGATCTCGTTCAAACCAATTTTCGGTGGAAGTTTACATGGTAATGTACATTATATATATTTTTTTAATTTTATCATTCTCTTATTTTAGAAGTTAGAGGGGGGGACACACACATTTTACCACTTTGGAAGTGTCTCTCGCGCAAACTATTCAGTTCAGAAAAAAATGATATTAGAAACCTCAATATCATTTTTGAAGACCTATCTATAGATGCCCCACACGTACAGGTTTGATGAAAAAAAAATTTTTGGAGTTTCAGTTGTAAGTATGGGGATCCCCAAAATTTATTGTTTTTTTTCTATTTTTGTGTGAAAATCTTACTGCGGTTCACAGAATAAATCTACTTACCAAGTTTCAACAGTATAGTTCTTATAGTTTCGGAAAAATGTGGCTGTGACATACGGACGGACGGACGGACAGACAGACAGACAGACATGACGAATCCATAAGAGTTCCGTTTTTTGCCATTTGGCTACGGAACCCTAAAAAGCCTGGCTTGTGTTTTATTTATTTTATAAGCGTATCGGTACCGCCGATATTTTTATAACAGCATCGGTATCGTATCGGCAAAAAGGCGTATCGAGGCATCCCTACTTACAGGCTTACAGGGTGTACTTGGTGAGTACAATTGAACATGCGTAATCAGCAGTGATCGGAAAAGATAGAGCTATTTAGGTTCATTGGCTGTTATTATACTAGTTGCGAAACTTTCAGAAGCCGAAGGAATGATCTGATGGAAATGTACACAAATGACTCGGAAAACGTGAGTGTGGATGACAATTTGTAATGCTACTTAAATATCGAGAGATTTGATAATTTGTATACCTACTTACTTACCCGAAATTTTAATTTTAAATCACTTTAAATACAGTCAGATGTTTTTCATTTTACAATAATAATAAAGGTTGTAATATTTAATTCATGTTATTCAGACAATAATTATTTATTGTTGGAGAAAGTGCCGAGATATAAAGTTGAAACAATCATATATAGTAAAACTTTCACGCGATAATCTTGGGTAGTAGGTACCTACTCGTATGTTAGTGGACATTTCACCTTATTCACCTGTTGTGGGTGATATGACCAGCCGGGCGCGTAAGGTGCAATAATCCGTGTTAGTATGAGAATGGAACATGAAGCTACACTACGTCACCTTGTCCTGCACTCTCACCGGGGTATAGCGGCGTCACGTACTGCTGCTGCGGGTAGGGCGCCGGCACGGACTCGTCGCGCGGCGGCGCTGGAATCACACGCACACGATAAGGGGGCGCTAAGGTATACAATGAAATACTGAAATGTTCATTCGAATGACCATTGATGATTTTAATGACTATCTTTCTGTAGATCCATCATATTTGTTACAGTCGTGGACCCACGCCTAATGTACACACGCCTGCATACATTGTGATGTTACCAAATTAATAAATTAACATAGCGCTGTACTGATTCCTCCCGAGGAGTGCAGACCTGTGTCCCAGCAGTGGCAATGGCTACATTATAGGCTGGATACCTGTGTTAATTTGTGGCTTTTATTGAACACAAGCAATAGTATACTTGTAGGTGTTGCAATTTGTAATGCCCAATCTATCAAGAGGAATTTACAAGGAGTGAATTCAGATAAAAGACCATTGATCTACCGTTACATCAGACTTCCCAAAAAAGTAACTCGTCACTGGAAAGGTGAAAATGTTAAAGCGCCAATTTTAATTGGCTCAGATTGTCTAGAAACCTAAACAGATCGACGCAGAATATATTAATAACTCATACGATATATTATTTATTGTATAACTCATTGTGGCCCAAATGGCGCTTTAGAATTTTCTCCTTCCAGTGACGAACTGTATAACGTAAAATACAGAAAGCGCTCGTCACCACAGGATGACACAAGATGGACCTTGTGGTCACATTGTGGTGGACCGTTAGCGCGGAGAAACCCAGCCGCTGCCGAAACGTTATCGACAAACTCGTCTCGATCAAGTCCGGCGAGGTCGCTCGGTGACGCTGTGCCGCTGCACGGTGAGGAAAACCTCGCAGAATACCGACGTGAATCATGTAGGTATTGCAAGTGCTTGAGATCGGATGATCGATAGCTCGATACAATTACAGTGTAAGGCTGTGAGGTGTTTAGGGTTGCACCAGATAACAAGACTCAGTCAGCTTCAACACATATGTATAGGGACTAACAGACTGTTCTAAATACTTCTAAATGACTCGAATTACTAATATCTCTTGTACAGTCACGTCTAAAAGTATGTATACACTTGGCAATTTTCAATTGCGATTTTTTCGTGAAATAACGAATGCAACGTTGAAATACGACACTTAACATAAACCTATGGGTTCGAAAATACTATTTTCGTAATAACATAAAATTTCATTCAAAAATAAAGGAGAAAATCGCCTTTGAATAAAGCCAAGTGTATACATACTTTTAGATGTGACTGTACCTACCACATTTTATGCGAATAATGTTTTCCTTCTTTTGTTTTTTTTTAAGAAAATTAAACTTTCGCGGTGAGTGTGATGCTCGAACAGTTGTTCCTGAGTTGCGGGAATTCCAAAATACAAAATCATAGGCAACTGATTAATCCTTGAAATTACGTCTTACATGGCAGTCGGATCTAGTTTTTTTTAATGTAAGTAGTCTAGTTAGACTGGCTAGGCGCAAGGTGAAGGTGTGCGAGTGTATCGTGGGTGTGTACTGTGTAGGTGTATGAAGGTACTCACGGGCAATGACTCTGCCGCGCGAATTGCGGCAGCAGCAGCGGCAGATGATGGCCAGCAGGATGGACGTGACCACGGCCGCCGCCAGCCACAGCAGCAGGTCCATGCTTGGGCCTCGCGAGACGGTCACGGAGTGCACGCGGCCCTGGCACACAACACACGCTCGGTCACACCATGACAGTACACAACATCTACTATTATAATATCATTATTGTACTTATACAAAATATTGTAAAAGATTCTAAGAGTTTTATGGAGTTTCTTGCCCTGTATTTTTCGTCATACAAACTACGTTTTGGAAGGGGCTTGTATTTTTTTTCTATATTCTTATACATTTTTACGCTCAAAAGTGCCTTTTCTTTTATGAGCCTATTTGAAATAAACGCTTTGACTGACTACTTACAGGTAGGGATGCATCCGATACCAATATAGATGCCGACATATCGGCGATACTCGAAGTTTGCCGATATATCGGCATCGGTGATATTTTTATGACCGATTCAACGATACTTTTCAAATTTCGCGCTTTAAAAATGTAATGTAAACACGCGTGTTGTCTTTAGAGCGTTTGCGAAAATATTATTAGAGAGTCCGAGGAAGATGAGCCCCTGTCTACTCTGGAGCTGTAATTCTCTCAAAGCAGAAGTCGAGAGATACCTAAGGTCTTCTAATACACTCCTTTGCAAAAAAAACGGGCACCTAAGGAAATTTACGTTCTCAGGTCGATTTGAGTTAATTAAATGAAATTTATTTTTTTGACGTAGTCTGTAATCTGTAGGTATACTAATAATCGTGTAAATTAATACACGTGAAGTGAATTCTGGCAATTTTTTTTTTAAATTTTCGATGAATTCTTTAAAACCGATGTATACACGGCCAAACAATAAGAAGTGGTCGGCAATAAAGACAAGAAGATTTTTTTACTTTTTAAAATTAAATAAAGTTACAAATGTAAAAATCTAATAGAGTGTGACCTCCTCTTGCCAAAATCACAGTTTGAATCCTTCTGGGCATGATTTCCACGATGTTTTTAATAACGTTTTGAGGAATACGTTCCCACTCTTCTGCAATTACTCTTTTTAGCTCCCTGATGTTTTGTGGAGCAGGTTGCACTGATCTAACCCGTCTTTTTAGAACATCCCAGATATGCTCAATTGGATTGAGGTCAGGACTTCGAGCTGGCCAATCTAAACGACGGATCCCAACTTCTTGCATGTATGCTTCCACGTCGCCAGAACGGTGCGGGCGAGCATTGTCGTCCATAAAAATGGAATCTTCCCCAAATGCAGTCAATGCGGGTTGTGCATATGGAATTAGGACTTCCATTATGTACCGGTATGCATTTAATGTTCCATTTTTTCTGAAAATTGACTCCGTACGCTCCGTCAAATAAATTGCTGCCCAAAACATAACGGAGCCTCCGCCATAAGGAGTGATTTCTTTGAAACACACTTCCGCATAGCGTTCCCGTGGTCTTCGCAGCACTCGCCGGCGTCGGTTCTCTCCACAAAAAGAGATTCTAGCTTCATCAGAAAACAATACTTTATTCCAGTCCTCCAGTTTCTATAAAGCACAGTTTCGAGCAAACTGAAGTCGAGCAACACGGTGCTCACGGAGTAATTTAGGGCCCCGAGTCGGGTGGTAACTCCTGATATTGGCAGCCAAAAGCCTCCTCTTGACCGTCCACAAGCTAACTTCTACTCCTCTTACTTCTTCAAGGCTCTTCTTCAGGTCCACACTTGACGCCTGACGATTCTGCAACGCCTGACTCACCAAAAAGCGATCATCTCTTGGTTCTGTGCATCGTTTTCTTCCCGAACCGAGTCTTCTTTTGACCGAGCCGGTCTCTTGATACCGTTGCCAAGTCCTCTGGACAGTTGAACGACTCACATTTAGCCGCTGAGACACGTAAGTTTGCGAACAACCTTCCTCAAGTAGGGCTATAATTTTACCGGCCCTTATCGCTTTATCACTCATATCAAAAAGTGGTATTTAATGTAAAAAGAAAGATTAAATTGTTTAATTTGCAGAAAATATACAAAAAGTTTTAAAATTTTAGTAATCAGTAAAAAAATCGTTTCAACAATTCGCGCCAGTAGTAAAGCAATTTTACAATAATCCACAATAATCATTATTTTTCTTTTGTTAATTTCAAAATTTAAATTTGGAACGTGAAGAATCATGCTAGGATGCTTCAAATAACATACCAATACATCGTCAAATTAATAAAACTTCTTTCTTATTCTTCTTCATTGAAGTAGAGAAAAAAATCTAAAGTGCCCGTTTTTTTTGCAAAGGAGTGTATATATATCGAGAGGCGCAGATCCGTTCGTTTTCTGGCGCAATGACGTAATTACTAAAACTATTAACTAATCTCAACCTGTCTATAGTTTTTAACGATTTTATTTAGTTTGTCCTGTTATTTGTTCTTTTTATATTAATAAAAAAATAGCCTGCCTTGTGTTTTATTTATTTTAAGCGTATCGGTATCGGTACCGCCGATATTTTTATAACAGCATCGGTATCGTATCGGCAAAAAAGCGTATCGAGGCATCCCTACTTACAGGCTTACAGGGTGTACTTGGTGAGTACAATTGAACATTGCGTAATCACAATCAGTCTGACTGATAAACGCCCTGAAGACGTGTATGCACCAGCACTGAGGGACAAAAGGAGAAATTTCAAAACTAAAACCCAACTACGACACTAAGAAGGTATAAACAAGACATCGTAACAAAATAACATAAGTTTTCGTATAACTTGGAGTCACACATAATCTGTACGATTTAACCCTTTTACCAGCAGAAGGATCCAAGTGTAGCAGCAAAATAAAATTTGGGGTATAGTTACCAAAATTAAGCTAGGATATCGGAGAAATTGTGGGCGTGGCTAAAAATACCGAAACATCGGAGCTCAATAGCGGCTTTCATGCCTATTAGATGGTGGCACGGAACATTGTCGTCATCGGTAAAAGGGTTAAGGTCTATTGACACATCAGGGCCGTGCCCGGGACGCGGACGGACCGCGCTCCGTCAGAGCTGGTTCACATTAGGTCGGACCGACAGTTTTACCGGCCCGACAAACGTGTCGGATCCATATTGGCGTATGTATGTCAATAGCGCCGTTCACATTAGAGCGACCCGACCAAACTGTCGGAGCCGACACTTTTACCGTACGTCCAGCCACGATTTCTGTCGGATCGGACATAATATTGGCGTACTAGCAAGTATGGCGCTGTTCACATTTGTCGGCGCGAAGCGGCGGCGACACCCGTCTGCCAATTACCCCGCTCTCGGCACTCGCGCAAGCAGTTTCGTCGACGTGTATGCAATCGGCAATTATTGGATGCACCCAATATTTTCTTTTTCTTTTTTTTCTGCCTTTTATTTAAATACCACATTGCAATGAAAACGTCGTCGTCGTCCATTCTATACGAAAGCCAACTCACAACTGTTTTGTGACGACCCAGGCCGGGCAGTAAAACAACCGTACCGACAGTTATATTCACATTAGGTCGGGTCGGCGGCGTCTAGTGTGAACAGCAACACCCGGCAGTCGGTGAACGGCAAACTGTCGGTCCGACCTAATGTGAACCAGCTCTAAGGGGCTCAAAGTTATATGTATAGCTTCATTGCCTGCGTATGTGTGTGCCGTTACACGTGTCGAGCGCGGCTCTGATGTGTATGGATAGACCTTAATTACATGACATATTTAATTTGTAATTACATGTGACTCCCGTTATACGAATACCGATGTTAGGTAATTTGTTACGATGTTTCGTGTATACCCCCCCCCCCCCCCCCGCAGTCCCGCGTAACATGTCTACAGAGACGCTTCGCGATCGCGACGCGACTTCGCCTGACATCTTGTCTGACAATCCTTTTCATCGTTTTCTATGTCGCAATACACTTTGCATAAAGTCTCTATGTATACACGTGTCGAGAACTCGAGATACATTTGCCACCTAGTGCATACACCGCTGAAACCAATGAACAATTTTACCTCAAGAACGATACCTTGTATGAGAACTAAGTTCTAGATGACAGCTATTTCACATTACTCACTACTGAATTTAGAAGGCAGATCCCCTAACAAAATGACGGGCTGTACCTATCTCAAGCACAGCCACATCGCTTCCCGCTCAGCCGGAACGTGTGGGTGCCTGCGTGCTGGTGCCAAGATAACATACAGTAACCAACTGTCTGCTCTATACAGGGTAACTGGTCATTTGATTCCAGGACGTCAAAGTGTGACCCATTTGCAACAATTAAGCACCCCATAATGCCTAGGCGAAAATTCATGGGATCCGAAAATACCCAAATTGTATGTAAATTTTTGAAAATTTTTCAAAAACTGGTCATTAAATATCATTTTTTTCTTAAACTCTCAAATTCAATGGCCTTCATAGCCATTAGGTACCTAATACTTTAACAAACCTTTTGATAATAAGAATAACTAAATTCTAAGTTTATTAAGTAACCAATTTCACAAATCATCTGCATACATGAACTTTGACTTCAAGTTATCTCAAAATTATATTACAACAAAGCAAGACATCTTCATTTAATCAGCTTTGTAACGAGGTACAAAAGTTTAATAAATAGAGTACTCTTTATTTAACAATTTCTTATCTAAATATATGACATTTTGTGTACTTAATGAACAAAAAGATTTTAGGAAAAACAAAAGCATTAATAGAGCTATTTTCTATTTATTCAATACTAGCTTCAGCCCGCGACTTCGTTCGCGTGAAACTTCTTGTTTCCCCCGAGCCACCCCGTCGTCGTATCGCATCACCCGCCCGCGCTATCACTTAACGTTCTTTTTGACTTTTTTTTTCTTTTTGCTCGGCTCCTAAGGGTCATAGCGTGATGTTAAATAGCCTATAGCCTTCCTCAAGAATTGCGCTATCAAATGCAAGAAGAATTTTTCAAATCCGACTGGTAGTTCCAGAGATTACCCCCTACATACAAACTTACAAACATACAAACTTTACCTCTTTATAATATTAGTATAGAAGTATAGATAGATTATCATAAAAACGTAGATAGCAAAGTACCTATTTGCGCAATCTTCACAGATATGACGAAAGCTTTTGACTGCGTCGATCACGACATTCGTGCATTCTAATAAGTTAAGCGTTTATGGAATAAGGGGAATTGTACTCAAACTTATTAAATCATACCTTAGCGATCGTAAACAGTACACGGAAATAACTAGAATTTGCCCTAAGACGAAGAGTGAAAGAAAATACCGATCCGAAGGACGAACAATAAAATATGGTGTACCACAGAGCAGCGTCCTTGGGCCACCCCTTTTCTTAATTTATATTAACGATTTGCCAAGTCATGTTGATAATCCAATGGTATTCTTTGCTGATGACAGCACCGCGTTAAAAAAAGGTAAAAATCCGGATAGCTATGAACAGGACATAAATCGGAAGTAATCGAAAGGAAGTTATCGTACATGGGCTTGATAAAAACAACTTGGTGATAAACTTACAAAAAACTAACATAATGCACTTCCATCAACGCAAGCAAGTATCTGTAGACTACAATAAAAAAAAAAAATTAAGCAAGTTTAAGTAGCAAAATTTTTAGGGGTTTACATTGACAGACAACTAAATTGGCAACCACAAGCAGAGGAAATTTGCAAAAGGATGAAAACAGCGGCAATGTCCTTTCAAAGTTGTCCAAAAAAGTTGACATTCAAACTACATTAGTAGCTTATCATGGTATGGTTGCATCAGTTCTAAGATTTGGTATTCTTTTCTGGGGCAATTGCAACTCAAGGGAATACATAGGTATTCAAGGCGCAAAAATGTTGCATTAGAGCGATGTGTGGTTTGAAGACCACAGACAGTTGCGAACCAAAGTTTAAGTCCCTAAAAGTGCTTACATTTCAGTCATTGTCATATTCTGGAAATGGCCATGTTTGTAAAGACCAATAAAACCTATTTCCCACGATGTCAGAAACTAGAAAACGACCTGTCAGAAATCAATACAATTACGAATCTAGTCCTGTAACATAGCGTTATTGAGAAAGTGTTATTGATATGGGTTCTATAAGATACAATAAATTGCCAGATGTAATGAAAAATGATACAATTAAAAACTTTAAAAGAAATTAGTGTCGTTCCTAATAGAAAGATGTTAGTATTCGATTAATGATTTCTTTTAATGGACAAAACTTTTTAATCAGTAATGTATATAATAAATCATAATTCATATTTTAAACAACTTACAACTTAACTGACCAGCAAATTGCAAAAACGTAAAAAAAGTTTTTCGCGGGCTACTCTGGCGCTTTCGCCTTAATGGATTTAAGGAAGTCATTAATATAGAGTGTAAACAGGGATGCAGGTGGTCCGAGTACACTGCCTTGCATTACTTCCCAGAATTCGATCCTTATTAGCGACACTATCGAATGGTGTAATAATACAGTGTTTTTTTTTTTCAAAATCAGCAGGTTCGATTCCTGGCTAGAAATATTGATTTTTCAAAAAACCAATGACGCAGTTTTAGTTTTCATCAAAGTCGAGCCTGCAACTCCTTTGAGTACTTTTCGCTATTCCTCATAGTTTAGAATTTGGCCATCCACACCCACTTGGAAAATTCACCCTATATACCTATGCCATTTATTGTGCACCGCGATTTAAAAAAAAAAAATTAAAATGGCAGCTGATGTTAGGGCCAAACCAAAACCTTCAAACACGTTTACAAAAATACATAAAAATTGGGTTTTCTCGAATCCCATGAATTTTCGCCTAACCGTTATGGGGTGCTTAATTGTTGCAAATTGGTCACACTTTCAGGTCCTGGAAGGAATATGTCAAATTACAAGTCACCCTGTATACTTAATAATAACTTACTAAACACATTATTCATTTAACAAAATCCCAACCAAATCTGCTTTAAGGATCAAGTGTAGCAATAAGTGCTTATCACAATGTATTTCAGGTTGTGTGCCCCTGACTCATACTACACAGAAACACTTCTACACAGTAATGTTATCTTATAGTTATCAAATTACAAGTTGATACAATACTCTTTGTTGCCTGATTAGCTGTACCTAGTATTGGAGTCAGCTCTATCTATGAGTTACTGTTGCTAACTTGTTCATGTTTAGGATCTCAATAATTTAATATATCAAGAAACAAATGGTATACTGTGAGTATACAAAAAAAAAAAACCGAGTGTGCTTATGACCACACGACTGAAGTGAAACTTCAAACGTATTTGGCTATGAGAGGAAGAATACTTTATAGTCTTGCAAGTATTTTGAGTCGGTACCTAGTGTGCGTACTTGGAAGCAAATACCTGGTGTAAAAACCCGGTCGCATAAATACGTACCTTCCCTACTCGCCCGATCACACGTTTTCGTAACGCGTTCGCCAGTTTACTCCCCAAGTCAAGCGCGCCTAAAGAAGTTTCACTTCAAAAACATGTTCATGTACAGTACATTTTTAATTATAATCATCCTTCAAACATCAACAAGAGATTACAACATTTCTAGTAAGACAATAATGTAGACTTTCAAAGTAATAAAATGCAATTCAACAGACAATAGAGTAGGTACTTGTACTCAGATCCATCACATTTATTATACTGATACAGAGATTATTCTGAAAGCATACTGATGTAACTTGTTATCACAGACAAACAAACTGGACTTATTATAATATACCCTTGGAGACTGCCCATTAGAGGATTACTTGATAACAGAACTTTGGAATGTTATCTTATGAACAGTAAGCTCCAAATACAGCAGCAAGTACATAGCATTCACATTGTACACACTCATGTAAGAATACCATGTCGGCACACTCATCAACTGAGCCTTGCTCACGTCACTGAGGCCCATTACCCGCACATTACATGAAAGTTAACTCGCTATCTATGCACACAATACCTGCAACAACACTCAGCAGTAATCAGGCACAATGTGGCACCCACGTCAACTGAGCACGATCCGCATTAACATTACAACCATGAATGGACCACAATCACTGCACTATTCACTACTACACTCAGCACTGAGGAACACTGCCCACTGCAGACTGCCGCTATCTCACCTGCACCGTCACCTATACTGATTACTTACTGATATTCAATCGAAATGTAGCTAGTACTGCTGATTAAGATAATTATGTGACAGATAACGAATTAGTCGTGTGGAGCGCTCGCGTGTGACTACCGCCGCTCTACACCGTCGTGACGCTCCCACCTACCTTGAAAAAGTCGTCGTCATCAAACTCATTCGAGTCGAACATCACTTACAATTTATAAAACAATAACAATGACACTGCGCTCCACTGAACCGCCTCCACGCTACTGAAGTACTGACTACTGACCCAGCACTAGGCCACTAGCAGTCACACAGTCATGCAGAAAACATTAGCAACGACGACGTATGAATCACTGCTCAGTGCCGACGCGCGCGACGTACGGACGCACCCGCTTCACGGGACTTTCCGGATTTTTACAAGGAAAACAAGATAGGTACGATTACGATTCTATGAAAATCTCTATAAAATTATATTCGCGAATTAAAATTAATCCTAAGCGAAGGAAGAGGTCTTTCTATCTTATCAAACGGAAGTTCATTCTTTTTTGCACTAAGTTCTGTTAATACAAAAACAACTATCAAGAGATTTACAAATGAAATCATATAAAAACAATAAAATGACATTTTACCTTTGTACTTTTTTTTTTAATTCGCCCAAAGGGCAGGCTATAGTCTTTCGACCACACCGCCTCGTCTTCCGTGTACAGTGTTGCCAACTCAGTATTTTAAAGAGAGCTAAATACTCCATTTACCATAGCATTAGACAGAAGTTAAAAAAACCGGCCAAGTGCGAGTCGGACTCGCCCATGAAGGGTTCCGTAGCAGCAAGTAACATAATATAAAAGTTCTTGTAGTTCGTTGTAACTTTGTGAAAGGTAAATTGCGGTTTTCGATTTATGACGTATTAAAAAAAAACTACTTACTAGATCTCGTTCAAACCAATTTTCGGTGGAAGTTTACATGGTAATGTACATTATATATATTTTTTTAATTTTATCATTCTCTTATTTTAGAAGTTAGAGGGGGGGGGACACACATTTTACCACTTTGGAAGTGTCTCTCGCGCAAACTATTCAGTTCAGAAAAAAATGATACTAGAAACCTCAATATCATTTTTGAAGACCTATCCATAGATACCCCACACGTACAGGTTTGATGAAAAAAAATTTTTGGAGTTTCAGTTGTAAGTATGGGGAACCCCAAAATTTATTGTTTTTTTTCTATTTTTGTGTGAAAATCTTACTGCGGTTCACAGAATATATCTACTTACCAAGTTTCAACAGTATAGTTCTTATAGTTTCGGAAAAAAGTGGCTGTGACATACGGACGGACGGACAGACAGACAGACAGACAGACAGACAGACAGACATGACGAATCCATAAGGGTTCCGTTTTTTGCCATTTGGCTACGGAACCCTAAAAAGGCTCTTTTAGGGGCACACTTTGTAATAAAAGTACAACAAACATTATTACAGTCAAGATTCATGTGGAGTTAAATATAATGTAGTCACACTTAATTGTTCTTATTTTTAACCTATCTATCTTCTGAAATTACATGGTTTTCATATGTATACATAAAATACATAAAAAATTGTCATGTCAATGTTTAAAATCTAAAAGAAGCAGGGGCGGACAGTACCGGGAACATTTTTCATGTCACTTTAACTCTACCAAATCTAAAATATTACCTATTCCCTTCATAAGTTGTGGCAGCACGTGTTTTTTTATTTTGTCGGTTTATATAAAGTTGTTTAAACTGATTGTTACTAAAAATTGTTTCATTTCATGTACAGACGCCAGCACATCAAGCTACTTCAATCTGTCAAATTTCTTTAATAGATTTTCAACTTTATTACTAAAGCATAAGGTTCAAAATTGATTGGGAAAATTTGACAGTTTCGGGTAGCTTGATGTGCTGGCGTCTGTACCTATCCAAGCATCGTGACGAGTAGATAGATAAAATATGCTTTATTGTATGCCATACATTGCTACTTACAAAAAAACTTTTTAACAAAAAAATTAAACCTCCGAAAAAACTGAAAAGCAAAAAATAAAAACCTTTTTTATTTTACCTTAATAAATAAGTTCTTAAACTAATGCAAGTATACCTAAGTAATTCTGAGTCGGCGCCAAACATGTCGTTGCGACTGGTCGTGCGGAGAGCGCATTTTTTGTTTGGAATGTTATATTTATCGCTGGAGATTTCACGTTGCATTATTAATTTGATTTGGTTATTTCTTTAAATTTAAGGTACCTAATTTAGTGATCTTTGTTCATTGATTGTTTGGCGCCGACTCAAAATTTCTTAGGTATACTTGCATTAGTTTAAGAACTTATTTATTAAGGTAAAATAAAAAAGGTTTTTATTTTTTGCTTTTCAGTTTTTTCGGAGGTTTAATTTTTTTGTTAAAAAGTTTTTATTTTATAATTTTTTGAGGCTATAATTTACTAATTACTACATGCTTAATTTTTTATTACTTTTAAAATAGCTACCTACCTTACTTTAGATATTAACTGTTATATAATCCTAATTTAATTATTATTTTTTGTATAATAAAATACTTAAAAAAACAGGCTTCATAAAACTCAGCATTAAAATCTGTGAATGAACAATAAATCACCCCTATTTTCCCACCCTTAGGGTAGGAATTTTTTTTCCAAATTTACATGGGACCAACTTCGAGGTATGTCCTATCCAATAAAAAAAGAATTATCAAAATCGGACAACTCTGTAAAAAGTTATGCGTGCTCATACATTACAATCAGTGAGTGAACAATCAATCATCCCCTGTTTTCCTACCCTTAGGGTTGGATTTTTTTTCCAAATTTATATGGGACCAACTTCGGGGTATATCCTTTACAATAGAAAAAGAATTATCAAAATCGGACTGCTCTGTAAAAAGTTATGCGTGATCATACATAAAAAAAAAAAAAAAAAAAAAAAAAAAAAAAAAAATATACGCGTCGAATTGATAACCTCCTCCGTTTTTTCGTCGGTTAAAAAAGCACATACATTATTTATTAAAATTGTTTGAACTTAGCTTGAAAATAAAAGGTTTCGTACCCCTGCTTCTGCGAGCCTCTTTTTTCTAATGTTATAATAAATGGAGTTATAGATCACCTTCGAAAAAGAGCTAAAATAGAGCTAAATTTTTGGAAAATTACAAAAAAAAACAACCGACTTCAAAAAAAAAATACTACAGTGATAAATAACTTTAATTTCGGAAGTTAGTGTCGTTGGGTTCGCATTTTCGTTTTTTGACACCGACTTCCAAAATTAAAGTTATTTATCACTTTGTAGTTTTTTTTTGACGTTGGCTGGTTTTTTTTGTACTAAAAGTTTTTATTTTTCTGTTTTTAGTTGCCTATCCCACAAAAATTCAATTAACACTAGAGCATTGAAGAATTGAAGACACTGATTAGAAGAATCGTCAAATTCGCATAGAAATGCCGGAGATGCTGTACATTTATGCATATAACTTCGTACATAAGAAAAATTACCTAATGTATTATATACTAAAATCTTTCTGAAAGTATGTAGATCATATTATTGAAAGAATTATCAAAATTGGTTTTTGAGAAAATCGCGGACATACAAACATACATACATACATACATACGGGTCGATTGGTCCCTTTGTTCGGTACTGGACAGATTCTTGGATTGGACATTAGTTAGTTCGGCAGATTCTCTACCCGACTGATTCGTGGATTCGTCATATTCTAGAGTTCGACGGATTAGCTATACGGCAGAAGTACAGGTGAAAACAAAAACAAATAAAACGCACTTTAATTAAAGAACAAAAAAATCATATTTAACTTTTAAATATAAAATCCTTGCACAACTGTTTTTAAACAATCAATCACGCTAACTTCATTCTTCATTGCTGCAGTAACAATTTTGTTTATTTGCCAATTTTTTTGCAGTCCCGAAACGCAAATGTCACTGTCACTGACAGCTGACTTTTCCTCAAGCTGACACAAAATAAAATATAACCTCAAATCAAATCTCAATTTAGTTTTAGTCAAAAAATTCCTCGAATTACTGATATTATTTCATAAAGTTGTACACAATGTATCCCGGATTCTTGAGAACGTTATTACCATTGCGCCAGGTGTTCGTCGTACAGTCGTCACACTTGCACAGTACAGCCGCTGATAATGCTGCCGTCAAGAAAACTACTTCCGCCGCAGGAGGTGATTATTAATCTAATCTGTTTTTGTTTTATAATAATCTTCTCAAATACTTACTTAAATATTGTCTTTGTTAATGTCTTATAATTGTAAGTATTAGCAATAGTTGTGTTGTCTGTTTGATAAGGGTTGTATACAAAATCCCATGTATGCTGTTTATCCCTGCAAATGTTGAAAACTTAAAAATAGTTGATCAGTTGTAGCACACGTACGCACGACGACATATCAAGCCATACATTTCCAGTATAAGCTGACTTCTTCATTGAACAAAAAGCATGTACAATGCAAGGTCAGTTAAAACTGGAAATGTAAATCTTGATATAATGTTGTGTGTACAAGAGTGGTCTGGGAACCACTGTACTTCCATTTTGATAGTAGGTATTTTTTTTTATAGAACAGACCCTTTTTAGTGTAAATTTGGGTCAGTGGGTCGTCTTAGGGGCGAGCAAAGGTTGCAAAACCAGTTTTTTGTTTAATTGCTGCGCTTTTTATAGTAGCAATTTTTTTTGGATAGAATAAACCCTTTTTAGTGTAAAGGGGTTTCAAGCTTTTGGTCCTAACATCAGCTGTCATTTTGATTTTTTTTTCCATATCGCGGTGCGCAATAAATGGCTTATATTTGGATAGGGGACACTTATACAAACATAAAATGTGATATAACATAACATCATAAAGTGTCACGTTTCTGAGATATTCAAAGATAACTTCATGTTGATTAAGTTATAACTAACTTAATCAATATCAAATGTTAATCTTAATGAGACAGAGAAAGAAAACAAATATTATAAGTAATCTATACATATAATAAAACTGTAGAAAAGAAGTTTTTGTACATTAAAAAAAAAATAAAAAAATATAGCCAGGGTGTTAAAGGACAACCAATAGAACCCATTTCCAGCATTTTTAGAATTTTTGTCTGTTTGTCTGTTTGTATGTTTAGTTATCCGAGCATCACGTAAAATGTACGAAATCAATGTAGATAACTTTTATACACAACGATTTAGCGTAACTTGAAGTAACATTTAGTTTTTGTTTCATTGCAATCGGTTCAGTCTATCAAAAGATTTTTGAATTTAAAGTGTAGGTACCAGAAGTAAAATTAGTTAATGTGTGTTAATATGCACTTGGTCCCACAACTTTACGTTTATATATAGTTGCGTTAATAATTATATAAATTGAAGTAACATTGAGTTTTTGTTTCATCGTAATCAGTTCACACACGCCTAAAAAATGTAAATTATAAAATTCTAAGTGTTTCAGAAATAAATATTAAAACAGCGCCATCTCTGGACAAAATTAGTTAATGTGTGTTAATATGCACTTGGTCTCACAACTTCACGTTTATACACAACAATATTTGCGTTAAAAATTATAAATTGAAGTA
>OX382379.1:0-137500 GCA_947508005.1 Amphipoea lucens | reverse complement strand
ATCCATCCATCCATCCATCCATCCATCCATCCATCCATCCATCCATCCATCCATCCATCCATCCATCCATCCATCCATCCATCCATCCATCCATCCATCCATCCATCCATCCATCCATCCATCCATCCATCCATCCATCCATCCATCCATCCATCCATCCATCCATCCATCCATCCATCCATCCATCCATCCATCCATCCATCCATCCATCCATCCATTGTCGTGTGTCACTTGGTTCACTTCGGTTGGCGCCGCCGTAGAAAGAGAGGGGGGTGGGGAAATCTCTCCTGACGGTCACGTGTCCTGACGCGATGTCCTGACGCGAGTTTAACATTTTTTACCCATTACAAAAAGTGTGCAACGCCGCTAATGAAGTTTTCACTTCTTTGAAAATTATAATATGGACTACATCTGGATATCAACTACGTGCAGTATTGAATATTAATAGCACTTCGATAGATGGCGTTGTTATGGTTTGCCCACACCGGTAGTCGATGGACAGAGAGTACGTATCAGAAATTAGTTACAATCCCGTAGAACTCGAAGAAACTTTACAAAATGACTGCGCAAATTTGACAGAGGAGCAGCGCCAGACATTTGATAGGGAATGCTGCAGTGTAGATAACGCCTCGGGTGAAATCCTGTTTTTAGACGCACCGGGTGGCACAGGAAAAACTTTCCTAACCAAAGTTATTTTGGCTCGAATAAGGAACCAAAGTAAATTGCCCTTGCTGTCGCCTCTTCAGGGATAGCAGCCACATTATTGCCTGGAGGAAAAACGGCACACACAACATTTAAAATTCCTATCGACTTGGACCGTACGGAAAGCCCGGTTTGCAACATATCACGAAATAGCGATAAAGCAAAGGTTTTACGCGATTGTGTTTTAATTATTTGGGATGAGTGCACAATGGCAAACCGCAAAGCTGTAGAAGCAGTGAATAGAACTTTGCAGGACATAAGGCAAAATGACCGGCCGATGGGAGGCATTACGGTACTGTTCTGCGGTGATTTTCGGCAGACACTCCCGATAGTACCCCGAGGAACGAGAGCCGATGAAATTGCTGCATGTCTGAAGAGTTCTGTTTTATGGCGCAATATATCATCTAGGTAGGTACACACCTGAGCGGAAATATGCGTGCACAGTTAGGAGGCTGCGAAAATGCACAGGAGTTTTCCAATTTATTGTTACAAATAGGCGATGGCACATAGCCCGTACAAGAAGATGGAAAAGTTAATTTGGTCGCTAATCTCTGTTCTTGCGTTACATCACAACAAGAGCTAATTTCTTCTGTGTACGGAGATTCCACAAATATGGGAAATCAAGCCGGTTCTTGGCTATGTCAGCGAGCTATTTTGATTCCCCGCAATGACCAAGCTGCGGCAATTAATTTAAAAATATTGATGCATGTGTCCGGGAATAGTAGAGAATACACCTCTATAAATACAGTTATGGAAGAAGATGACGCCACGCACTACCCGGTAGAATTTTTGGATTCCCTCAACACACCCGGACTTCCCGCCCACAAAATAGTTTTAAAAATCGGTGTTCCAATAATTCTCCTCAGAAATTGATGTCCTCCCAAACTTTGTAACGGCACTCGGCTCAAAGTCACAAATCTGCAGCAAAACATTATCGAAGCTGAAATATTAACCGGTTGCGGTGCCGGTGATATTGTTTTTATTCCAAGAATACCTATTATTCCTAACAACTTTCCTTTCTCTTTCAAACGAGTGCAACTCCCAGTCAGTCTTTGTTATGCCATGACGATTAATAAAGCTCAGGGCCAGACATTATCCGTTGCGGGGGTGGACCTAAGTATTGGATGCTTTTCCCATGGTCAACTATACGTAACTCTTTCACGCGTAAACAACCCCAATAACCTTTTTGTGTACGCTTCAGATGGTTCCACAACTAATGTTATTAATAGAGAAGCACTAGCTTAAATAAAAAATAAAGATTTGAATCGGTATCCTCGCAGGATACCGACGCACACAAAATATATTGTTAAGTTCCGACATCCACGCGAACGAAGTCGCGGGCACAGCTAGTAGATAATAAGTACTAATAATTTATTTTGTTCATTAAAAACTTTTTAATACAATCGGAACATAAAAATAATAATGTTCGTTTTCCTACAATGTAATTACAATAGTAGCCAACTATTTTATTCTTGTCTTGCAAATTATTATTGAGCAAGACAAGAAAAATAAATTCAATTGGTGTCTTGAGTGGATTCTGGCTCTTAAAAGCCAAGGATCAGAAACAACAATGTTGTATTGACTCAAGTCACAATTGATTTAAATCAATGAAAAAAATACTTGAAAAATATATAAGTCAATGTTAAAATACAAGTCGAAAATTGAACCTTGAAGAAATTAAAGGTTTAGTTTTTGAATTATATTTCGGTGCATAACTCCGCTGACGCTTTAGGATAAAAATTTTTTGTTTATATAAGTGTCCTCTATCTAAATATATAACTTTCGTTGTGCACCGCGATTCTGAAAAAAAATCAAAATGGCGGCCGACGTAAGGGCCACCCTCCATACAAAAAACATTTTAGGGATGGGAATGACTCGCGAAGTTTTCTATTGCTCAGGGTATACACCGGTCTGGAGGGCCAGGTTAAATACATGACATAGAGGGGCTGCCAAGATGTCACGACATCCCTTAAGGGCAAAGGCTGGAATGTTGTCAGGGCCAATT
Source organism: Amphipoea lucens (assembly GCA_947508005.1). NCBI lineage: Eukaryota > Metazoa > Arthropoda > Insecta > Lepidoptera > Noctuidae > Amphipoea > Amphipoea lucens. The sequence goes on along the minus strand of OX382379.1, from coordinate 134,793 downwards.
GAGCTACAGGGTTTGAGTTTATCAATCGCCTTAACTATATCCGGTGGGGTTAAAAAGGGAAGAGGAATGTTATCTCCCTCACTACTCGCACTGAATTTCCTAGGGTTCAATTCAGGTGTATTGGGAAGAAACAGACTAGCAAAATACTGAGCAAATGACTCGGCCGCTTTGACACCCGAGCAAGTTTGACCATTTTACACCACGTTTGGCTCGAAGTCGCCCTTTGATCGCAGGCTAGAAATATGCTGCCATAACTGTCGCGGATTTTTGATTTTTTCTAAAGTATCACACTAATATTATAAAGGCGAAAGTTTGTGAGTGTGTGTGTGTGTGTGTGTGTGTTTATATGTTTGTTACTTCTTCACGCCTAAACCACTGAACCGATTTAGATGAAATTTGGTATAGAGATAGTTTGAGTCCCGGAAAAGGACATAGGATAGTTTTTATCCCGATATTCCCATGGGATCGACATTTACGCGGGTGAAACCGCGGGGCGCAGCTAGTTACAATATAAATCTGGTAAACACAGTTGTTGGTTTAAACATAGTTAGGAAAAGGCTAGGCAGATGATGATGATTTGTGTGTGACCCGTATTCCCTCCCGTAGTACTACAGGTATTTTTTTACCCGTGGTCCCTCCGTGGAATACAATGCTGCCGAATTAAAATGGTAGTCACTCTCGTAGTCACTGGAAGGTACCCTCCCTCCGAATAATACAAACTCAAAGCATTTATTTCAATTAAACCATTTACAGGCACTTTTGAATTGTCAAAATTAAATAGTCAGTCAGTTGAAGCTAGTTGCCCATTCCAAAACGTAATTATTATTTATTCATCAATCAAGTAACATGGACTCATACAATTATTGAGCATACAATGTCAATAGCAATAATAATTAAACAATATAAACATAAAATGAAATTAAGTAAATTAAATTGCTGCCAAAGCCATGCCGGATACAAGGGCAGTCCAGCCTGTCGGCGATCATTGCCAAGATGGTGTTGGGGCTGGCCCGCACCTGGCGCACCAGGTAGTCAACCCACGGGCTGCACGTGTAAAAGGATGTGCAGTACGCTCTGAAAAGCGAAACCTTAACACTAGCAGAACAACGCGTAAACTCGCGGGCTATCATGTTAGCTCGTATCGACAGCACCCTCCGCTCCCGCTCCATGTCAGCATGGTCTTTTAGGTCCTCGGTGAGTAGATGCCCTAGATATTTAAATTGGTCCACTCGGTCTATTGGAACACCATCAATCATGGACAGCCGGTATGTTCAATAGGGCTCGACACACCGATGGCCTGAAAAACCATGTATTGGCTTCATGGTTACAGCTTACGCATCAATGTCCCTGCCACCCTGTATTAGAGTGTAGTTGTCTGACAACCCTAGTGGTCTGTGTTACATAGTGAAGCAGAACGGGTCTACTTCCAGGTGTGATGGGCCTGGGCAAGGGCAAGAAGAAGGGCGGCAAGCTGGGCACCATGGAGAAGAAAGAGATGCCAGTGGAGACTGACCCGCAGAAGCTGGTCAGCTACGTATGCGGCTCCAACATATACACCACTGGCGAGGATGTCAAGGTGACTTGTTGATATTTTTACATGTAGAAGATCCTATAAGCACTATACTTGGACTTTTAACTGTATTCAATAACTTGACAGTTTAAAGCAGTCATGTTACCATAATATTAAATACACAATTTTATTGGTAAAATGGTTTAAATATTTGAAGTCAATCAAAATTATAGGTAAATGTCATCATTGTCACCGCAATTGGCCATCTTGGTGGCCAGCTAACAATACTAAAACCATAGAGTTGGGGATACTGAATGACTTTGCGATAAGGATGAATGGTATTTTTTTTAAATTCAAAAACCTGTGATTGTTCTAGAATAGAATACTCTTTATTATGTACACCATAAAATTAATCACTATAAAAAGCAGCCAATCTATGTTTCAAGCAATAAATCTTGTGATTGAAGACCACCAAAGCCCTCTTGTAGTTTTGCCATCTACAGCCCACTCAAACACAAACCCAAGAAGATTTTTACATTTGGAGCTAAGTTTATCGCAGGCGGAGACTATAATGCCAAGCACACCTGGGTGTGTGTGTGTGTGTACGTAAGGTATTATTTATATGTTTATATTGTATCCCCAGCTGCAGGACGACAGCGCCTACCCGCCGTGGCTGTGGGGCCTGCGCACGGGCGCGGCGCCGCGACTGGACGAGCTGGACCCGAGCAGCAAGCGCTACTGGCTGCGCGTGCGCGCTGCCGGCATGCGGCGCAACAACAAGCTGCGCTCCATGAGGAAGTTCTAACGACGCCATAGCGTGCAAGGTTTTCTTGGCGCCAATACATTTCAAGCGTAGATAGTGAACTGTATAAAGATATCAACGAATACCTTAATCTAATTTAGTCGGGTCACACTTTCCAAAGAAATACTACCGTGCCAGCCGTTTTGTATGGTCCCGGTCAACAACTGGGCTCAGACAATATACACGAAGGAGACAGAAAATACATTTGTCTCCGTTTACTCTTACTTACTACTGGATCTAATAGATCATTATTATTTAAGTGTGATTTGTCTACTGCTATATTCTGTCTACGTTCAAGTGACATTTCACAAAACAATTCGACAAACGTTTACCAACAGCGCCCCCTGCCAACGTCATGCGAGCGTCTAAAGATCCTCTATGCTGTGTACCGTCGCTCTGTACCCGCCCGAGTAGCCCGATACGCACAGCTGGCGCGTACCCGCCCGAGCGGCCCGATACGCACAGCTGGCGCGTACCCGCCCGAGCGGCCCGATACGCACAGCTGGCGCGTACCCGCCCGAGCGGCCCGATACGCACAGTTTGCGCGGCGGCTCTGCGCGCGTGAACCTGCACAGTGTACTGGTTGACTTCTACCAAATAGTATGCTCAGATTCAAAAAGATGGTTAATCAAGAAGAATATAGTGGATATGTTACTGTAAAAGCCCGAACTGCGGTAAATCTTAGGATTCACCGCACTTCGGGCTTTGTAGTGGCAGAGCGGTTTGTGGACTGAGTATGTATAGTGATTAAATAACTTTAGACTTAATTAGCTACTAATTGTTAAACAATAAACAAGTTATCCAAAATAAAGATTTATTTAATTCACAGACTTCATAGCAAAACTGTTCACAATACGATTTACAAAAAGTTGGCTCTCTAAACAATGCGAGTGACATGATTTATATTTCCATATAATTATGAACTATATGCACTACTAACAAAAGTCTAGGGAATAAGGCGACTACTGTATCAAACTTATTCAAGAAACTGTAGAAAATATAACACTACTGGCCCCAAAAAAAGAAGTTTTTCGAAGTAATAAAATTAAATAAGAGAAAAAATGAGGGCGGAGCGCGCGGGCGGCGCGGGGTTTTGATGAGAGGAAAGATGTCATCCTTCATTTGGAAAACAATTGCCACTGATTTTTCGTAGGTCATATATTATAACGTTGCAAAATGACAGCCATCCATATTGATAGCGCATCGTAATGTCAAACACCTGCCGTCATTTTCATGACTGCCATCATTTAGCGGCCGCTTAATGGCAGCACTGTTGTCTTTGGAACCCTAAGCTTATCGGACATTTACCTTCGACCGTCTGGTCCCATGAGTTTCGCTTCGGATTCCATCCCGATTCCAGAGGTAAAGCGTGGTTATGAAGTTCCTGCTCGTCGGAATTGACCCCAGAATGCTGAATGAAACACATTGTCTACACGAGGCAAGTGGGGGACAATAGCAATATCGCGACGAGGTTGTGCAACCAAAGACATCCCTCGACCCTCACCGACATGGGCTCGCTCAAGATATCATGTTTCTGGACGAATTTGAAAAATGTCTAACATACCTTTGTTTCCTAAACTTTGTTGAGTAGTGACGAAGTAGACGATTTAAACTTAACCGAAATTTCATAACAATGAATTCGAGAACACTCGGGCCACAAAAACAATCGACGTACACCACAGACACTTTGGACATAGTACTATCACAAGTCAAGGTCAATCATTCGCGAACTTTGTTTGAAACACTTCACAATGTTTCGACTGAATACCTATTCTCCCAAACTATTTGATTTCTAATACCTTTATGTCTACATTACATTACTGGACCGTACAATGTTTTTATCGTTTACTTTAAACTCGCACATTGACATCACTTACACGTCATATGTATTAGAAATCTATGAACGTCCTCTTCTAATAATGTTCGGTCATGTTAGGATTTATAACCGAACACCACCATAAAATGGGTGAACCTATTGCCAGAGTCTTGCTGTAACCAGAGATCTATGCTAGCTACGCTTACCGAGAACGCGTCCGAACGAGCGACAGTCGTCAGCGGTGAGTACTAAGCTATTTCATGTGCACTAGGAAGTTCTTAGTGCACATAGCAGCAAAACATAGCAGTGCATGATAGCGTTCCTTCATCCGTCGCATGTGGGCACCACTCGTCGCCGGCCACTATAGACCCGCTCGAACCTTCGCAGGGGTGCTACAGGCAGTCCATGGTGTCCTCCTTGACGATGAGGGGCGGTGCGTAGTCTCCGTGCTTCGTGCCGAACGAGTACGAGTAAGGTATCTGCAATGTTACAATATACCAATGTAGTGCCAGATGGCGTGCAATTGGAGAGGCGTATGTCCACTTTGCACCAGAGAGATGGTCTCTGATTTTGCCATACTCCGTTAGTGATTAAATGACCCGTTAAGCATTTTGATGTATGTACTACTTATGCAAAACAGTCCGTAAAAATACGTGTCGTGCGGGTTGGTGCGAGTACGCGGTCGTGCGAATATAGGTACTCGCGCGATAAATCAAGTCGCGTTTACTTGTCATAAATAAAAGTCATACAAACGATCTCGTCGATCGGTTACTCGCGCGACGTTCTCTTTTGGTTAGGACACGGGGTAAGAGTAGAAAACGAACAGTTTGGTGAAATTAGCCCTATTGGTAGGTACCTAATTTGAGATGGGGTATTAGAGGGCCAGCACTACGTTATACCTTTGGAGCACCAGGAAGACGTTCTGAAGATATTGATTAGACTGATTAGAGTTGTCGTGACGATTACCTTCTTCACGTTGTAGAGGTCGGGCGGGTAGGCGGCCGGCCCGGGCGTGCGCGTGGGCTTGCCCGCGCCCTCCAGCCGCGCGCCCAGCGAGTAGACTGGCTGTCTGCACACATACATTCGGTACAGCACACGTCACCACAGTCATGTGCTCGACCGCACGTCAGTAGCACAATTTTAATACAGAATTCGCCCTTACGGCTACGAAAATAAAGTCATGATCAATGTCAATTTGTTACCATACCATGGACACAAAGGTACAGAAGTCAATCTACATACAAAGTGCGCTCGAGCAACGCACACATAGACACCGCTCACGGACACGATATCTCGGAACGGTTGGGACCAGTGCGAGCGCGAGTGCCATCCGCTTGAGACACGCGTCTGTGAAGTGCAAAAATGGAACAACAAAAATAATGTTATTATAACTGTTCAATGGACGGTTGTTTAAATTCAACAATTGTCGTTTTTTAAGCTACCAGTTGTTTCAGAGAGGTAAGTAGGTATTTGCTTGTTTTGCGATGGTTCGTTTTAACGTACCTAACAGAATAGTTAGGTAGGTAGGTAAGCGCCCCGGCTAGGGTTGCCAGGCGTCCGGATAAAGCCGGACACAGTCAGGCTTTTTGGTTGCGTGTCCGGCCAAATCAGACGGAAATATACCCGAGTCTTGTAAAGTCTTGTCGTGTCTTGGTAAAGTACATTTAGCGGGTAGTCACTCGAAAATGTGATCTCCTAATTATACCAGACGTCGGCGAGGTTTGTGACGTCACTGGCGTCCCCATAAGATACATTTAGTAAAGACGCACCGCCGAGCGTAGGTATGAAAAGTGAAGTACATACATGTGATTGACTTCTGTACCTACTCTCTGTATTTTGTGCCATGGACGTGTATTTGGCAAACAATGGGAAACCCGCTACCAACATAAGACTGACCAGCAAATAGTCAGTATCCGACCTAATTTGAATGCCGGCCGGATACTGGATAGATAGTAGGTAGGTCAATATACGGATATTGGATTTTCATTCAATTACAAAAAGGTCATATTTAAATAACTTTATTAACCGACTTCAAAAAAGGAGGAGGATACCTATGCATTCCACGAGTTTTTAATTTTTTCATTTTTTTGTACCGATTGTTTTTGTCAACTGTACCAAAATATTACCAAATCGAAAAAACCACGAGCTGTGAAAAATACAACATGTAGTATATAGATAGCATCAAGTAGGTTGGGGACGCCGAAAATATCCTAGAGGCAGGCTTAGAAGTCCTCGGACAGTGTTACACTGATAACGCTCTCAGACCGAACCCCAAAAAAACACAGGCATGTGCTTTCCATCTCCGCAACCATTCGGCAAGACGCATTCTGAATATCAATTGGATGGGTGTCGCCATTGAACACTGCAGTAACCCTACCTACCTTCTTGGGAGTCACCCTTGACAGGGCGCTGACATTTAAGAGCCATTGTCTCAAAACTAAGAAAAAAGTCGATTCCTGTAACAACTTCTCAGGCGCCTAACCTCAACCACATGGGGTGCTTCACCTCAGGTACTCCGGTCTACTGACCTAGCACTAACCTCAACCACATGGGGTGCTTCACCTCAGGTACTCCGGTCTACTGACCTAGCACTAACCTCAACCACATGGGGTGCTTCACCTCAGGTACTCCGGTCTACTGACCTAGCACTAACCTCAACCACATGGGGTGCTTCACCTCAGGTACTCCGGTCTACTGACCTAGCACTAACCTCAACCACATGGGGTGCTTCACCTCAGGTACTCCGGTCTACTGACCTAGCACTAACCTCAACCACATGGGGTGCTTCACCTCAGGTACTCCGGTCTACTGACCTAGCACTAACCTCAACCACATGGGGTGCTTCACCTCAGGTACTCCGGTCTACTGACCTAGCACTAACCTCAACCACATGGGGTGCTTCACCTCAGGTACTCCGGTCTACTGACCTAGCACTAACCTCAACCACATGGGGTGCTTCACCTCAGGTACTCCGGTCTACTGACCTAGCACTAACCTCAACCACGTGGGGTGCTTCACCTCAGGTACTCCGGTCTACTGACCTAGCACTAACCTCAACCACATGGGGTGCTTCACCTCAGGTACTCCGGTCTACTGACCTAGCACTAACCTCAACCACATGGGGTGCTTCACCTCAGGTACTCCGGTCTACTGACCTAGCACTAACCTCAACCACATGGGGTGCTTCACCTCAGGTACTCCGGTCTACTGACCTAGCACTAACCTCAACCACATGGGGTGCTTCACCTCAGGTACTCCGGTCTACTGACCTAGCACTAACCTCAACCACATGGGGTGCTTCACCTCAGGTACTCCGGTCTACTGACCTAGCACTAACCTCAACCACATGGGGTGCTTCACCTCAGGTACTCCGGTCTACTGACCTAGCACTAACCTCAACCACATGGGGTGCTTCACCTCAGGTACTCCGGTCTACTGACCTAGCACTAACCTCAACCACGTGGGGTGCTTCACCTCAGGTACTCCGGTCTACTGACCTAGCACTAACCTCAACCACATGGGGTGCTTCACCTCAGGTACTCCGGTCTACTGACCTAGCACTAACCTCAACCACATGGGGTGCTTCACCTCAGGTACTCCGGTCTACTGACCTAGCACTAACCTCAACCACGTGGGGTGCTTCACCTCAGGTACTCCGGTCTACTGACCTAGCACTAACCTCAACCACATGGGGTGCTTCTCCTCAGGTTTTTTTTTTTAAGTCGGTTTTTTTTGTAAAAAAGTTTTTATTTTTCACTTTTAGTTGTACCTACCCCACACAAATTCAATTAACACTAGTGAATTGAAGAATTGAAGACACCGACTAGAAGAATCATCAAAATTCGCATAGAAAATGCCGCAGATACAGTACATTAATGCATTAACTTCGTACATAAGAATAATTACCTAATGTATTATATACTAAAACCTCCCTGAAAGTATGTAGATCACATTAATGAAAGAATTATCAAAATCGGTTCATTAGTTTTAGAGAAAATCGCGGACATACAAACATACATACGGGTCGAATACAGAACCTCCTTTTTTGTTTGAAGTCGGTTAAAAAGCAGGCACAGCTTCTTAAAATCGACAGCGTCTCTGTCAGGAAACCCGGCCGATGCCCGTTGCAAACTGTGTCAGGATACTCTTCCCCCTCCTACTTACTATCTACCGCCAAAGGAGCATCTCCCTGCAGGGTGTAACCTTCCGTAGTTCACTTGGAAATCCCTGAACCGTCTACGGACACAAGTGTGCAGATGTAAGTCCAATCTAGAAAAGTGGGGCTACCTTGACGTAACGGGTAACGGCAGTGGGGCGTGATTGTGGAGCTATGTCGCAAACCATGCTCCACCTCCTATCCTGACCTTGTGTCCCAAAACAAAGTGACCTCTGCGCTGCCACCGACAACGCCGTGGAAGTGGCAAAGTTTTAGGACAACAAGATCTAGAATACAGTCGTGCCAGCGACACGAAGAGAAGATCAAGGAGTCACGACCACGAGTATGATGGCAGACTAGGTAATGGACGAATCAACAAGACTCACTTGCACTTGTACACGTTGGTGTCGTGCTGGAAGTACACGGCGGGCCCGGGCGACTTGGCCTTCGCATTGAAGCCCACGCGGGCCCCCATCGTGTAGGCCGGCGTGCCCGACCCCAAGCGCAGCGCGTACGCGTTGGGCGCGGGGCCCGGGCGCTTCAGGGCGAAGCCTAACCGCGCGCCCATGGAATAAATAGGGGCCCGCGGCTCGCGCATTGGTGGGCACCGCTCGGGTGCGTGGGCCCCTGGCCCCGGCGTGCGTAGTGTGGAGCGCGTCGCAAAGCGGGCCCCGAAGCTCCAGGCTGGCGACGACATGAGTCCGTCGCGCGTTACGCGCTCAATGCGGTAGGCGGGCCCCGGGCCCAGTCCCTGTTAGATTACAAGCGTTTAATTATATTATACGAGGTAGTTTTACTCCCGAGCTTTAGCAAGGAAGTAAATAGAAACCGAGTTATAATGGGTTTTTAGCGCCGTGTGTTAACTACTTTTCACTACGATTGCGAAAAAATAAAATAATTTCATATAATATTAAATAGTTTATTTTATTAAATATTTAACGAGATGGCAACTTAATTTCAGTCCTCTGTGAAGATGAATGTTGAGTTGTCTGTGGGGTAAACCAGCGAATCAGCTGAGTTGATACATCTCTCGATGTCGATGGTCGTGGGCTAGTTGGGAGAATATTGATGCGTTCCGTGATACGCTGGGTGATATCAAATTTTTTTCTTTCCTTTCTCTTCCATTTGCAAATTAGGGTCTCCGTTCTCACTAGATGATGACATTTTCTCTGTTGTAAAATAAATTACAGTCACCAGTTCAATTTGCAATCAGAGAAACATTCTAAAGATATCGCTCCAATGTCTTTTTTTAAACGACTTCAAACAAAAAAGGAGGTTCTGTATTCGACCCGTATGATATGTATGTTTGTATGTCCGCGATTTTCTCAAAAACTAATGAACCAATTTTGATGATTATTTCACTAATGTGATCTACATACTTTCAGGAAGGTTTTAGTATATAATACATCAGGTAATTATTCTTATGTACGAAGTTATACGCATAAACTAATGTACTGCATGTCCGGCATTTTCTATGCGAATTTTGATGATTCTTCTAGTTGGTGTCTTCAATTCTTCAATGCGCAAGTGTTAATTGAATTTGTGTGGGGTAGGTTACAATTAAAAAGTGAAAAATATAAACTTTTTAACAAAAAAAAACGAATCGACTTCAAAAAAAAAATACAAAGTGATAAATAACTTTAATTTCGGAAGTCGGCGTCAAAATACGAAAATGCGGAATTTTTAATTTTTTTTGGTAGGTAGATTAAGTAATAGTCTTCATTAAGTAATAGTCTTCGTTAAGTAATAGTCTTCATTTATGATTATTCTACTTATGAACATTTTCGTTTCTTAGGCTCATCGTTGTTGTAACAGACAAAAATAAAATGAAAAAAAAACTTTTTCCCCTAGAGGAAGACATGCTATTTTTTCCTCGCTCTGGTACAGTCACGTCTATAAGTATGTATACACTTGGCTTTATTCAAAGGCGAATTTCTCTTTTATTTTTGAATGAAATTTTATGTTCTTACGAACATAGTATTTTCGAACACATAGGTTTATGTTAAGTGTCATATTTCAACATTGCATTCGTTATTTCACGAAAAAATCTCAATTGAAAATTACAAAGTGTTGAGATATTGGTGCTCGTGACTGTACGCTACAATGACGCTCTTTTTGAGCAAGAGGAGTGAAAAAACTTTTTGACTATTTTTTAATCGATACGATTGCTCCTCCCCCGCTTGTAAGACAATCGCCCGAAAGTGAAGACGAACGAAAAATAAAAACTCTAATGTGGGGGACCATTAGAGTTTTTACCCCCGCGTGACATCGTCTCGTTTGTCCCAGAACAGTATTTTCGGCGCACCACAGGGCACCTCGCCTTCTTATACACACGACTTGTACAGACGCCAGCACATCAAGCTACCCGAAACTGTCAAATTTTCCCAATCAACCTTGAACCTAAAAGCTTAGCAATAAAGTTAAAAATCTAATAAAGAAGTTTGACAGATTGTAGTAGCTTGATGTGCTGGCGTCTGTATACACAAAAAAAATATATGGACCGCTGTTAAATAAAATAGTGCGGACCGGACCGCGCTAATTGTCACCGTTTTTCGCTGTCACGAATAGGCGCGAGTCATAAGTTCATAACGGTACGTTGCGATCGCCTTTATTTTCGGGCCATAGAGTAAAGTAACAGTATTTTATTTGCTAATATTTTACATGTTAAATCTATTTTAATATTTATTTATTTCTGTAACTGCCCGTGACATCACAGCGGCGGGCCGGGCGGGCCCTATCAGAATACCAGCGCTGCGACATTTATCTTTTAAATGTCGCAGCATCATGCTGAGATAGGAGCCTTTTGGCCTCGTATAGGAGTTTCTGTCTCGTTTTTCTTTTTGTTGCTTTTTTTTATATAACTGGGTTTTTATTTTTTACTGTGTTTAGTTTAGTTTGTGATCTTCCTGTAGGTAGGTACGAGTCGCAATAAATACTTTTTCTTTCTTTCTTTCGAATATACCTAATTATGTTTCGGGCGCATCCATAATAGTGAACGTCGCGCGGGCGCATGGTCTTATTAGTGGATTGTAAGTATTATTTTATCGATTTGTAGCCGCGCGCCAGGGGCACGGCAATTGATATTTAGCCAAGCACCTAAAAGGAATGATGAATGCTCTAGCATAAGCCTCAACCACGTCAGTCACACAAACACCCGGTTCGCACAAACAATACCGTGTATTCCTTGTCGCCCGGCACGTCACTCGTGCGTGTGTGCACTCGAGCAGCGCTGTCGATGAACAACATCATTATGATAGAGCTTCAGAGCTTGTCACTTTTCAAAGTGAGTTCGTTAGTTCCGGTTCCAGGGGGCAGATACAGTGTGGCGGTGGCACATACCTTGACACGATAGCCGGCGTTGGTGCCGAACGAGTACATGGGGTTCCGGTAGCGCGATGGGTCGTGCGCCGGGAAGCCCACCGTCGTCGGCAGCTGGTACGCGCCCGGCCCGGGGCCTGCAACACATTTCCTACGTTACTGTTAAATACTTTTTAAGTTGATTTTTGAGCAATTTTGAATCTAAAATTAAAAATCGATATTTTTGCTGGTTCAAAATTAATGTCGAATAAAAAATGGTGCGGTTTCATTATTTTTTATGTCTGTATTTATTATTATTAAATACGAAACAATATAAATTAGCCACTTTGTTTACTTTAGTTTAAATGCAGGTCTTATAGCAGAAAAAAGCATAATAATGTGTTGTAGTGTACGGTACCCCTACCTATAATATGTCATCGCCAACTGGTTTAATTAGTCAATCAGTTAACTGCCTAGCCTTTTAATTAAACGGCGCCATTCAACCAGCGGCCTGAATGATTCAGCCAATGCGTCTAATACAACATATTTTAATGAACTGGGCAGTGGGCTGGCTGATGCTTAGGCCATTCATATAGTACGGTGAATAGTCTTTTTAAATATGTTAAAATAACAGTTTTTAAAAGGATTGAAGTTGAAAAAAATAACGGGCAGTCATTTTGTTTTTCTGTACTTAGTTGTTGTATTAAAACATGAAAAGTAATAAAAAGAAAATTGGTCGGTTATTTAATCGTACAATGTCAGTATAATAAATACTCAAGTAGTGTTATAAGTACATGTACATAAGTGAATGACCAGTAAAAATGTTGGAATGGGCAGTTAGGTAAATAGTTCGGCAGTTCATAGGTTAGGTTGGAACAGTGATCAACCAGGCGCGTGTTAAGAGCCTATACTACCTCAAATGGCTTAACGTGATCCTCCGTTATGTCGAAAATCCTGCACCATTAATTTTGAAATAAATATATGGTAAAGTTGAGGATTAATGCAAAGTCGCAAGTCAAATTGGTCGCAGTAAGTAAGCTAGGACGCGCGAGAGTCGAGCATGCGGAGCCGCGCCAGCGGCCGGTGAGCGCTACGTCCACGTTACATTTCTTACCGACTATTTCCGATATTATTTCCTGCCCACACGTAACTGCCTTAACACGTAAGGGCTGGCGCTCACTGACGGCAAGGCACGGCGGCGTGTCATGGCAAAGGATTTTATTACTAATCAAGTTATTTTGAATCTTATCTCAATGAGTTTAGAATTCATGTTAGGTACTTTATTTCGATACCACGATGCCGCGAAATGACGTGACGTGCCGCGGGATGATGCGGCATGACGCGACGCGCCGCGGGATGCTGCGGCATGACACGACGCGCCGCGGGATGCTGCGGCATGACGCGTCGCGCCGCGGGATGCTGCGGCATGACGCGACGCGCCGCGGGATGCTGCGGCATGACGCGACGCGCCGCGGGATGCTGCGGCATGACGCGACGCGCCGCGGGATGCTGTGGCATGACGCGACGCGCCGCGGGATGCTGCGGCATGACGCGACGCGCCGCGGGATGCTGCGGCATGACGCGACGCGCCGCGGGATGCTGTGGCATGACGCGACGCGCCGCGGGATGCTGTGGCATGACGCGACGCGCCGCGGGATGCTGCGGCTTGACGCGACGCGCCGCGGGATGCTGTGGCATGACGCGACGCGCCGCGGGATGCTGTGGCATGACGCGACGCGCCGCGGGATGCTGCGGCTTGACGCGACGCGCCGCGGGATGCTGTGGCATGACGCGACGCGCCGCGGGATGCTGCGGCATAACGTGTCATGCCGTTTCATTCCACGGGTTGCCGCGGTGCGCCATTGCATACTTTTCATCAAATTAGCAGTTCTTATTTGTCTTTCTTCATCTTCAGCTAGAAGCAGTCAACCATAACGACACAACCAACTTCGAATCCGCGCGGAGCAAAACTGATTGATGCCAGAGTGGCTGGGCTTTCAGCAGGATGCCACGGAACGCCGCGTGATGCCACGGCATGCCACGGTACGCCGCGGGATGCCGCAGCACAACCTGCCGTGCCATGCCGTGCCACGCCGTCAGTGAGCGCCGGCCCTAAGTCATTTTACTGCTTACTATTATACAGGGTGTTTGGTGTATCTGTATCGTATGCCAAATGGAATTAGCCGAAAGGAGAGGTCATTTGCTATCTCATAAGGCCCAATAACTCATTCCTTGTTACATCGGTTTTTTAATTAATACAAGATCTCTGCATTTAAGCATAAATTAATTTAAAAATTTTATTATTATAACCATCAATTTTTATGTGCATATGTACCGTGTCCGTTCAACTCGCTGCCCGAATGATATTCAGCCATTCAATCAAACAGCTAGGCAAATTACTTGGATCAATGACGTAACTACCTGTCTAGCCCAGACTTTAAATTTAGTTCCATTTTCTGCCGCCTGGCGCTGAAACCCAATCTGTCGACAACCTAACCTCAAAACACTTGTTGTCAAAACAAAGTTGCTTCTGTAACGTCTCCGGCGCTGCGGGAGGTGCAGCCCCTTCGCCCTTACGTAACAAAGGATAGGCACCCATGCTCACCTCCGCAGCTTCGGCTTGCTGGTCGCCAGAGCGAACAGCCTCAGCCGCTACGGCTCGCACGGGTGCCTATGCTTTGTTACCAGTGTTTCCACTTTCATGGTTTCTTTTCCCCACGCCTCCCTTGAGTTTTCCCCTTTTCAGGCCTGTTTTCCCCTCGAAAATATCCGTGAATGTCGTGAAGAACTTAATAAGTCCAAAATGTCAATTTTACAGGGCCGCGATTTTAAGTTTGACTTTTTCTCCAAAATCCGTCTTTTTCTCCAAAATCCGTTTTACCTTGAACTCGTCTTTAAAGCTTTTATGCAATCTTTTAAAATATTTTACCTATTTTGGTAAAATCATCTTATTTTGTTTGATATTAGACTTATCAACTTATTCCCCATACATTAGTACTCAAATCAGTGAAAACATTGTTTAATTGAATCCCTAAAAATCAGATTTAGTGCACAACTGAAATTTCCAAATTGATTTGGGTAATTTTATGTGGTTTTTCAAATAAAGTTATTTTTTCTTTCTAATTATCTTATTATTCATAATAGGCTTTCGGAAAAAGATCTTTGAAAAAAAAGAACATAGATGGTAGACCCAAATTCCTACAACTGCAAATATTGGTGAATTTTATGTCCCTACCCTTTTCGAATGCAGCGGCAGAGCGTCTGTTTAGTGCTGTTAAGAATATTAAAACAGATAAAAGAAACAGACTTGATAATGAAACCATGGGATCGATGCTTCGCGTAAAATATGGATTGCAAAAAACAGGCCAATCGTCTGTTCAATTGATGAAAAATCTATTTCAGATTCCCCATTTAAAGTGAGTACGAGCAAACGCCACATCAAATGAGGCAAAAAAAAAAATAGATTAGAGATGAATAAAAAAGTGGGGAATAATTTAATAGTAATAATAAACCCACCGTTCACAATATGATTTACCCATGATTTCCCCTTTCTAGCTCTTTCCCCTTTTTCTTCCCCTCAAGAGTCTAATTTCCCCTCAAAAGGGGAACTTCCCCTCATTGTGGAAACACTGTTTGTTACAGCGGGCGCGGGCTGCTCTCCCTCCGCGCCTCCGGATTTTTATATACACTCTAGGGGTAAACGCTAAAAGACTACGTGGAGTCGGGGTGCCCCGATTCGGTTTTGGGACAGATTCGACCTATTGTAACCATAGTTATTATAAACAACAAAACATTCATAATGACACTGACAAAGACGCAATTGGCGTAGTTTTTTTTTACGTTCCGTTTCATCGATTTTGCACGACATTTTACACCACAGACAATATACTGGACATACTGGTACAGATTTGGTTGTCAATCGCCCATATTAACGTTTCGTTTTCCCTTTTTATCTGATTTGAGGTTAAAAACAATTTTGTATAAACGGCCTAAGCATCAGCCAGCCAATTCATTAAATGTTGTATTAACCCATTGAATGTCGTAATTACAGACACAATTAAAAAGCCATTGTGTCTCGGGTAGATCTACGTTCCGACAGACGAGAGGTTAAACGAATTGGCGGAATATTATTTAGGCCGCTAGTTGAACGGCGCGGTTTAGTTAAAAGTCTAGGCAGTTAAGTGAACGGCTAATTTAACCAGTTGGCTGCGACATATACATCCATATGCATTTAGTAAAAAGCGGTTATTTTAATATTACAAACAGACACTCCAATTTTATTTATTTGTACTGTATGTATGTATAGAAAATCCTATAGAGGATAGAACTAGCTATTTGAATCTAAAACTTGCACTGAGTTAAGACTATTTTTGGCTGAGATACGTCCATTAGCGTGAAAATTGTAACAATCTTCCTCGGTCTACCCTACCTACATACTTATTAACAGTGATACACAACATCACGTCCGAGTTCAGTGGGCACTTGGGTAGACATGACATGTAAGGCTCCCCCACATTTCGCCAGTTGTTTAAGCCCCATATAATAGGAGAGGGCGCGCCCTTTGTCATGAACGGGCACAAATCTAGACTCAAGGTTGCGAAACTTTGTGATGGGAAAATTCAACAACACTGCCTGACCTTTGACATGCGGATCAAAACCAGAAGTACCCCATGCTCGAGGCAGCCAACAACCTTAGGAGTTGGCTGGCTGGCGGGCTGGCGATCCTGTTGTTTATTGGTGGTGTTCAAAAGGCTGTAGTTACCTATCTTTTGGAACTAACAAAAGCTGTGAGCCAACCAAATAATAACTTAGAGCGCATCAACTATGCATCATTATCTTTGAGAATATTAGCCACATGTTGCTTATTGTCAGGATGTGTTGTAGCTAAGGAGTGCGTCGATCTCGCCGAGTGCCACCGAGGTGTCTGCGTGCTCTGTGCTCCAAACTATTTACTCACCTAGCGGTTTCGACGTCATTTTGTGTTTGTTCTTTGTTATAGGTTTATATCTCACTGAAATTTAATAACATTGAATTATTTTACGTTTTTAAGGTGTGTAAAACTACGGTAATTTTGACATGGATCCGTCGGCCACGACTGTTGATTATAAACAAATGAACTTTCAAACGTCGAAATGCTGCGTCAGGGTGACATGTGAGTGACGTCACGGGTCCTAGCAAGGAGGTCCGCGCAGTGAGGATGAATGTTCTTCGATATAACGTAGTCAGTGTAGAGAGACTCGCAGCTTGCCGCGGGCGCGTAGCTTACTCTAGCCGGTCGAGGTACCTGCAGGCTAGAGTATCTAGTTTACGCACCCGCAGCAAGTACCTAACTAAGTCTGAGTTGCGGGCGAAGTCCGTGAGGACACAGGGCCAGCAGCCAGTTCTCAATCCAAAGCTGCATTATACAGGTTGTTACGGAAAGGGTATATCAATACAAACGGGTTGAAGAGTGTATCTGATCTAGAATCTCTGTACAAAATTTCAGCTCAAACGCATTAACTTTGAAAATGCTTAAAAATATTTTATTTCGACATCACGGCGCTGCACTGGCGCGCGGCGGCGTGATGTGCGTGTACTAGGTGCACAGACACACTACAGATAATGGATAATGACCCTCGTAGTGCGGTGACAAGTTTGTTATGATTTCAATTTAATAAACTATCGAAATAAAAAAATATTAAGCATTTTCAAAGTTACTGCTTTTGAGCTGAAATTTTGTACAGAGATTCTAGACCAGATACACTCTTCAACCCGTTTGTATTGATATACCCTTTCCGTAACACCCTGTATTATTGCAGACTGTGATCCAAAGCATTTGTCTACTCTTGGGACACTAGAGCTTGTTGGTACTAAATATTTTTTTTAATCCTGGTAACACTTCGTTCTAATTTAATATTAATTGTTAGGACAGAAATATATGCGGACCGCTGTTCGTCCTATTAGAGAAATAATGTAAAACAATGTGAAATACCGGCAGTTATAAGCGCCTGATAAATACGTTTAGCAATCTGTGCACGAAGTGCGTGATGCGAGCACAAAGGTGCCTCAGAAATGTTCGCGGTAACCTATAGGTACCGATGGATTTCATGCATCCGCAAAAAAACGGCCTCAGAGCAGAATAAGAGGCAGTCACAATAGCATCCTGAAGGCTGTGGCAGCAGGCACTTCCTCCGCCATAATAAGGCAATTTGTGAGAAGAATTATACCTAGTTTACTTTTCTCGTTGTGTCTTTAATTCATCTTTAGTTTAAGTTACTAACAATAGTGTTTAAGTGCAAACCTATTACTAACAATTCATGGATCTCTTTAGTTGTCCGAAATAAAATGATTTCATATTTTTATTAAAAGTTGCAGGCGCCAGCAGTTACATATCTAAAAAAACAACAACTATGTATTTAGAATTTCTTTATTGTATACATCCATATTATAAGTACCGTAGGTATATACTTTCATCTATCTTCAGTAGCGCACCATTCGGTACGTAAATCTCGCCTTGCTTATGCTTTGGTGTCGCAATCAGCGGAGATGACTACAGGCCATCTTGTGACACGCTGGACGTTATTTCTAAGGTCCAAAGTTCCGGATCACTATCTCAAAGGTTCCATCCGGAACTATCGGTGGCATCCGAACGCAGAGCGACAGGCCACCACTTGCCGGCAACCCAATAGCTGGATCCACACCAGACGATCCAGTGCGCTCCGATCGCGCGCGGCAAGAAGAATGCGCGGTCGATGTGGAGGAGCCGCGCGCGATCGGAGCGCACTGGATCGTCTGGTGTGGGTCCAGCTATTCACCATCGAGCTCCGCGCCGGGTACTTACTTGACCCGTGTGACCGCGTCGAGCATAACGGTTCTGGCGAGAACATCCGCTGACCGGCACCTTACTTGGCGTCTGCAGCGTGGCACACCGCTACGGTCATCGCCACACCAAGCTGAGCCACGTGTGTCTACATGTGTGACTGTGTGACTCCCAAGGGAAACTAAAGAAAAGAAACCTTGTGTTGTGAGTGACCATAGACCTACCCACACCTTTTCTCTTTAATTTTCCTAATTTTTAAAATAAATTTACGTGGTAGGTATCATTTATTTTTCCCCACATAAACCTCACACGTCACAATGCATTTAGTAAAAAGCTGTTACAGACACTTCAATTTTATTTACTTTTAGTATAGTATATAGATGTACAGATACCTACCCATAACGCTCCAAGGTTCTTTTGGCAAAAATCGGCGTTGACACCGCCATCTTGTTTTTTAATTAAAATTTTTGCAATTTCACAAAAGGTTTAGGTACCATCAATGCCTCCTTGTCAATGCAAGTACTATAATAATCAATAGTACATAAGTACTAATTCCATGTGTCAATGTCATTCAGGTACCAAAAAATCCTTGTGGCTCTCTGGGTACAGCTTCGATCAATAATAGCACGGGTACAGCTATACAGATGGAGACAGACGAAACATAGTACGAGACGACGAGACAAGCGGCTCTTCACCTTCAGTCTGTACGTCGAGATAGATTGGAGAGTTATTCATTCTCGTGATAACGCGGCAGAGCTAGTGCAGCGGCGCCGGCACCTGAGACGCCCGGGGCGCCCGGGGCGCTAGGGGCGCTAGGGGCGCTAGGGGCGCTAGGGGCGCCAGGGGCGCTAGCGGCGTGTCCTCCGCGCGCGCGTCGCTCTCGTCACTCTCGTCGTCCGGCGAGATGGCGCCCCACTGCACACACGAGCACACGTCACCCAAGCTCACAGATACTCAAGTTAGTGCAGTTTACGGTCATCGGCCCAAAAATAAAAACCGGTCAAGAGTGAGTCGGACTCGCGCACCGAGGGTTCCGTGCAATCATGTTTTTAAATTTTCATCGGTGAGGCCTATATTGGTCAGAGAATTTTAACACTGCGGTGTAGAATATTGCAGTTTTAGGTCAGCGCCATCTCTTGACCCATAATGGAACTAATTTAACTTTTTTGATGATTTCTGAAAAAGTATGCTATTTGAAGTTAGCTTTAAAAATAGGGGTAAGGTTACATTAATTCGCATAAAGCAGAAAATTGGTATAAATGTTAGGAACACCATTACAAATAAATTGTCAAAAGTCCCCATGGATCCGACGTGTGCAAAAAAAAATATTCAAGGTCAAATGTTGCAAAAGTCGGTTTTTCGCATTTTTCAGCTAAACGGTAAGTTTTATCATAGAAATATTATGTGAGACAAAATTGTTCATCATGCAATAATCTGCAAAAATTGTTTTTACTCTTTTTTCCTAAGAATCACCATTCCGGAGATATAGCGAACCAAAAAATTTAAAAAGTTGTTATCTGCATAGTACATATACCTATATGTCAATTACCTTTATACATATACGTTACAGAGCCGTTATACAAGTAAAAATATTAGTTTTCGTGGCGTATACATACATATTATACCTACAATTCTAAGAATATAAACTTTCTTTGAATATAAACTTTTATTTGAACAATTTACTTGTACCCAGCAGGAAGAAGAAGAAGAAGACAGTATGCTTGAAGTTCCATTAGATGATTATCAATCAGACGAATAATTTTCCCAAATCACTCATAAAGTCATAAGTTACACCGTTTTCATCATTTCCAATAATACTATTTTTTATTTGATACAATATTTAACTCAACAGGACCACAATAGATCGTGGAATAGGCCTAACGGGGAAACCACGTTAAAAAAATGCGCCAAGTACACTACCTCACGGGTGGCGTGGAAACGTGCATAATGTTACGCGCCACACTTGATGGCGACATTAGCTACTACTAGCGCCATCTAGTATCGAGTAGCAGAACTAATAATTATTCGGGTCCCTTCTAGAAACTTCGATACTAGAACTTTCCAGAACTATCGACGCCTGGTCGGCCGGGATCGGTGTGTACTCGAACATTCTAGATGTTTCTACGGTAGAAGGTTCTGGAACTATCCGAGGCCTATATAAGGCCGGTGTGCCTGCGAGCCGGCATCAGTCTTGGATAAGCGATACAAGCGAAAACATCGAAGCGATCTTCAAGTGCGATTGTGTTTTGTAATTAGTGTGTTTACAGGTTGTAATTGGTGTTTTTAAATAAAGTGTCTATTTTTGGCTTTTAAATCGGCAGTTTTTATTGTCACGAACCCCAAGCTCGTAACAATTGGTGTCAGAAGCAAGGATTATGCCGATTTTACCGAAGGACGACACGGAGGGTATCCGTACCCGGAGTCAACGCCAGCAAGAAACAGATCAGAGGCGATTCGGTGGAGCAGCGCCACAGACGTCGGAGGGACAACTACCGATCACGGAGGCCGGCCCGTCCACAGCTGCTCCAGCATCATCAGCACCAGATTTTGCTGCTCTAATGATGATGCTGCAGGAACAGTCTCGCCGTCAGGAGGAACAGGCCCGCCGACAGGAGGAACAGGCTCGTCGGTTGGAACAACAGCTCCAGCGGGACAAGGAAGAGCAGATGCTCCTTCTGAAGGACCTTCACGCTACCTTCGGGAAAGACATGAAGGAGATGAAGGATAAGGTTGCTCAACACGACAACCGCCTGTTGGAAGCTGAAACCCGAATCGACCAAGTGAATAATCGGGTAGACAACGTGATGGCTGATGTGAAGGAAACCGTGATGGCTGACGTGAAGAAAACCGTAATGGCTGACGTGAAGAAAACGCTGGATTACCTTAAACTTGAGGACGGAATCGCAGCTCCCGTAGCTACAACACCTTCGCTACGTGGATTTAAAGTGCCACCGTTCGACGGAACTTCTTCCTGGTCAGCCTATAAAATTCAGTTTGAGGCTGTCATGAAGGCGAACGGGTGGAATAAGAGTCAGGCCATGACTGCCCTCACCCTAGGCCTGCGCGATCAGGCCTTAACTGTGCTGGAAGCTCTTGGAAAAGAAGTGACTTACGAGCAGCTCCTTGAGGCATTGGAGGCTCGGTATGGCGACGCTCACCTGGAACACGTGTTTCGTGCGCAGCTCAAGGATCGCGTGCAACGCAATAATGAAAACCTGCAGCAGTGGGCCCTTGAAGTTGAGAAGCTGGTTCGGAAAGCATACCAGTCTGTACCTGCGCTTATTGATGGGAACCTGGTGCAGGTATTTATCGACGGCATCCGTGACCTTGAAGTTAGAGCTGCTGTGAGGCTCGGTCACCACGGGACCCTTAAGGACGCCTTGGCCCATGCACTGGAGGTGGAAGCTGTGCGGCAGGATCATCGTTCCCATCGCGTCAGGGAAGTTGCAGCGGCTGCAGTTCGCGACCGCAATAAAGGATACAGTCCTAGGTGCTATGGCTGTGGGGAAAGGGGCCACCTTCGATCCAGTTGCCCTAAGCGAACTGCAGTAAGAGAAGACCGAGCCCCAGAGGGTAGTGCGGCTAACAGCACCGCCCAGCACCAGCAGCAGGGAAACGAGTAATAGCCAGGACTGCGGGGCGGGTGCTGGCTGATGCTCAAAGAGCCCCAAGGATTTTGATCACACAAACCCATGACGGGAACAGCTTAATCATTAAGGGCGAGGTCAACGGAACGCCGTGTAAGCTGACCATAGATACTGGAGCCTCTCGTACGGTCGTCAATTCCCAACTTATAAGTCGGTTCCTTGGGGACTCCGCATACAACCGAGAACGCATTAATTTGGTGACAGCCACCGGTCAGCGCATACCCGTCCATGGAGAGAAAAAGATGGAGTTGAAGCTAGGCAACAGAATCTACCTGCATAATGTCATCGTGGCTGATATAATGGACGACTGCATCTTGGGCCTTGACTTTATGAGGAAGAATTGTTGCGAGATTGACGTCAAGCAAGGTGTTCTGAAATGTGGACAAGAGGAACTTTTTATGGAAGGGGCGTTACCAGGGAATGTGTACAGCCTTAAAAAGATTGTTCTTCCGCCGAGATCAGAAACGATTGTGCCGGTTAGTCTTCCTCGGAATCCTGGGCAAACTAATAGTTGTGTACTCTTGGAAAGGGTAGACAATGACCTTCCATGGAGAGTGGCACGAACTTTGGTCAGAGCCACCGACATCTCAGGGGTACGTGTGCTGAACCTTTGTGATCAGGAACAGATTATAGAAAAAGGCACACTTGTTGGTACTTGCGAGGAAGTGGATTGGTTGCGACGATGTCAATATCTATCGACTGGAACCCTCAGCAAGGATGTACAAACGAAAGTGTCCACACTTTTAGAAGACTGCCGCAGCGCTCTGTCCCAAAATGAAATGGTCAAGGCGAAGAAGATGTTACTCAAGTACGCCGATGTTTTCTCGTCAAACGATGCTGACATCGGGAAGACTGGCTTAGTTCAACACAAAATAAACACAGGAGAAGAGTTGCCTATCCGTCAGCGGCCAAGGAGATTGCCGGTAGCACGTGAAAAGGAAGTGGAAACCATGATTGAAGGAATGGTGAAGGATGGTGTTATTGAACCTTCATCTAGTCCATGGTGTTCACCTGTAGTGCTGGTAAGGAAGAAAGACGGCAGCATGCGGTTTTGTGTTGACTATCGTCGTCTAAACGACGTTACGAAGAAGGACAGCTATCCTTTGCCAAGAATTGATGACACGCTGGACATGCTTACTGGAGTAAAGTGGTTTAGCACGCTGGACCTGAAAAGTGGCTACTGGCAAGTTGAAATCGATCCCAAGGACAAGGAGAAAACTGCTTTCTCGACAGGAAAGGGTCTTTGGCAATTTAAAGTTATGCCGTTTGGATTGTGCAATGCTCCGGCAACGTTTGAAAGGTTGATGGAACTTGTACTTACCGGGCTAATTGGCGATGCCTGTCTGGTCTACTTGGATGACATCATCATCGTAGGCCGTACGTTTGAAGAACATCTTCAAAACCTGGAACGTGTGCTCATGAAGATCCAGAGTGCCAACCTCAAGTTGAGTCCAAAGAAATGTTCACTGTTCAAACGACAAGTTAGCTTTTTGGGGTATGTAGTGTCGGAAGAAGGTATCCGCACGGATCCAGAGAAAATCGCCGCCGTCAAGGATTGGCCAGTTCCAAAAGACAAGACGCAGGTCAGAGCATTTTTGGGTTTGTGCTCTTATTATCGGCGATTTGTTAAGAACTTTGCGGATATAGCCAAACCCCTGCACAAGCTAACCGAGGAGAAGCGACATTTCTGCTGGGATGAAAGTTGCAATATCGCATTCCAGGAGTTAAAGGACCGACTGTGCAAAACACCTATTTTGGGGTACCCTGATGCAGGCAAGGAATTTATAGTTGACACAGACGCAAGTGACATAGGACTTGGCGGTATGTTATCTCAACGAAAGGGTGATCAAGAGGTTGTGATAGCGTACTTCAGCAAGTCGTTGTCAAAGCCGGAAAGGAACTATTGTGTCACGAGACGGGAATTGCTTGCTGTGGTAAAGTCATTGCAGCATTTTAGCAAATATCTTCTGGGGCGGAAATTCCACTTACGAACTGACCATGCTGCACTGAAATGGCTATTGCAGTTCAAAAATCCAGAAGGACAAGTTGCGAGATGGATTGAATTACTGCAGGAATACGACTTCGAGGTCGAACATCGCAGCGGAAAATCTCATGGCAACGCAGATGCATTGTCAAGAAGATCTTGCCCTGAAGACTGCAAGCATTGTACTAGGCAAGAAAGTAAAGAAGTCGTACCTGTGAGGATGCTCAAGACAGACCTCAGCAACGAGTGGAAGGAAACCCTACAATGTGCACAGCAGGAAGATTCAGACCTCAAGCCGATTCTCGAGTGGATGAAGGCCGGTGCACCTAAGCCCACGTGGAGAGACGTCTCAGCGATGAGTTCGATCACAAAAAGCTATTGGGCCCAATGGGACAGCTTGGTGATTCAGGATGGAGTCCTGTGCCGTAAATGGGAAAATGCTCGGGGAGACAGCTGTCATTTGCAAATGGTTGTCCCTAAAGCTCAAGTACCGGATGTTCTACAGCTGTACCATAATGGTTGTTCAGGAGGCCATCTGGGAGTTAAACGGACCCTACTGAAGATACGAGAACGGTTTTACTGGGTCCACTGTCGGGACGATGTCGAGGACTGGTGCCGCAAATGTACGAGTTGTGCAGCTGTAAAGGGACCTCAGACTCGTAGTAGAGGTGCATTGAAATTGTACAATGTTGGTGCACCATGGGAGAGGATAGCCCTTGATGTTGCGGGACCTTTCCCGGAGAGTGAAACTGGTAACAAGTATTTCATGGTTGTGATGGATTATTTCACTAAGTGGCCGGAAGTCTTCGCCATTCCAAACCAAGAAGCTTCAACAGTTGCAGATAAACTGGTTCATGAAGTCTTCTGCCGTTTTGGAGTACCTTTAGAGATTCACAGTGATCAAGGAAGGAATTTTGAGTCCCAAATATTCCAGGAAACTTGTCGAGTTATGGGTACTCATAAAACGAGAACAACTTCTTACCACCCACAATCGGATGGAATGGTGGAACGATTTAATCAGACATTGGAGAGATACCTGGCAAAAGTTGTGGAAAATCGGCAACGAGATTGGGACAAGCACATACAACCGTTTTTGTTGTCATATCGAAGTGCTGTTCACGAAAGTACATCGGTGACACCAGCTTTCGCAAACTTTGGAAGGGAATTACGGCTGCCTGCAGACCTGATCACCGGAATACCACCTGATGCCCCACGCAGTATAACCGATTATGCGAATGACTTGCGGAACAAAATGAATGACATCTATGAGCACGTCAGACAATCGGGCCAGCAAATGTCTGAGAAGATGAAAACCCGTTATGACCGCAAAATGAACAATAAAGGGTTCGACGAAGGATCACTAGTGTGGTTGCACAATCCAGTCCGCAGCAAAGGGAAATCTCCTAAGCTTCAAGCTAAATGGGACGGACCGTACCGGATTGTGACAAAGATCAATGACGTAACCTACCGGATACAGAAAGGTGCAAGAGGTACTCCTAAGATCGTCCATGTGGATCGACTGGCGCGTTATTATGGGGCCAATAATGCTCGGGACGAGCATGTCTTAGGAGGGGGCAGTGTTACGCGCCACACTTGATGGCGACATTAGCTACTACTAGCGCCATCTAGTATCGAGTAGCAGAACTAATAATTATTCGGGTCCCTTCTAGAAACTTCGATACTAGAACTTTCCAGAACTATCGACGCCTGGTCGGCCGGGATCGGTGTGTACTCGAACATTCTAGATGTTTCTACGGTAGAAGGTTCTGGAACTATCCGAGGCCTATATAAGGCCGGTGTGCCTGCGAGCCGGCATCAGTCTTGGATAAGCGATACAAGCGAAAACATCGAAGCGATCTTCAAGTGCGATTGTGTTTTGTAATTAGTGTGTTTACAGGTTGTAATTGGTGTTTTTAAATAAAGTGTCTATTTTTGGCTTTTAAATCGGCAGTTTTTATTGTCACGAACCCCAAGCTCGTAACAATAATAAGAACACAACTTTTTCAACTTTTTGCATCGCTATATCTCCGAAATGGTGATTCTTAGGAAAAAAGTATAAAATAATTTTTGTAGATAATTGCATGATGAACAATTTTGTCTTACATATTTTTATGATAAAACTTACCGTTTAGCTGAAAAATGTGAAAAACCGACTTTTGCAACATTTGACCTTGAATATTTTTTTTTGCACACGTCGGATCGATGGGGACTTTTGACAATTTATTTTTAATGGTGTTCCTAACATTTATACCAATTTTCAGCTTTATGCGAATGAATGTAACCTTGAATGTCTATTTTGACCGGGCCATAATGAACACATCCCAAACGATTTTACGAAATTCCACCCCTGTGGGGTGAAAAGCTTTAAATAAAAAAAGTTTGTTTTAGGATTTTTCAAAAATCGGCTCCTACCAAGATGGAAAAGGGTAGGTAAGTAATAAAGTTTAAGGGGTGGATTTTACTGCTTGCTTTCATTAACTCGAAAATGGGTACCTATGGGTCTTTGAGTCAAGTTATGAACACATCCCGAACGATTTTTCAAAATTTTTGAAATTTTATTAGAAAAATCTGACTCCTTTGAACTATAAACTTAAAAATTAGCCCGAATACTTATTTATCTAAATAAATGATAAAGATCATTACGTCATTTTCGAAATTTTTAGAGGAAAGTATGAATTTAATGCGAACGAAGTCGCGGGCAGAAGCTAGTTGTTATATAGATTTCCATAGGTTCATCGTCGCGGACAAATTGTCCATCGTCTGCTCAGCGCTTTAGATTCGCTGCTGCACGGTACCTGTTCGGAAAGTGGGTACCGAGCAAGCGCGCGGTACAGGCACGCCAGGTACAGCAGGTTGAGAACGCCTAGCGCGCGCAGAGCCGTCTCGAAGCCCACGCACCACGACACCGCGCCGCCCACCACCGGACCTGTCACAGTCACACAACTTACCTCCAGTAGGATCAAAAGCAAACACTATATAGCTCACTACTGTCAAAAATATACATGAATTTATTTCTACACTTTTAAAATGTTAGGTTACAAAATAGGGTGACAAAAAGTCTATAACATGAATACTTAGGTGTGGTTTACCGAGCGCGTAAGCGGCCTGCAGCAGCGCGGCGACGTGCGGCGCGCGGTGCGGGTGTACTGTGTGGGTTGGTATAGGTGTGATGTGTACTGTTACCAAGCGCGTAGGCGGCGCTGGAGGCGGCCTGCAGCAGCGCGGCGACGTGCGGCGCGCGGTGCGGGTGTACTGTGTGGGTTGGTATAGGTGTGATGTGTACTGTTACCAAGCGCGTAGGCGGCGCTGGAGGCGGCCTGCAGCAGCGCGGCGACGTGCGGCGCGCGGTGCGGGTGTACTGTGTGGGTTGGTATAGGTGTGATGTGTACTGTTACCAAGCGCGTAGGCGGCGCTGGAGGCGGCCTGCAGCAGCGCGGCGACGTGCGGCGCGCGGTGCGGGTGCCGCGCTAGCAGCGCCGGAACCAGCGCCGCGTCCGCCGCGCCCAGCCCGACGCCCAGCAGCGCGTGCGGCAGCGCCAGTGCGGACACCTGCACACACACGCACCCGCTACTATATTGTTTAAAGTAGCTGACAAAATTAAAAATTTGTAAAAATAAAATTTATTTAATTCAGGTCATACATCACAACATACTGACAGATCAAAGACCGACTGCGGAACTGGAGTCGGAGTTTACTCACACGACCTCAACATAAACATATTCAGCTCACTGAGAACGCTCAACGTGGTCTACCAAGCGGAGTGCTTGGGCATAATACAAGCAACATATGCCATAGTAGCTAGGAGAGTTACGGACACCCATATTCGCATACTTTCTGACAGCGCCTCAGTCCTTCCAATCCCTAGGGAAAAACAGCATCACATCGAACCTATTGCTAGAATGTCACATTGCGCTTGAACGGGTAACTGTATCGAACCGCAATACAGTGAGACTACAATGGCTAAAAGGACACAGTGGATCGCTAGGAAACGACGTAGCTGACGAGCTAGACAGAAGGGCATCCAGTACGTCAGTCTGTGGACCGGAACCTGTCGTGCCCATGCCCTTCAACCAACTACGCAGGTAGCTACAGAAGCAGTGCCGGTTTAGCCCCTAAGCAAATAAAGCAATTGCTTAGGGCATCACGTCTCGGGGGGCACCATAAACAGCACCGAAAAAATATTTTCTGGCACATGAATAGCAAGGCTGTTTGAAAACCCGCGCGTTTTATCGGCGGGAGATGTCGTTGCGTTGACGTTGGAAAGGCTCGATGCTTTATCAATCAATGAAAACCATTCAATTTGAGAGTTTAGAGAAAAGTAATATTTAGTGACGATTTCCGGGAATTTGTAAAAATACGAATTTGTAATAAGACGTAGCGTTGGAAGGCCTCCCACAAGGATGGACCGACGACCTTGTGAAGGCCGCAGGAACTCGTTGGATGCGAGAAGCACAAAACCGGTCGAAGTGGAGGTGCTTGGGGGAGGCCTATGTCCAGCAGTGGACGTCTTTCGGCTGAAATGATGATGATGTAAAAATACATATATATTGGGTTTTCTCGAATCCCATGAATTTTCACCTAGATTTTATGGGGTGCTTAACTGTTGCAAATGGGTCCTACTATCACGTCCTGGAAGGACCTATACGACAAATTACAAGTCAGCCTGTATATAGATTATAGAGGCAGATATGCTAAACTTACAAACGTTAATGCCCGTAGATGTAGCAAGTTTCATTTCAATGAATAAAAAAATGTAGGTATGCTTTCGTACATATTCTAAGGTACGTAATGATATATCTCGTTGTAATAAACACGTTATTTTTTTTTAAAGACCGGTACTAATTTACTAGTGCACAAGAGGGCCCACAGGCGTTGATTGCTTAGGGCATCAAGTAGTCTTCATCCGGCACTGTACAGAAGCTCACCCACACGCAAGCAGAGAGCTGGTGGACCTCGTCACCGGGCTGCAGGCAGTCCAAGGAAGCCATTCCATCCACCAGACCAACCAGACGTTTACTACGCCTGGACAGGAAAGACCTGCGCCTGGTGACGAGGACCATCATCACGGGTTTGTTTAGCGAGCAGTGCTCGCTTAACAAACACTTCCAAACAATAGGTATAACGGACAGTCCCCTGTGCAGGGAGGTGGGCTGGTTGGAATAACCACCGACGGCCGCCATGGCCCACGCGCAATGGTCCACTTGAAGGACTAAGTGTGGAAACCAAACCCATAACATAGAAACGTCGACAGTACATACATACATACATACATACATACTCTCGAAAAACATAACCCTCCTTCTGGCGCAGTCGGGTAAAAAAGCCAAGTCTCGATCCATGTAATACCAAGTCGGTTAATTTATTCAGTCCCTACATAAGGGAATTACGTAATTAGCTAACCTAACAACATCTTATAGTGAAAAATCTTTTATGTTTTAAATAAATAGATTGACTTGGCCATCGCATGAAAACACAATGTATCCCACAAGTAGGTAATACATATTACTTATATTAAATTAGATTGTTTAGTGCGCTTGCCAAGTACCTAAGATTTTTGTTACTGAAAATTCAGGCTTCTAGTTTTATCCACAACGAAGAAAATGGCCTGAACGGTTTCGAGAAAAGGATGGTACGGCCGTGCCGCTTTTTGCTCGACTTGGCGGGGGCACTGCCGTCCCCCAAGATATGAGAAAAAATTTATGTGAAACGAAATTCTAGGAAACTGTCTATAATACAACGTACAACCGCAAAAACGATGTTGTAGAAAAGATGGCGGCGTTAGTTCAGATTTTAGCCACCTGCCAAATTATCCCTGTACGTGTATGTGTGTGTGTATCTGTCTGTGTGTCTATAAACTTCTTGATGGCGCCCGATGGGGGATGCAGGAGAGCGAGTGAATGAATGGGGTGTGTGTGCACTGACGGAGTTGGCGTGCGGGACGGCGAGCGCAGCCAGTGCGACGGCGAGCTGCCCCGCCAGCGCCACGCGCTCGGCGCCCAGCCGCCGCGCCGCGCCGCCGAGCAGGCTGGCCGCCAGCAGGTAGCCGGCGCTGTCCGGCACGAACACCGCGCCCGTCACCCAGCGCTGCAACACGACGCACGGTGAAGGTACAATGCGTGCCACGACAGATGAGACTTGCTTGACTCACCACGTGGTTTGACTTGCGCAGTACTTACCTACACGATTTTAGTGTCGTGTCGTGTAATTTGAAAATGGAACGATCTTTTACTCCGATCCGAGACATGGCAACCAAGGAGGTACCTAACTTATCAGAGGTTTTATTTAAATTTCGAACTGGCTTGCAAATAGAAACCTGTTTATTGAAAAAAAAAACAAATGAACATTTTAAGGCCGGCCGCATACGTCAAAACTCCAACGTCCGTTCAGATTCGGAGACCCTAAATGCACGCACTTCATACAAAATCTTCTCTTTAGCGCAGATTCAGTGCATTCAGGGTCTCCGAATCTGAATTCTGAATCTGAATTCCGAATCTCGGCTCGAACATATATTGTGTTCGAGCCGTTTGGGGTTGAAATACTAGGGCCGTGGGGTCCGAGTGCCCACTTGGTTTTTCGAGATATCGCCAAGCGGTTAGTCGACTCTTCACGTGACCAGAGGGCTGGCCAATTTCTTGGCCAAAGAATTAGCATTGCCATACAACGTGGCAATGCTGCCAGCCTTTTGGGCACTGTTCTTGTTGACAGCGCTGCGGACGAATTCTTTGATGCCCTATGTATTTTGTTTATTTTTTCATATAAATGTACCTACATATATAAGCTAACATATAAACTATATTATAGTTTATATGTTAGCTTATATATGTACATTTATATTATGTAAATATTTACAGGAGCAATATATAAAAGAAGTATCCTTGGAGTCAAGTAAAAAGACTGATAAGTACCTAGTACAAAATAATTAATCGACAGTGCGGCCGATTGAGAATCGACAGTGCGGCCGATAGAGAATCGGCAGTGCGGCCGATAGAGAATCGACAGTGCGGCCGAGAGAATGCGTTCTTGACACCTGTTAGTTTCATACAAACGAATAAGTGCTTTGCGAATATTTATTAGCTACTAGAATTGTCGCAATGCTAGGGTGTAAGGTACCTACGCGTTTTCTCGGCACGCGGCGGTCTGACAACTAATTACGTTTTTTTCTTTTGTCTCGTGTTCGACGAAACCATCCCGCTTTTTTTTATACTCAACGGGTTTCTAAGTCCCGCTTTGTCCGAAAAAAATCTTGCAACACTGACATTACTGTACCTGCGGGTGGAACTTGTGCATGATCCAGAGCGGCAGGCAGGGCTCGAGCGCGGCCATGACGCACGTGGTGAGCAGCACGGCGCCGGCGCACGCGCCCGCCGCGCCGCGCCGCGCCAGCGCCGCCACGCCGCGCCACGACACGCCGCCGCCCGCCATGCACGGCTACGCAGTGAAGGAAACAAAATATTCACACGAAATATATAATTATATCCCCCCGCCGTATCTCTACTTAGGTACGTTGAGTCGTTGACATGGTGATGGGGCTTGCACGCTCCTATGTACTCTAGGTCTGTGCCGGAACAGGTTTAGGGTGAGAAGCCAGACCAAGACCAAGAGAGATACAGAAACCCGCAGTGCAGCATGTGGCGAGCTATTGGATAGATGCGAGCCCACCGCTTCTATCTCCCGGAAGAAGTCTTGTTCCTCATCTCTGACTTGTGTCTATTGACCGGCCGGAGTGAACGCTGACGAGGAACAGAGCTCCCACCTCTTTCTTTCCTATATAGGTCAGCTCGAGTGGAGATTCGTTAGAGCAAACGTGCTCGGAGAAAGGAAGTATTCCAGAAAGGGAAGATGCTGGTAGGGATCTTGACCCTACTTCTGGCATCGTCCTGATAGCCGTGGAATACCTCTCCACTCCTTATAGGCACCTCAGGACATGCTGCCCCCTTGTCGCTACGTCACTGCGCTAGAGGCCCATTATTGAGTATGCAAGTCACCCGCGGCCATTTTATCCGTGTATTGATATAAAACATTGGTCAGGCAGGAGCGGCCCATAATCTGCAATTTGTTTTTCTATATTCTGCAATGTCCTGCACCAACCGGAAGTTGTCCTTGGTACTCGCATAGTGCAAACAAGCATAATCGTAGGTTGGTGCCTCATTCCATTAAGAACGTGTAACAGGCCTCTGCGTGTTGGCTTCGGACCCTCGGACGCCTCCCAAAGGTCCGGGACCCCAGGGACCCGAATTATGACAAGTCATTAAAAAAATATGAATAGTCTTAGAAATCCAGCCTTTAGTGCGCGTGATGCGAACACAACGGTTGCAGTCACAACGCATATTTTAGTTAAGTACTAAAGGTCTGCTACATTATTTGGTAACTCAGTTCTAAACTAATACACACTTACGCGATTAAACTCCTCCTTATCCAGAAACATGTATTGCATGGCTGAAATCAATGAGCATTGGACAATTAACTGACTTTAACTCAAGTATATACCTACGCAAATAAATACAAAAGCACTCGTTGGTTACCGAGGTTAGCGATGAGTGCGGCAGCGATGAGAAGGAAAGGAGCGCCGCGAGACCACAGCGCGTACGTGGCGCCGCCGAACGGGTAGCCCACCAACACTCCTGCAACATAGTGCCAAGTGACCAAGACACCCACACGAGGCAACAGCGGCCACTTCAGAGACGTGAGTAATCGCCCAATTAAAATCAAGCTTGGTATGAGATTGTCGATACCTACGTGTGCCTTTCTCTATGCAGGTACTCTCAGTAGAGAGTACCTGCATAATCGAGAGTTATAAGAGTTAGTAAACTAGTGAACGCACAGAGTGAACGTGTATTTACCAATGCTTCTTCGTGCCAACACTTGTACGGGGTCTGACAGGTGAGCAATAGAATAGAAACTTTCGGACAGACAAATAAATACGAGCTTATGCTTCTTTAACCCAATCACGGATATCGCCCAACACATTAGTTGTGTCGAGGCGAAGAAGAGAATGCGTTCTGTTTGTTCATAACCGTATTCACAAATTAAATGCTTCTTTAGGTATGCCAACACTATACGGGGTTGTTTTTGGCAGATAGATTGTAAAGTACGAGCTACGTGGGCTTCTTTAGCACAACATACGAGTATGACCTGTAACGTGTCAGTTGTGTTCTTATGTTACTTGTAAAATCAAACCGTGAAGTTTCGGTGAATGTGTCAACTTGCCACATTCACCGAAACTTCCAAAGCCGTGTGAATGGATGAGTATGTCTGGGTGAGTGTGCGTGTGTCTGAGTGAGGGAGACAGGCAGTGTGTGCTACCAAGCGCTACGGCACCGAGCAGCGCGCCGATGGCTCGGTCACGCTGTTGCTGTGGCACGGCGCGCGCAGCCAGCGCCAGCCCGGCCACGCCCGCCAGCGCCGCGCCCGCGCCGTGCGCCGCGCGCCCCAGCGCCACGCACAGCGCTGCGCGCCAGCCCACGCGTCCGCTCACGCACGTGAACACTGCGCACACACATACCGCTACTTAGATTCGATATATTCTGTAAAAATATCACCGTGAAAACTATAGTGTAGTTAGCTTGAAGTGAGATCCCTATCAATAGCGTCCATCCATAGCATCATTGTTCATCTCTCTCTGTTCATCTCTCTTTATCAATAGCGTCCATCTATAGCATGATTGTTCGTCTCTCTCTATCAATAGCGTCCATCCCTAGCATCATTGTTCATCTCTCTCTGTTCATCTCTCTTTATCAATAGCGTCCATCCATAGCATCATTGTTCATCTCTCTCTGTTCATCTCTCTTTATCAATAGCGTCCATCTATAGCATGATTGTTCGTCTCTCTCTATCAATAGCGTCCATCCCTAGCATCATTGTTCATCTCTCTCTGTTCATCTCTCTTTATCAATAGCGTCCATCCATAGCATCATTGTTCATCTCTCTCTGTTCATCTCTCTTTATCAATAGTGTCCATCCATAGCATGATTGTTCATCTCTCTCTATCAATAGCGTCCATCCCTAGCATCATTGTTCATCTCTCTCTGTTCATCTCTCTTTATCAGTAGCGTCCATCCATAGCATCATTGTTCATCTCTCTCTATCAATAGCGTCCATCCATAGCATTATTGTTCATCTCTCTTTATCAATAGCGTCCATCCATAGCATCATTGTTCATCTCTCTCTGTTCATCTCTCTTTATCAATAGCGTCCATCCATAGTATCATTGTTCATCTCTCTCTATCAATAGCGTCCATCCCTAGCATCATTGTTCATCTCTCTCTGTTCATCTCTCTTTATCAATAGCGTCCATCCATAGCATTATTGTTCATCTCTCTTTATCAATAGCGTCCATCCATAGCATCATTGTTCATCTCTCTCTGTTCATCTCTCTTTATCAATAGCGTCCATCCATAGCATCATTGTTCATCTGTCTCTATCAATAGCGTCCATCCATAGCATCATTGTTCATCTCTCTCTGTTCATCTCTCTTTATCAATAGCGTCCATCCATAGCATCATTGTTCATCTCTCTCTATCGATAGCGTCCATCCATAGCATTATTGTTCATCTCTCTCTACCAATAGCATCCATCAATAGCATCATTGTTCATCTCTCTCTACCAATAGCGTCCATCCGTAACATCATTGTTCATCTCTCTCTACCAATAGCGTCCATCCGTAACATCATTGTTCATCTCTCTCTACCAATAGCGTCCATCAATAGCATCATTGTTCATCTCTCTCTACCAATAGCGTCCATCGTAACATCATTGTTCATCTCTCTCTATCAATAGCGTCCATCCGTAACATCATTGTTCATCTCTCTCTACCAATAGCGTCCATCAATAGCATCATTGTTCATCTCTCTCTACCAATAGCGTCCATCAATAGCATCATTGTTCATCTCTCTCTACCAATAGCATCCATCAATAGCATCATTGTTCATCTCTCTCTACCAATAGCGTCCATCCGTAACATCATTGTTCATCTCTCTCTACCAATAGCGTCCATCCGTAACATCATTGTTCATCTCTCTCTACCAATAGCGTCCATCAATAGCATCATTGTTCATCTCTCTCTACCAATAGCGTCCATCAATAGCATCATTGTTCATCTCTCTCTACCAATAGCATCCATCAATAGCATCATTGTTCATCTCTCTCTACCAATAGCGTCCATCCGTAACATCATTGTTCATCTCTCTCTACCAATAGCGTCCATCAATAGCATCATTGTTCATCTCTCTCTACCAATAGCGTCCATCCCTAGCATCATTGTTCATCTCTCTCTACCAATAGCGTCCATCAATAGCATCATTGTTCATCTCTCTCTACCAATAGCGTCCATCCCTAGCATCATTGTTCATCTCTCTCTCTGGTCATCTCTTAGCGGCCACGGCTTATTTTAATTCATTTTACTGTTTTTATCTATTTTATTCCGGGCGTTTTTAACTTGCATGTCTTTTTACATCGTTCTCTCATGTACTCGTACATATAATTTCAATCTGAATGATGAAGTCAATATCTTGATTTAAAAGAGTGTCCGTGAAGTTTCTTTTGAAGTTTTTTTTCTATGCTTTGTAATGGGCAAATAGCTTCATCTTTCTGAGTTTTCTGATTGACCGACTCCTTGCTAATACAAGAGTGCCTGTAATTGGTTTATTTGAAACTAGCTTCTGCCCGCGACTTCATTCGCGTGACATTACTTGTAGCCCCGGCCCCCGATCCACTCCGTCGCATCGCATCATCTGGCCGCGCTGTCACTTTGTTTTCGCTTAGCGTTCTTTCTGACTTTTTTTCTTTTTGCTCGGTTCCTTATGGTCATAGCGTGATGTTAAATAGCCTACAGCCAGTTTTCGTTTGGAATAAGTAAGAATTTTTTATTTAAATTACCTAGTAGGTACCTACTTAAGTAAAACATTATTTCAAAACTAGGCGAAATCTAGATCTTGAAAGTCTCCTAATCTCAAAAACGATCAACGAGACGAGACTTCTGATTGCCGGGCGAGCTCTCAAGTGGCCAATCTCAACACCGGACTTAGCGACGCAACGCGAGGTCTCGAGGTTGTGTGCTACCGATGGCGGCTGCGGCGAGCGTGGCGGTGGCGGCGCGCAGCACGGGCGCGGCGCCGCGGTGGCACACGGCGGCTCCCGCCAGCGGCGCCGCCAGTAGCTGCGCCGCCGCCTTCGCGCCCAGCAGCACGCCCACCAGCGCCTGCGACCCGCCGGCGCCGCCTGCGAGCAAGGGACATTCAAGCAAATCAAGCACAACCTAAAGTAACTCATCATAACAGCCCTGCCTCTAGCCGGCTAATAATATGCTACCGTGTAATGAATTGCATCAAACATTTTACAAAAAAAAATTAGAAAACGAAAAACGAATTGCGTGTTATTATTATTACCTCGCAGAAGGTGCAATTCTCCTCAGGATCGCTTTTCTCAAAAACTAATGAACCAATTTTAATAATTTATTGTTTCACTAATGTGATCTACATACTTTCAGGAAAGTTTTAGTATATAATACATTAGGTACTTATTCTTATGTATGAAGTTATATGCATAAATGAACTGTAAGTCCGGCATTTCTATGCAAATTTTGATGATTCTTCTAGTCGGCGGCGGCGTCTTCAATTCTTCAATGCACTAGGTAGTTTTCATTGAATTTGTGTGGGGTAGGTTACAACTAAAAAGTGAAAAATAAAAACTTTTTTACAAATAAAACAACCGACGTAAAAAAAAACTAGGTACAAAGTGATAAATAACTTTAATTTCGGAAGTCGGTGTCAAAAAACGAAAATGCGGAACTAATGACACCGACTTCCGAAATTAAAGTTATTTATCACTTTGTAGTTTTTTTTTTTGAAGTCGGTTGTTTTTTTTGTAAAAAAGTTTTTAGTTTGCAATTATTATGACCACTTTGTTTTTTGTATGAAGAGTATGTAGGTAACCAACTTGATGTGATTTTATTATTTCAGATACATATTTTCAAGACTGATATTTTTTTATATTAAGATTATTACAGTAGGTACTCCTATATCTACGTATGAAAATATACAACTCTGATTTATGTGATAATTTAAAACTGAAAATGAATGTACAGTGATCGCGTAATCAAGCATCGCATCGCGTATCATTCAGTCCAAGTATGAAAGCCCTCAAAGTATGGACGCCCATACTTGCTTAGGTACGTCCCGATTATACTGGTAAGTACTTTGTAGATATGTAGGTAACGATGGTTTTTGTAATATATTTTTACATAATTGCTGTAACAACCCGCACTGGGCCCGCGTGGTGGATTACGGCCCACTCCCTCTCACAGAGAGGAGGCCTGTGTCCCAGCAGTGGGAACATTATAGGCTGCTGATGATGATGATGAATTGCTGTAAAGATTTTAACATGATTATTCATACGAACTGTAGATTTTTTATATACCTACGTATTGATTACGATTTGTCAAGTTACTGCCAAGGCAGAGATAATGGAGCCTTTAGAACGATTCAAGGGCTTGTCTGTGAAAGTCCCATAAAATCTGGGGGTCTGGGGGCACGGCAGTGCCCCCGCCAAGTCGAGCCAAGCGAAGCGGAAGGCACTACCTACCTTTTCTCGAAGAGCTTCGTCGTTTTTTTGAACCATAGTAACTTGGGTTTGGATTATACCAGATAAACAAAATTCTCGGGATATGACGTCAATAGTGAACTTATCAAACATAATATAGTTTCAATTGCATAGCTTTTATACTTTAGATTTTATTGATATCAAAAAAACCCCGATTTCGTCACTGACTGATGATCATCAAAACTCTTATTCCTGAAGTCCTAGAAAGCTGAAATTTGGTAAGTAAGCTAGTATTTGTACATAAACACCAAAAAAATTCTAAAACATGGAACTTTTACCCCCCGGCCCCTTAAACTAGGGGATGCTAGAGGTCAGAAAATTGATATAGGGACTCCTTGTTATAAATAATAAAATACATATTTCATAGGATTTTTAGTAAACGGCCAAGCCAAATATTTGAGTTTGTGAAGTTAGGGCTTGTAGAGTTAGGGCGTGTAGTGTTAGAAGCTTGGCTCTACATGAGGATAACTTTTTGACTGTGCGAGCCATAATGTGGACTCGTCTTGGCCACATTTTACATGAAAATGTTTTTGGTGGGATATTTTTTACTTTGTCTACTATACACTAATATAATTACTTATATTAAACTTGTTTTATAAACGGTATATTTTGAAAAATGTTAATTTTGATTTAACAAATAATAACGTTGATTTACTTACTATACTGATACTGTGTTTCCATTTTTTTATGTGTACCTAATAACGATTTAGGACAGGGTGTCGAGATGGGCTGTGTCATGGACATGGCCGTGTGTTGTACGTGAATACGTGTACGTAACGGGGTTGATCCGCTCGGCAGCATTCATTCTTTTACGCTCGCGGCACTGCTGGACTCGGTCATACCTATGGTGTTTTATTGGTACCATTCGATTGCTCTTGAGAAGCCCTTTCTAACAGTTAACGATCTTTGTATTTTGATTTGGCTTTTTGACGCGTATAGGCCGACATTATATACTTTTGATATTATTTTTCTTTTAACACATTCACTGTCACTATTTTACACTAATGTTTTGTATACAATCGATAGATTTTGACGAGAGCTGACGATTGAAACATAAACGAACGTCGTAACTTTCCGAGTCAAAAGTTATAGATACTAAGTGGAAATCTCGATACGCAGCAAAATGACCTCAAAATGGCAGCATTTTCCGTTCCACCGCGCGCGATGCGTCACAGTCCTCACTTGGCGTAATGAATTCTTTGATCCTTTAGCTATCCAATGGTATAATTGAATTTACGATGGAGATGATAGATATGAAGCTGCAACACCAAACTGTATCCCCCGATTTTGTTATCTTTGGTTTTTTTGACTTGCCTCCCACTATGGAAGCAATGTTAAAGACGTATTCACATCCATACCCATCAGTCTGGTCAGAGCACTTGCAGAGTTTCACATCCATACCCATCAGTCTGGTCAGAGCACTTGCAGAGTTTCACATCCATACCCATCAGTCTGGTCAGAGCACTTGCAGAGTTTCACATCCATACCCATCAGTCTGGTCAGAGCACTTGCAGAGTTTCACATACATACCCATCAGTCTGGTCAGAGCACTTGCAGAGTTTCACATCCATACCCATCAGTCTGGTCAGAGCACTTGCAGAGTTTCACATCCATACCCATCAGTCTGGTCAGAGCACTTGCAGAGTTTCACATACGTACCCATCAGTCTGGTCAGAGCACTTGCAGAGTTTCACATCCATACCCATCAGTCTGGTCAGAGCACTTGCAGAGTTTCACATCCATACCCATCAGTCTGGTCAGAGCACTTGCAGAGTTTCACATCCATACCCATCAGTCTGGTCAGAGCACTTGCAGAGTTTCACATCCATACCCATCAGTCTGGTCAGTGCACTTGCAGAGTTTCACATCCATACCCATCAGTCTGGTCAGAGCACTTGCAGAGTTTCACATCCATACCCATCAGTCTGGTCAGAGCACTTGCAGAGTTTCACATCCATACCCATCAGTCTGGTCAGAGCACTTGCAGAGTTTCACATCCATACCCATCAGTCTGGTCAGAGCACTTGCAGAGTTTCACATCCATACCCATCAGTCTGGTCAGAGCACTTGCAGAGTTTCACATCCATACCCATCAGTCTGGTCAGAGCACTTGCAGAGTTTCACATACATACCCATCAGTCTGGTCAGAGCACTTGCAGAGTTTCACATACATACCCATCAGTCTGGTCAGAGCACTTGCAGAGTTTCACATCCATACCCATCAGTCTGGTCAGAGCACTTGCAGAGTTTCACATACATACCCATCAGTCTGGTCAGAGCACTTGCAGAGTTTCACATACATACCCATCAGTCTGGTCAGAGCACTTGCAGAGTTTCACATACATACCCATCAGTCTGGTCAGAGCACTTGCAGAGTTTCACATCCATACCCATCAGTCTGGTCAGAGCACTTGCAGAGTTTCACATACATACCCATCAGTCTGGTCAGAGCACTTGCAGAGTTTCACATACATACCCATCAGTCTGGTCAGAGCACTTGCAGAGTTTCACATACATACCCATCAGTCTGGTCAGAGCACTTGCAGAGTTTCACATACATACCCATCAGTCTGGTCAGAGCACTTGCAGAGTTTCACATACATACCCATCAGTCTGGTCAGAGCACTTGCAGAGTTTCACATACATACCCATCAGTCTGGTCAGAGCACTTGCAGAGTTTCACATCCATACCCATCAGTCTGGTCAGAGCACTTGCAGAGTTTCACATCCATACCCATCAGTCTGGTCAGAGCACTTGCAGAGTTTCACATACATACCCATCAGTCTGGTCAGAGCACTTGCAGAGTTTCACATACATACCCATCAGTCTGGTCAGAGCACTTGCAGAGTTTCACATACATACCCATCAGTCTGGTCAGAGCACTTGCAGAGTTTCACATACATACCCATCAGTCTGGTCAGAGCACTTGCAGAGTTTCACATACATACCCATCAGTCTGGTCAGAGCACTTGCAGAGTTTCGCTAGCTAATTTAAATTTATTCTGTTTAAAGAAACATTGTTTTAACATTAGATGCAGATTTCGGTTACCGGTGTCTGTGTCGGCGATGTGCCGCACGGTGTGGTTGAGCAGGCTGGCCAGCGGCGCGTCCTGCGTCGTCCACAACGCCAGCGCCTCGCCTCGCACCCAGTCCGGGATGATGGGAACTGAACAACACAAGGCAACCGACATCAGCGGTGTCAATCCAGCTCAGAGGACCTGGCATAAAGGAAATTGGACCCACATCACCTATATCCTCGTCTTTTCCATGTTTTTCAAACTCAAATTGTCCACCTTTGTTGTTTTCTTCGGATAATATTTATCCGGCCCCCACCAAGAAGACACAAAAATAGAACTGACACACTAAAGAACCTCAAAAGTTTTTAACAAAAAAAAAAAAAAAACAACTGTTTTCCAAAAGACACTACAAAGTCAAAATGTTGGTGTCGTTGGGTTCGCATTTTCGTTGTTTGCCACCGACCTCCGAAATTAAAGTAATTTTTAAACTTCATTGACTTTGTAGTGACTTTTTTGGAAGTAGGTTGTTTTTTTTTGTAAATAAGTTTTATTTTTCACTTTTAAGTTGTACTGACCCCACACAAATTCGTATTTATAACACTACTTGCTATGTAAATATCAGTGACAGGAAGTATTAGGTATAACATCATCAATATAAACTAAGTGACAAAAATACGTATTATTGAAGCTAACTCAAAAACTACTCCAGCAAAGTTAATCACATTTATATGGAACCCTGAGGCACACCCTATCCAAAATTAAAAATTTAAAAAACCCCCGACTCAAACAAAAACCTCTAAAAACTAAATATATTAATATAAGTTGCAGGAAATATTTTGATCCAAGCGTCCTCACGTCGGGGGACGGCTAATGAAAATGCCAAACAGATGAGGCTTAAACCCAGCAATAATGAATGTAGCTATTGTAGAAAACATATCCGATTTTCATTAGCCGTCCCGCGACGTGAGGACGCTTGGATCAAAATATTTCCTGCAACTTATATTAAACTTAAAGGGCCAATATATATTATTATTTTAGTTTTTAGTGGTTTTTGTTTGAGTCGGGGGTTTTTTAATTTTTGTGAAGAAATGAAATTATGCGGAAAATTGTTTGGGAAGTGATAATTTGTCAATATCTTTTTGATGAAACAAGGGAGAATCAAAAATATGTAATACGCCATCTTGGAGCGGCGGCCATATTGTAATTATTACAATATTGAGTATTGCACAATGTATTTTAACCAGAACTCAAGGTGTATGCAAAATTTCAGCTCAATCGGATACCAACAAATGGTCGAAAAATGGTTTGCTTTGACGGACAACTTTTACATACGAACAGCGCAGGGTAAATAAAAGCTTGTAATAATAAAATCTTGTAAAAACTTACAACACCCCGTCGTTTTTGCGTTGGGGGTTAAAACTGTCAGACGTCAATTTTATTTCACGAATAAAAATTATCTGTCGGTTGAAAAATCAGCCCCTAAACTGATAAAATTTTCGGGTTTTGGACTTGTGAACAGCGTTTAGAGGACTCCGATATCATTTATTGGTGTTCGGTACGGTACGGAAGCGTATCGAGTGGTTGTGGATAGCTATGCTGGACAAAGAATGTAACACAACGTATGAGAAAAGGCCTTTGCCCTGCAGTGGGGCAATAATAAGCGGGTATTATTTTATGGGACTTTTGTATGAAAACATTAATTGGTAATCGCGTCCACGGCCCCAGATCGTGTCTTGTTGACTGGACAGACATCCCGCCCCAGACACCGAGTGTGCCCCATCACCGCGGGTCCTGGCGCCCCGCACCACTTTGCACCATAGTAGTCACGCCACCGCCCCAAATACGGAACACGCGGCGGATAGAGATACTCTCGGCAACCACATCCAACAGACCTAGCACAGTGAGGAGCACGTTGTCGAGGAAGAACGTGAAGTAGATGAGAGCGAATGCGATGGCGCCGGACGAGTCGCCCGCCTCCTGCATACTGAGAGACACTGCCACACACCGAGGCACTCCGTGCCGCTTCGAACGGCGAGTAGCGCGCG
Source organism: Amphipoea lucens (assembly GCA_947508005.1). Classification (NCBI taxonomy): domain Eukaryota; kingdom Metazoa; phylum Arthropoda; class Insecta; order Lepidoptera; family Noctuidae; genus Amphipoea; species Amphipoea lucens. The sequence goes on along the minus strand of OX382379.1, from coordinate 92,122 downwards.
AATGAACGCCGCGTCGGCGTCGTCGCCGCAACTCCGCGGCTGTCGCGTCGCGATAACTCGATGCGATACATTTTCCATCAGCGCGCGGCAGAGCGTGTGCGCTTCCTGATTCAATTTTCTGGTCCGCGCACTGTAATGGCGCCCAACGGGGACTAACTGATTGGGAGCCGATAAAAAAGTTGAGTCAAACGCGTACACACGACAGCGTCGCGTCACCGTCGCGCGTCGCTCGCTACATTCGCTACTCGAAGTCGTGCTTGTGACTCGTATCTCCAAAGGCGAAAGCAGGGGTGGGTACACCCACACCAGCCTACATGTCACAATGGCACGAATACAGATTCAGAATACCACTTTTCCCCGATCTCGCCTTAGAATCAAAGTTCCTGACTTCGATTCTAGAGGTCTGATTCAGTAGTCGAGATTGAGACCACGAGGACAACGACACATTATCTACATTTACCTACGTACCTACACCTACATACATATTATTTTACTTTGCTTGCGACTCAATTGTATGTAAATGTGGTTAAGCATCTCGTCACAGCCATCAGGCGCACATCTGCACCATCACCCCCTCTCCCCAGTCCGCGACGCCCGCGCCCGCGCCCCTCTCGCGCTCTTGTATCACAGTCTATTCATTAATGTTTCACTAAAACTCCATCTATGGAGTTTTAGTGAAACTTTGTCTCAAATTTTTCGTTTACAACCAACGTTTCGTATAAGCACTATTTATTTGACTAACAACTCATTCCGCAAATATTTTATTTTATAAACACTCGCTTCACAAACATTTATTTAGCAATTGCTTCTCTTTACAAATGTTTTGGATGATATTTAATAATTTAGGTATACATTTTTCGATTCTTTTGGAAAAATCACGTTTATACAAAACTAGCTTCTGCCCGCGACTTCGTCCGCGTGAAATTCGTACTTTCCTCTAAAAATTTCAAAAATGTATGTAGGTACGATTTTTATCATTTATTTAGATAAATAAGTATTCGAGCCAATTTTTTACTTTATAGATCATAGGAATCAGATTTTTCAAATAAACTGTATCTCCGCTTTTCACCCCCACAGGGGTGGAATTTTGAAAAATCGTTCGTGATTTGTTTCTTAACTTGACTCAAAGACCATTTTCGAGTTAATAGATGCAAGCAGTAATATCCACCCCTTAAACTTTATTACTTACCATTTTCCACCTTGGTAGGAGTCGATTTTTGAAAACCCCTAAAACACATACCTACTTGTTTTATTTTTTGTTTTAGTAGTACCGAGTTTCGAGTAAATCCGACAGCGGGTTACATATTTTTCTAACTTTGTCACCCCCTAAATCCTCTGTAAGGGGTTTTTTTTTTTTTCAAACTAAAAGTGACCATCTTTATTATTTACTGACCCAAATATTGCCAAGTTTCATGTTTATTAAACAAATAAATAAGATTTTTCATATAAACTGTATCACCGCTTTTCACCCCCACAGGGGTCGAATTTCGTAAAATCGTTTGGGACATGTTCACTACTTGACTCAAAGATTATTCATACCAATTTTCGAGTTCAATTTTTTCGAATTCAATCAAACCACGCTGTAAAATCCTCCCATGTAAAATTAACTACCCCTTTTCACCCCGTTATGGGTAGATTTTCGAAAAACCCAGATACACGTTATTTTTTATTTATGGTCTTAAGTATAAATACCGAGTTTCGAGTAAATCGGACCACGCGTTAAAATTCTTCCATACAAATTTTGAGGCCCCCAATCCCCCTTTAAGAGGTAGTTTAGAAAAACAAAAAATAACAAACTTCATAATTTACTTATATAAGTATTTGTGCCAAGTTTCATTTTTATTAACCAATTTTTCATATACACTGTATTCCCGCTTTTCACCCCCATAGGGGTGGAATTTCGAAAAATTGATTGGGATGTGTTCATTACTTGACTCAAAGATTATTTATACGAATTGTTGAGTTAATCAAGCCACGCATTAAAATCCTTACCTGTATAATTAACTACCCCTTTTCACTTCGTTAGGGGAAAGTTTTTGGGGAAACCCTGATACACGTTATTTTTGTTTTTGGTTTTAAGTATAAATACTGAGTTTCGAGGTAATCGGACCACGCGTTAACATTTTTCCTTACAAATGTTGACGCCCCCAACCCCCCTTTAGGGGGTAGTATATAAAAAAAAAATACCATACTTCATAATTTACTTAGATAAATATTCGTGCCAAGTTTCAAGTTTATAAACCAAGTGAATAAGATTTGTCATATAAACTGTATTCATTCCCGCTTTTCACCCTTACGTGGGTCGAATTATGAAAAATCGTTTAAGATGTGTTCATAACTTGACTCAAAGATTATTTATGCCAATTTTCGAGCTAATCAAGTCACGCAGTAAAATCCTCCCCTGTAAAATTAACTAACCCTTTTCACCCAGTTAGGGGTATATTTTCGAAAAACCCTGACACACGTTATTCTTTATTTTTAGTCTTTAGTATAAATACTGAGTTTCGAGTTACTCGGATAGCGCGATAAAATTCTTACATACAAATTTTGACACCCCCCAATACCTCTTTAGGGGGTAGTTTAGAAAAACGAAAAATGCCAATCTTGGTTTTTTACTTAGATAAGTATTCGTGCAAAGTTTCAAGGTTATTAACTCAAGGAATAAGATTTTTCATACAAACAAAATCCCCCCTTTTCACCCCCTTAAAGGTTGAATTTCCAAAAACCCCTTCTTACTGAATACCTACTCTTCACAAAGAACACACCCTCCAAAATTCATGTCCCTAGGACCACCGGTTTAGGCTGTGCGTTGATATCTCACTCAGGTCGTTCATCCCCCTTTGGGGGTGAAATTATCAAAAACGCTGAGACACGTATAAATTCATTTTCAATCTTCAGCCTAAACACAAAATTTGAAGATCCTAACTTTTAAACTGACGGACTTTCATACACAACTTCATCCCCCTTTTTAGCCCTTTGGGGGTGGAATTATCAAAAACGCTGAGATACGTGTAAATTAATTTTTAATCGTAAGCCTAAACACAAAATTTGAAGATCCTAACTTTAAAACTGAGGGACTTTCATACAAATTTTCATCCCCTATTTGACTCCCTTAGGGGTTGAATTTCGAAAAATCCTTCCTTATTCCTTGTCTACATTACAAAGGGAAACACTGTGTAAAATTTCAGCTTTCTAGGTCCAAGGGTTTGGGCTGGGCGTTGATGAGTCAGTCAGTCAGTCAGGCCTTTTGTTTTTATTTATATAGATATAATTTTTAATAAAATACACTAGCAACTGCATTAAAATCCGTTTTTTATACTACCTACCTATGTAAAGATTTTCTAAGCCAGTCACAAAGTACCTAATCATGACCGTATCTTCCATCTAGGTCAAATAATTTACAGGAAAGTACGGAAGTTTTTTAATAATAATTTAATAGTATTTTTTTCTAAGTCGTTTCTGGCACTCGCCGGCCGCTACCGCGGCACCGCTCGCTTCGCTGGCTCGGCTCGTGCGTAGGGGTCACAGACAGTTTTTTATTATCCTAACCTAACAATTTTTTTTAAATAATTAATCTAATCTAACTAGTTCGGTTCCGAATAATCTCTTTTTTACCCGACTGCGCCAGAAGGAGGGTTATCTTTTTAGAGATCGTGCCAAACAATTATATACATACATAAGTACGTATGTATAATTAATTGTTTGGCACGCTCTGCGGCCTGGACGGTTTGATGGATTTTAGAGTGTCGCGGTCGTTAGATTCGTATTTACTGTGAGAGTGACACTGGGTATATTATCAAAATAAAAAAAAAAACAAAATGGCGGATTTTTGGCGCCATACCTATTATGCCTTCAAAAAAAATATTTTTCTCAAAACCTATCGAGTGGGGCAGGTTAAAGGGGTTAAAGGGTTATAAAAGGTGATTACATAAAAACTTTTTAACAAAAAAATTAAACCTCCGAAAAAACTGAAAAGCAAAAAATAAAAACCTTTTTTATTTTACCTTAATAAATAAGTTCTTAAACTAATGCAAGTATACCTAAGTAATTTTGAGTTATAATTTTTTGAGGCTATAATTTACTAATTACTACATGCTTAATTTTTTATTACTTTTAAAATAGCTACCTACCTTACTTTAGATATTAACTTTTATATAATCCTAATTTAATTATTATTTTTTGTATAATAAAATACTTAAAGAAACAGGCTTGATATACAAACATTGATAGGCCTTTTATTTTGATTGTAATACAAGCTCAGCATTAAAATCTGTGAATGAACAATAAATCACCCCTATTTTCCCACCCTTAGGGTAGGATTTTTTTTCCCAAATTTACATGGGACCAACTTCGAGGTATGTCCTATGAAATAAAAAAAGAATTATCAAAATCGACCTACTCTGTAAAAAGTTATGCGTGCTCATACATTACAATCAGTGAGTGAACAATCAATCATCCCCTGTTTTCCTACCCCTAGGGTTGGATTTTTTTTCCAAATTTATATGGGACCAACTTCGGGGTATATCCTTTCCAATAGAAAAAGAATTATCAAAATCGGACTGCTCTGTAAAAAGTTATGCGTGATCATACATAAAAAAAAAAAAAAAAAACAAAAAATATACGCGTCGAATTGATAACCTCCTCCGTTTTTTCGTCGGTTAAAAAATATATACAACTTATAGTTATGGTTAAAATTAATTCAAAGTGACAAAACGTAAAAAACACGTACAGTCAGCATCAAAAGTCGATTAACACTATCATTTTTACATGTTATTAAATTTACAACAACTTTTTTCAATAAACTGATTTTTAGCTTTTCACATAATAGACAAAAAAAAAATTCTTCTGCTGCAATTTTGAACAAATATTTTGCTCAATAACTAAGATTAAAAAAACTGAAGTGTTAATCAACTTTTGATGCTGACCGTACCTACCAAGAACTAAATAAATCGTCTGCGAAATCTTTCACATTTGTAAACTAAAAATCTGGAAATAAAAATAAGTAATTAAAAAAATTAAAAATCCTGACTGCAACCTTATACTAAAACTTTTTTATTAGCTTTTCAGTTAGTTTTAGTATTAGGTTGCTGTCGGATTTTTTAATATTTTTTTTAATTATCTACTTATTTTTTTCTATTAGCGAAGTCGATGAAAGAATGAGTTTCATTTTTACGAAATTGCGTAAGTAATAATAAGTCAATAATATAAAACGTTTTTATCCCAAACGTTGTTTTATGAGATAAAATGAATAAAAAAAACCGGCCAAGGGCGAGTCGGATTCGCGCACCGAGGGTTCCGTATATAAATTTAATGTTTTCGAAATTTTTCCTTTATATTTATGTGCTATAAAACATTGCTTCATGCCAAAGGAGATGGGCACTCCTGGGCCCAGCAGTTAACTAGTTGAAATGGGTATTAAAAAAACCGTTATATTTTTCTAAAGGAAATCACAAAATACAGTACCATGTTTCTTTCTAGGAAGCGAGTAAAATTAAATTAAGTTGTGAAACTAAATAATCGATAAAGTACATGCCTAGTAATCGATAGTGAATAAATCGGTAAAATCTCAGAATATATATGAAAATCGAGTGACAAATGCTTATCAATCTTTTCGTGGAATCGATTCAAAGCGAATCGAGTTCCTTTAATTTTTCTTCTGTTAGCAACACTGGTCACTCAGTATAGTCTAAAGTAATCTGTGCTGGTCACCGACTGACAGATGACAGGTAGAAAAAAACCGGCACCTATCAAAAAGTACTCTGTGACCGGCAGACCGTCGTTCGTTTTCTTTCGTTGTGAGTGCGCACGTATTTTCCGTTCACAATCTAAGCGTGTCAGGATCTTCAACACGTCGCACATGAAGGCTCTCTACTTGCACTACATGCGTAAAACCATTATACAACCAAAACCATTCAAAAATATTTCGCAAGTAACATCAAAAAACTACAATGTTATAATGTAACCTCACTTTTACTATATTTCATATAACTCGATTCCTAGATAGCCAAATTTCACCAAATTTTCAGTGAGGCCTTTTTATTATATCCACTTACAAATAAAGCTAGTTTGATTGAGTTAACACCTGGGCCCAGGAAACTATGGAGTCTTTCCCTTCTCCTTTCAAGATTCTATGTCGACTGGAAGTACCCTTTAGTTTTTGATTCCCTTGCGAGTAGTTGCGAGTTTGAAAATATGCGGCTTAAATTGGTGTTTCTTTTCATTGCGTTGACATAGAAGATTGATTTTTTCACAGCTCTAAGGGACAGTAGACCTGAGTATTGGATATATATTCCAGCTTGATACCTCCACGCGTTTCTGAGAAAAAGGGTCTTGACAGACAGACAGACGGACGGACAGCAAAGTGATCCTATAAGGGTTCCTTTTTTTTCCTTTAGAGGTACGGAACCCTAAAAATTAGGTTTACATTTACGTATCTGAATGTTTTGAAATAACCAAACGAACTGTTTAAAATATTTAAGCGTCCCAAAATATTTTAATAATTTAGTAAGTAAGTACCTAGTTAAATGTGCTGAAAATAGCTAATATTTATTACCTACTTAATTAAGCGCTTTCTATTGTTCATCTCAATGTCACTGTTTCGTTAATGCATTAGGTACTATATATCGTATTAGGTACTATGTACCTTGCTTACTTGTGTCGGGTGTCGGCGCAAACGATTCTCAAGTTCATGCCGTGGTAAATATTAGCAAGTCAGCACACACTTGCCATTGGCCATGATGAGTACTCTGCATCCTGTATTATAATGTACTCTCTATTAGTATGTTGATCTATGGTACTCTCCTCTATGCTCTGCACTCTCTCTCCATCTGCACCCCGCCCCGGTCTCTCGCTCTTTTTAAAACTAAAAGCTACGTTTAGTAAGAGCTTATTCTAGGGAGCTTACTTCTATGCATTCGAGACAATTTGATATTTTGAAGTTATTAGTAATTTATCAATAAATTGTAACATAAAAATATATAATATTCCAAGTCTTGAATAATAATTTAATAAGATTATTACTGTCGTTCTGAGATCTGAGAATATCTGCAATAACAAAACGCACCGTAACTGTCAATACAACTACGTCATTCTTGCGAGCTTTTAGTGATGTGCTCATCATCCACCGGCAATCATCGATATAAAGCAACAGAATAAGCTTTAAACAGTGCACTTATGGTAACTAAAATATTTTGATAAGTAACAAAGTAAGGCCATGTACATTATAAACTTGAAAAGTTTTTTGACAAAGCGTAGTGAAAATGTGTCAAAATTTTCAGTTCAGTTATTGCTAACCCATTGCTTCATATGTTCAAAAAAATTGTGTGCTCAAGTGAGTATTGTTGAACTGTCAAAGTGAAAGCCATTGCCAATGTTAGTCATCATCTGCCTAGCCTTTTCCCAACTATGTTGGGGTCGGCTTCCAGTCTGACCGGATGCAGCTGAGTACCAGTATTTTACATGGAGCGACTGCCTATCTGACCTCCACAACCCAGTTACTGGGTAATACGAAACCCTTGTTAAGCCTGGTTGTCAGAATTTCGGGCTTCTGACGACCCGTAACGACTTTCAAAGATCTAAGAATGACAGTCGGGACTATAGGCTTAACGTGCTTTCCGAGGCACGGAGGGGTTTTGGTATGTAAAGATGGTCACCCATCCACGGACCAACCGCGGCAAGCGTAGCTTAACCTGATCGATCGACCCGTGCGGCTGTTATTACTTAGCCACAAGCCCCTTCCAAAGTCATTGCTAGTATTGTGTGTTACGCAATTACCCCGCTGATGACCTTCAACAGCAAAAGTAGCGATTACCAAAAACAGGTAGATATTTAAAAATAATAAAACTAAGTAGATATACGGATTAATTTCTACATTGAAATGTCAATGTTTGTTCAAAAATTAAGTTTTATACTTTAAAGCTGGACAATAACAGGTACTTATCTACTTAATAATTTATGTAACAAGGGGCTTTGATATGAGTATCAGACTAAAACCAAAATACCTGAACTGGGTAGGTCAGGTGGTTTAGTAAACAAGGCCTAGTTGGGTTACTAGGCTTTGTTTTGGAGTTTCGATGCTACAAACAGACGGGCAGTCAAAAGCTTCAAACATATAATAAAACGCATGTTTTGTTTTATCGAGCTTTCAAATGAATCGACATCGATGATCGATGAAAGAATATCGATACTGGCAGTGAAACTGTACGCACGGGCATCACTATTCACGACATTAGATTAGTTAATAAAAAATAGTCAGTCAGTCAGTCATCTTACTCTGTGTCAGTCATGTCGTTGGAGATAGCACTGTGCTGTGGGTCGATCGGCTAGGATAGCTTAGGAATTCGCTTCGAGTGACGAGGTCGTGTGTGTGAGTCGCCGTGGAGGCGTGCGGAGATAGGCCGAACCCGGTAGCGGCTCGCGCCCATGCAAGCGGGCGCGCCACCCGCAGTTCGCCCTCCGACCTGCCGACGGACGCCGAACTGCCGCTGCCTAGTGCCGGACGCCCCGCGCTAGCGCACTACCTGCAAGCTATCATGGTAAGCGCTTCACCATCATGACATTTTTCATTATTCTGGGTCCGTGCCGCCACTTTACCCACACCCGTTTAACGTAGTCATTTTTGCCATGACAACACAAGTGTTTACCTAATTAAAACCGACGTTGTCGAATAGATTCAGTAATGAGGAGTAGTTGATGAAGCATTGCTTGTGCAAATGTAGCGGCGCGGCAGTAGCCATCAGTCGCGCCTTGCGGCGGGTGGCGGGCGACCGGTCGCGTAGTGCAACAACACGAGCGCGGCGAGCGGGACACCGCCACACCGCGCATGTTTACACAACACCACTGTAATGTCGGCAATAAATGTTAATAATCTATAAATGTTAACATGCACATTGACCCTCTTTGTTGGGTTCAGTCAGCTCTGTGGTACTTACATATTTATGTTGTAACTCTTGTAAACACCAATCTGTAAGTTTTATAATAAGACTTGGCAGAAGTGCAACGTGTGGACAAGAGTGATTTGCGAGTGCTGTTTGTTGCACAGTGTGCGTGAAACATAACAGTGCAGTGTAGGCAGCAGTACTTGAAGCCGTGGAGACATTCTCAGGAGACAGGTGAGCATGGAGCATGGTACACATGTTGATGAGCTCCCTTGCATGTGCTGCACAGGCCGCACTCCAACGAGCTTTTGTTGTGAGTGCATCCCATTGATCACAGTCTGTTGTCTGCCTGGCAGGCATTGTGGCTCTGTGACAACAATGTATCTTCAATGCATCTGTTCTACTGTTTGAACACACATAATGCACATCCATCACTCAAACTGTACATAAGCAGGCATTGTTAGCTAATTACTGTTTAGACAATGGCACAACTCTATGGAATGACATACACCAGTGCGAACTGTGACTTAGTTACATAAGTGACAGTATTTGGTGATGGCGTTGCCGAAGGTTACTGAAACATCTGTATTGACTCACACATGCATGTATGCCACAGAAAGTGGCAGGCAGGCTGGGTCCAGGATCATGGATGCAATGGACGATCATGGTGATTATCTCTCAAGGTTGGCTAAATATGAGCAAAGGTGGCCATTTCCAGACTAAAGTTAAGTAATTAGTAAAGCTAGTGTTCACACACTCACCGTTACTAATTACGAGTACTGATAGCAAGTCATAGATTTGCTGAAGTGCTAATTAAACATAATTATAATTCCGCATCGTAAAGTGCAGATACATCAAGGGGAATCTGCGTGTTGGGTGAGGGGAGATTATGTTCACCAAGATAATGCAACTTTTGATTCCATAGATTCAGGTACTCTCCTGGAGTGAAACTTACAGGTCTTGAGTATGTCTTGTGAAAACTAAAAAACTCATGGCATTATATTGAAAACCTAATATTGAGTGGCTACCTAGTAAATATGACACATCTGAAGCACGATACTGTAATGGCAGCTCATCTATTTGTAGACATTCAGATAATTTTATGTCTGTACTCAATGCTCTCCAATTTAACAACTAGAAAAATGCCAAAGGACATATTCTAGATTTAATAATTAGTAATAATGATTGCCATGTATACCCACCATCCTCCATATATTACTACCAATAGATAATTATCATATTATTAACCATGTATAGTGTGTAATTTTTGGTTTTCCTTCATAAATAAAATAATAGGAACTGCTTCAAGAACCTAACTGACTGGACAGATTAAATATCTCCAAGCTATTTGAAACACATGCATCAGCTAATGATCTGCAAGAGTGCCTTACCAAATAACAACTATAATAGCCAAGGGTTACTAAGCAGTTGGGCGAGGGCTTGGACAGAGCGTAGTACATGCGGACACTGCATGTTGTTAGAAGTTCCGAAGCCCTGCTCTGACTCTAAAGTTTTGATTGACACTGTTCAACTAAACCTGCTGCTATAAGAGCGAAAGCAACAAAGTGTTATCAGTGGTGTAATCATTGCGTTCTGTGGCCGAGCTCCTCATTACTGCTCTTGTTGTGATAATTATAAACTATTGCTCACGTTAATTGCAAGCTTGTGTGTATATATTGATAATTTAATCAATAAATATTCAGTTTTCAACTGGTCACTAAAACAAACTCGATACACTTTTAGCATGCTCTTAACCGGTCAAGCAGCGCGCGTCGCCGATTGGCGACGAAACAATAGAAAATCAATTGTGTCTCATTAGCGGAGCTTGACAGATTAATCATAAGTTCATAATACATAAAATGTAATAAGTACCTACTATAAAAACAAGCGCTCTGTGAATAGGTACCTTATCAATGAAGTTCTTATTAGCTAAATATTCGAGTTTCCTGTATTCCTACTCAGTAACTGTGTGGATGTGGCACCGGACAGTCATGTCGCAGTCCCGGCAGTGTGTGTTGTGGGCATCTGTACACATCAGTGATGCTCTGATGAGTACAGTGCAGTGTGTTCCCATTTCCCAGATGTATTGTGTGCTTGTGATCGTGTGTGCTGCAGAGCAATACTTGTGCAAGTGTTAAATGTTAACATATGCACATCATAAACATGCTGAAACAACATTCTCATATAATTAATGTGATATTTGTGAACTCGTTTGATGACCGCGCGACGCGTCTGCTCGAGAAGCTGTTTCACGAACAATGTTATATTTAAACAAAGTATATAACACTTGATTTAAACAATTAATTAACCAAATCGAATTGATTAGTTACCAAATAGTTTTTCTGGACACATCGTAATGAGGCTGAGGACAACAGCTGTTATCTGCTTCAGGTATGATTCACTATACATTGATCACGAATCTGAATGTCGCAGCTGTAAGCTGTAACGGACAGAAGACCACTACTTATAGTTGTTTACTTGACATTAGATAAACCTGTGAACACACGTCAACATTAACGTAGGTATTTGATTAGTATGATATAAGCGAAGATTCCCGATCGGAAGGCCGAAGGGCTTGCACCTGTTGATATTGTTTTCAGTAAACGTGTGTTTCCACTGAGGCGGAGGCGGAGACGAGAGGAGTGAAACAGAGACGTGCAGGAGTCAATCTATTACATGAAAATAGGTTGATGAGGACACGCGATGCGGATTTCAACCAATGTGATTGGCTAATTCAACAGGCTAGCTCGAAGCTAACCTGTGGACCATGTGTGGACCCTATTGCGTTAAGGTGCGTTTGCACACTTTCCACTGAGGCAGAGACGAGCGAGGGGAGGGAAGACGTGCAGGAATCGACCTCTATGTATATCCTGACTGGTCCTGACGCGCCACACGTCAGCGCCACGCGTCGCTGACACAGTACACTTCTGAGGTGCGCTTTAAGGTGAATGGGTAGTTGTCGCTCGCGAAATTCAATTTTTCTTACGTTTTTTGCAATTTTCAGGTCAGTGTCAGGTTGTATCTTGATCAAAATATGATTCGCGACTATAACAGGTACGTATTTACAGAATTATAATAATTAGAATCATCAATACCATTGGCGTATCTAGGGATTCTTTCTAGGGGGGGCCTGGCCCCTGACCTTTTTTTTCCCTCCGTCCGGCAAGAACGGAGGGTTATGATGTCGGACACCTTTTTTTTTCTCGCTGTGAAAATCCTCATGGACTTCCTCTATCGTGGGGGTGACAGAGGGGCATCGGCGACTCTTACCGGCTAAAACCACCGCGGTGTTCCACCTCTACCTATGGCCGGGGGTGCGGGATTCGCATAAGCATTCACCGCTCCCCTGACAGGCCTCGACCCGCTGTTTCTCAGCGGGTCCCACCTCCCCGTGCGCCCATTCCTATAATGGCCGCACCCACTCTCGAGTGGCGTGCGTGAAACACTGCAGCGCCAACTCGGGCCTGTCTGGTCGGACGACAGACGCCCCTAGTCCGCCGACCGCAGGCCACCACTCATGGAGGTCGTAGATCGTTTTGCGCCCTACTCGGGCGCCCGGTGCATCTCCTGCGAGAGGGGAGAGAGGATGCGGCTTCTCTCTCCCGCTCGGCCGCCTCCTTTGCAGACATGACATTCTCGCAAAAGGAGGCAACACCGTCCCATGCGCTCCCGCTCTCGACCATCGATTGAACGACAGCCGGGAGCGAGAGATCGCTCCCGCCTATTGCCGCGATGAGGTCATGGCGCAGCCCTGCCCAAGCTGGGCACTCTTCCAACGTGTGCTGCACCGTATCTCAGGGCAAGCCGCACAGTGGTGACACACCGGGTCTGCTCCCGACCATGATGTCGGACACCTACCGACTAAAACCCCACTATTGCGTGCCACTTCTTTGAGCCCGACTGCTCGAGCGATGACACGGCCCAAATTTCGCCGCCCGCAGGCCCCTTATAGTGGCCGGAAATCGTTAAGCACCCTTCGACGCCCAGCTGCTCTTCTCGTGCGGGTGGAATGAGAGGTATGCTCTCTCTCCCTCTCCGCCGCCTCCTTTGCATGCATCAACTCGCAAAAAGAGGCCACAGCATCCCACGCATTTTCGCTTCCGACCATGGACTGAACCACCGCCGAAAATGATAGATCACCCGCACCAAGTGTCGCGACGAGGGCACAGCGCTATTGGGCCCAAGCTTTACTCCTCCAACGTATGTAACGCCGTGTCCTCGTGGCAGTCCACACAGTAATGATAAGCAGGTGTCCGCTCCCGACCTATGCGACGCAGGTATTTCCCGAAACATCCGTGTCCAGTAAGCACCTGCGTCAGCCGGAAGCTCAGGGCGCCATGCTGCCTCTCCAGCCATTCTTCTATAACAGGCCTTATCGCCACTATTGTGACGAGCCCCCTCCTGGGTTGCGCAAGTCGCTCCCTCCATTCAGCCACTAGGATCTGACGGAGCTCAGTCCTTCGTGGATCGAATTCCCGAGGAACCGGAGGCTGACCACGAGCAAGCTCCGCCTTCCGCCAGCGATATAGGGATGCATGGATTTTCGCGTCCAGATCCCAGGGCGTTGATCCGGCCAGGAGAGTTGCTGCCTCGTAGGAGATCGTACGGTGTCCTCTTATCACCCTAACAGCTATCGCTCTTTGCGGCCTTCGCAACATTGCAACGTTGCGGGCCGTCAGAGTGTCCGCCCACACGGGCGCCCCATACAGGGCCATGGACTTCACAATCCTCACGTACAGTCTCCGGCAGGAGGCGTTGGGCCCCCCCAAATTAGGTAGCAGTTTTGATGAGCGTTGCAGCTCATCAACCTGGGGATCAGCCGCTGAATTTGCGGTCCGAAGTCCCACCGGCTGTCGAGGACAAGTCCTAGGTACTTCACCGTCGACTCGACACCGATACAGGCGCCTCCTACCGCTATGTGTAAATCGCGTGGTGGCTTGTTCCGAGGCCCATGGAAACAGAGGACCTCAGATTTGTGCAAAGCCACCTCGAGACCCAGACGCCGGATGATGATGATGGGGCTCCCTTTTCCGCACTTAGACTCCCATTTGGTTCGTTGTGCGCGGCCCAGACGTCGAATCCTTCCAACGACCTGCGCAACCCCTGCCGTGGCCTGTATGGCCGATTGTCGATGCGTTAGCTCCCGGGCCGTCTAATCATAATAATACTCTAGCTTATTTCGTTGCTTATTAATAGATTCTATTATTTTTGTGATTTCAAAAGTAACTAAAAGGAATGTATTATGTAATTAATAATAATTTTGTGTAGGTCTTGGTGGTAGATTATTTATTTCATTGCTTTTGTGTGAAGTTATATTATGTACCTAAGTATCCAGCTTAAAATTTCGAATAGGTCATCCAGAATACCTAATTAGTAATCTACGGACCCTTTTGCGGCAGCTACCACGGGCACGTCCCGCGGTCTCGCCGCCACCGTCACCTCTAGTTTCTGATACAGTTCGGCTTTGTAGTGTCGTTTCCAGTCTGTGTGACCTGTGTGATAGTCTCTGTCTCGATGTGCGCAAACGGCCGGTGCACGGTGGTGCATGTCACGCGTCAGTACGTTTGTGTATCACTACTTACTTATCCAATAGGTCAGAGTAGCCACCTCGGAGCACGCGCCCCTAATAAAGAAGAAGCAACAAGAAGTACTATTATATATTCTATGATAATGTACCCAGGATTTTGTAATATCTTGATTTAAAAGAGTGTTTAAAATAGTGTCCTTGGAGTTTCTTGCCTGCTCTTCTCCATAGAGTTTTGGAATGGGCAACAAGCTTCAACTTTCTGACTACCTGATCACCGACTCTTTGACAATTAAAAAGTCCCTGTAAATGGTTTAATTGAAATAAATGCTTTGAGTTTAATAACCTTCAAACCCAGAAATAGCCACCGTAGCCGACGACGTCGGCATGGGATGTTATACTATTTAGGTACTATGTTAGTAAAATATATAAATAATGTATGTATGATATTGTCAATGATATTATCAATCAGTATAAAGATACCGGTCAATGTTATCACTAGCGAACAGGTTTTACCTCGTACGGTCGTGGCCATTGTGCAACTGTTATGAAACATTTCAAATCTGTCGAGATTGTCGCTGACCTCTGACTCTGACGCAGTTCTGTACACATGTGCAGCAGACAGGACCTGTGTCAACCTGTCTTGATCCTGAACTTTGGCTGAGGAGCAATGTTGGCGCATCACTAATTATGGGAAGCATTACTTACCACCATTGGCCTACTCACCCAAATGTATTTCTTTGGTAGGTATTTGTCGTTGGATCGTGGAGTTCCTTAAGTTCCGAGTAGAGCTCCCGGGCGCGGCGGGCGGCGGCGGCGATCACTGACACATGCGTGCACTGTCTAGACAGGTGCGCTCAGAGTTGCGCAGTGCTTTTCTCAAGAGACCACCTCAGAAATGGTTCTTACTTGATTCAATCATTACAATAATATAATAAACATATTCAAACAGACTGACCTCTGAGTTAGTTTCGGTGTTTTTTCTCGGAGTTGGCTGGGAGCTGGGAGCTAGGACCTCACATAGTTAAAATGTCAAATGTTCGTCTTCATACAAAAATGTAGGTAATATGGATTGGATACAGGATAATGGTATTCTTCGATTATACATATTTATAAGTAACTGGGGGTAGAAACTGGCGGACTAGCGGGGGCGTCCTGGGCTCCTGATCCAGGGGGGCCCAAATCTTAAGTACTTTTTAATCCCAAACGAGGTAAAAATATGTTCAGTAAGCAGTAGTTCGAATTAGACGCCCCATACGTACCTACGCAAAACATAAATGTAGGTTATGTAGGGTGTTAAAAATGTTCGAGCTCGCTTCGGCCGTTCTCTTATTCCTAAGACTTTTTGCATAAATAAGTCAACAAAGCAACTATTTCCGTATGAAATACGAATGTTCAAAAGAAACCTGACCGAGAATTCAGAGTTAAGGTATAAAATATTTCGATTGAACAGCATACTAAATGAATTTTAATTTAATGATATTTTTTTTTCAGGGATGTGCATATTCATCTCCACGAATATGCACCTCTCTGAAAAAAATTATCCTGCTGCTTGCAAGGCCCATGATATAGGTACTTAGAGAATAATTATTACGCACGTTATACTTTCTGTTTTTTAGGCATTATACATTTTTTGCAAAATGTTACTAGAAATACATGTACCCACATAAACTGAGAAGACATTTTGTTATACCGCCTCGGGCCCCCGATAGGCTTAGTCCGCCACCGGGGGCAGGACGTGGCGCGGAGCTCTGTTGTAGCAAGCGTAGTTGTAGCAATCATAACAGATGTATGGCGCGTGTCAGATCGCGCGCGCGATCCTGATCAGAGGCTGCGCGTAGATAAGCGCGACGTAACCGGAGAAACCGCGCAAGGTCCCCGTCACCTCGCCTCGTCAGTCGTGGAGCGGGAAGCACACTGACTCACTGCTTCAGACACAACATCGGCAGCAGTATCGAACGTGCTGCCGTCAGCTGCGGACGCTGTCGCGATGGGTGCTGCCGTGCTGTGATGTGCGCGTGTGACTTTTGACATGACGCGTGACGTGGTCTTACTATAATACACGGGATGGATAAAAAAACGTACGTAACGCTCAGTTTATTTCCTCTTGACTTCTCACATAGGTCCGTACGCCTCTCTTTGCCCGTTAATGCGTTTTAAACTCAAGAGAACTCGTCCAATTTACGTGTTTTGTTTATTAATTATTTACACGACTACTATAACTCCGTTTATAAGGCGAGCGCGGCCGGTGGCGGTGCACGGTGTCGCGCAACCGGTTTAAATGTGTGATTCATGAATATGATCGACGCGGCTGCTGCAGTGATCGTGTCGCGATCGTCACTTGTCGCCGGCGCAGCAGGTGTCATCATGCATGCCGCACTTCGCCTGCTCCGTGAAGCGCGCGTCGTACTGACCGTAACCTAACAGTCACGATGCTTTGTGAACTTGTAATTATTGAAGCTCGTGTTTTGTTTCTTCGGCCTCGAGATATCGTTCCTTATTTACGTTTTATTACACTAACTTTTGCCGGCGGGTCCGCACGCGTGGATCTCGGAAATAATCCCACGGGAACAACATACATCGGGATCACAAAATATATCCTGTCTTAACCTAACCTAGGTCATGGTCTACCTTTGTGCCAAAGGAGGATAGCCAAATCGTACCAGATGACAAGGTGGTTGCGTCCCAATATGTCATGTATATGAAAAAATCCGTTATTAGGTCTTACAAAAACATTTTAACCGGTCAAGCGGCACGGTTCGCCGATCGGCGACGAAACAATAGAAAATCACTTGTGTCTCATTAGCGGAGCTTGACAGATTAAATAAATGTTCAAAAGTTATAAATTATAATGTAGCAGCTGTGACATGTGATGAAGTTCTTATCCCAGTCTTATCGTCAGGCGTCTTTTCGGCAAGCTTATTAAGGGTAACAATCATAGAAATGTAAAAAACTTCTTTCATAAGTATATCTATGGTAACAATAGAAAATGTAAGTAATTGTGTCTCATTAGTAACAGTGGAGCTCTGATGTATAATCGTATAGCGTCTTATTAGCGTGAAAAATAATATTCCATACTAATATTATAAAATGCGAAAGTGTGTTTGTCTGTCTGTTACCCCTTCACGCTTAAAACGCTGAACCGATTTACCTAGATGAAATCTGGAATAGAGATAGTTTGAGTCCCAGAAATCATCCTTTAAGGGGGTGAAAACGGGGGTGGAAGCTTGTATGGGGAATCAATAACCGCTGAACCGATTTAGATGAAATTTGATATGGGGACAGTTTGAGTTGTGGGGATGGATATAGAATAGTTTTTATCCCCGAAATTATCCCTTAAGGGTGTAAAAAGGCGGGGGTGGAAATTTGTAAAGGGAATCAATAAAATAACCGACTTAAAAAAAATACTACAAAGTGATATCTACACTATCTACATCTACACTAATATAAAGAGGAAAGATTTGTATTTTTGTATGTTACGAATAAACGTAAAAACTACTGGACCGATTTCAAAAATTCTTTTGCCATTAGAAAGCTACATTATCACTGAGTAACATAGGCTATATTTATTACTAGAAAAAATTAGGGATCCTTAGAAATTCCTACTAAAACCAACCCAAGGTGTAAAAAAAATAGCCATAAAATGTCTCATCGCATGCACTGCGGAAAGTATTGATGATAGAACAAAAAAATGTTCTACAATATTATAGAACATATCAATATCTACAAAAAACTTCCCGATACCATATGTCCAACTATTGTAGTTACGTCACTATAACTACTTGTTTACATTTTAAAAGTTGATAGATGCCGATCAAAATCAGACCATATTATCCATACCTTTGTATTAATTCTTATCCAAATAAATTATTTTGTATTCAAGACTGTTTCAATACCTGTTGATTACTTTTTGAATTATTGAAATCGGACATTCCATTCAAAAGATATTACGAAATTAAAAATGTCAGTAGAAAAAAAAAATACACGCCGAAGACGCGCCGCGCCGGTGCGTGTTGCTCCACGCAGCCACAGAATACGACGTAGCGCAGCGATAAAATTCTCGTGTCCACAGTGTTTGTAACAAACTCCTCTGAAACGGCTTGACCGATTCTTATGAAATTTTGTGTGTATATTCAGTAGGTCCAAGAATAGGACGTAAACTATTTTTTATTTTATTTTTACTACTATTGTTCGTGTAGGGAAGGGGTAGGGTAGGAGTAAGGTCGGGGTAGGGTAGGAGTAGGGAAGGGGTACGGTAGGAGTAGGATTGGGGTAGGGTAGGAGTAGGGGTGGGGTAAGAGTAGGGTAGGGGTACGGTAGGAGTAGGGTAGGAGTCGGGAAGGGGTAGTGTACCTACAAGTAAGGTAGGAGAAGGGTAGGGGTAGGATTAGGGTAGGAGTAAGGTAGGACACCACGCGAACGAAGTCGCGCCGGGCAGCTAGTATAACTTTAATTTCGGAAGTCGGTGTCGTTGATTCCGCATTTTCGTTTTTTGACACTGGCTTCCGAAATTAAAGTTATTTATCACTTTGTAGTTTTTTTTGAAGTCGGTTGTTTTTTTTTTAACTTAAGTTTTTATCGCAGTCGGGTTTTTTAGTTTCTTTAATTACTTACTTTTTTTAAAGTTTCATTTTTTACGCAGCCGGCTTTTTTTTTCTTTTGTGTGTTTGTACTACTACTACTAGTCGTAAAATATCATTAATTTGTAGGTATAGTAAGCAACTGCGTTTTGGTGAATTGCTTACAATGGAACGTCATTATGTCACCGACATTGCGTTGTTGTTGTTGTGAATTGTGATGCGTACTCTACTATTTTGTATTTCCTCCTTTTTTTTTTTCGTTTTTCAATAGTTTTAGTAATTTTATATCCATACTTACACGTTATATCAATGAGGTCTCGACCCCTGAAGCTGAACTAGGAAATCCTGTATGACTATCGTTTTGATTTCCTATTATTTTGGGAAATTCGCTGAGAGAAATCTATGCATTGTGCATTTGTGCCTACTCTGCCAAATAGGAATGAGATCGTTAAAACCAGAAAGTCGTCTACCTAGCATTAAAATTAACTTAGGTATATTTTGTTGATTCTAACCTCTAAAGGATTTTTAACGATATTAAATACCTTGGCTATTTAGATATTATTTTCGAACAGGATGGTGACTCACTACGTGAAACAAACCAATCACACTATAACTTGTGGTTGTACATGGAAATCAAAAGTCAGTCCAGCTTCTATAGGAATTTGGCCATTGTTCTTTAATCGAAATCCGTACTTGACTGGGCCGACCATCATTGTGCAGTGTACACCCTTGACTGCCCTGACCACTCGGATAGTTTTGTTTTAGTCTTTGGAAGACGGATGTTCCGCTCTTTGGCATACTGTTAACCACTGAAGAAAGCCCAAGTCGATGTCTCGGCGACCCAGAATTACAGTACAGCTAGGTACGTCTGTCGAGCAGTAAAGTAGATACCTAGTATTGGAGAGCCTTAGAGGACCCTCTGGGCTAAGCGGAGACTACAGAACTACAGTGGTCATAACAGGTGCTGTGCTCAGCTGAATGTTAGCCGCTGGTCGAGTGCTATGCGCAGCGGGTGGGGGGCGCGCGGCAACCTTGTGCGCGCGAGTGTGCGCGGGGTGAACCACCGGCGACGCGGCGCATTCCCGCGCGCACACTGCTGAGTGCTGACAGCTCCGATACGTTTCGTGTGTGCGCATAGGAAGCTCCGCGCAGCTTAATACACCATCCGACACGTGTGGCTAGACTGGCTAGTAACTACATACACTGACAAAAATGATAAGGGACAAACAAATGTGTTTTCTGTTTTAAAACATTCTTAAATTAAAAAAAAATGCGTACAAGCTTAAATGGCGGCTTGTACTTGCGTTGACAGATAGTACAGTTAGCATATACAAGTCGAATATTTTTTTCAATTTAAAAATAATAAAAACATGACCGGGCCGTATTTATTTCAAACTAGGTTTTGTCAACGGCTTCGCGCGCGTTAAAGCTGAAAATTTGACAGACACGTGGCGCCATCTATTAATATAAGATCGTTATTGTGGTTTTCATCGGAAACAGTAGGTACTTTTTTTCGGGATGAAAGGTCCGTTTCTGTAATCTGTACACCTGACAACGTATAAAACAAAATTTCTGGAGGATCCTTATTATGATTTTGGTAAAAATAAAGAACGAATATTACTTTTAACTCATTTATTAATACCGTCTATGAGACGGTCCTTCACCGGAATCATCAAAGGGTAAGGGTTCTACTCCCAACATTTCTTCATCCCATGATGCATGAGTCCTCGTTTCCATTATCGTCCGATAACTTCTCGGTATCTGTTTCAGAATCACTGCTTTCTTGTCCTAAATTAATAATAAAATCCTCTAATTCTTTTTCTCTGATCACATTTCTTGTCCAGTACGTCTCCTAAACCCGTTTGATGTGATTAATTTGCTTTTTCCAGTCATCCGGAGTAATGGATGCAATTGCTTCTTTGGTCAATAATTGTTAAATTTTATTGTATTTTTTTAATCGTCATAAACAAAAACAAACAGTAAGTGTACTTTGCCATCACTCACTGACATATCGGAAATACATTAAAACCGAGTACATCCCGAGGACAGCCGAACACATCCGAATGTAGCGCGGTGTCGGCATCAGTGTCGCGAGTTCAATGGTTTTTGCCATTTCAAAAAATGCCCAACGCGCCTATAAGTACTTAGTAGTTTTTACTTCAAAAAAAAAAACACGCCGAATGCATAACTTTCTCCTTTTTTTGAAGTCCGCTAATAACATTTTGCTTTATGCCAATTCAGCTTCACCATATTTTATATTTATGAGATGCAAAAGGCACAATGCACTGTCATGCGTGCGTGTGCGTGCGCAGCTTGTAATGCGGGGCGGCGGCGCTGTGCGCACAAGTTCATGACCACGCTTATCACGGCTGCCTTCGCGGCACTTATCGCGCACTGATAGCGCCTGGCAGCCGTCAGGGAGCGCCGCGGCCTTCACTGCAGACACCGCCAGTCTCCGACCTTTATCTCTGATTGGCGTCTGAGCTGGTTTCAGTGTCTGCAAGTACTATCTTCTCAGTAATTGACAAAACTGGTTAAGGTGAATGCGTAGTTGTAGCCCGCGAAATTCAATTTTTCTTACGTTTTTTGAAATTTTCAGGTCAGTGTCAGGTTGTATCTTGATCAAAATATGATTCGCGACTATAACAGGTACTTATTTACAGAATTATAATAATTAGAATCATTAATATATCTTTCTAAGTTATATTTCTACCGTCTCGTATGGAGAAGTGTTTATGGTCCTCCCAGCTCATCAGTTTCCGACACGGCTCACAAATTGTTTAGACCACATCTTACTTAAAACAAATAAATCAGCTACGGCTTTCGTTTTTGAATCATCCGTAACAGATTATGAACCGCTGCTACTGTTTCTACAAACCAGGAGTGCCAACTCAGATGTGACCCGCATTAGATCAAAATTAAACTACGAAGCCGCTGTAGAAAATATCAAAACTCATGACTGGACTCCAGTCCTGTCAATCCCAGATCCTAATGCTGCTGCAGATGCGTTAATAGGTAATCTCTCCTCTATTGTCCTAAAGCACACCCGGGAACAAACTATTCCAAGAAGAGAACGCAATCTGAAACCCTGGATTACGCCGGGCTTACTCCGCTGTATACGACACCGTGACCGCATGCACGCCAAACTTAAAAAGTCGAATAATAATTTAATATTAAATATCACCTACACTCGCTATCGAAACTTCTGTAATTCCTTACTGAGAAAACTCAAACGCGCGTATGAAAAAGAACAGTTTCGTAATGCAAAAAATAATGTTAAAGCTACTTGGAATGCCATTAAGAAAGTCACAGATCTTCAAACTCAATCATCTCCCTCTTTTGACCTGTTACATTTATCTGATAATCCTAAAACCTCGCTTAATCATGTCAACAAGTTTTTTGCTAACGTAGGCAGTAACTTGGCGTCGAAATTTAAATCACCCTCAATAGTGCCCAATTCTGTGTCGAATTCAAATTCGTGTAGCTCAATAGCCCTCTTCGAGGTAACCGAAGACGATGTTAACTCTGTCATTTTGGGTCTTAGGTCTGATTGTGCTACTGGGTTAGACTGTATACCGTCGAAAATAATAAAGGCCTCGAGATGCGTATTAGTTCCGGTTATCACACATATCTGTAATTTGTCTATAGTGGCAGGTGTCTTTCCAACGGCGTTTAAAAAAGCAGTAGTTCATCCCATTCATAAATCTGGGCGCAGAGATGACGTCAATAACTACCGTCCAATCTCGATTCTAACAGCGATGTCAAAGATCCTAGAACGTATACTGAATAAGAACCTGACCAGTTTTCTCGACGCAAACAACATCCTAGCGAATAACCAATATGGTTTCAGAAATGGATTTAGCACCGAAGATGCAGTCATGGATTTGACTAGTCACGTGGCTAGAACGCTAGACAGGAAAAACAAGTGCCTAGGAATTTTCCTTGATCTGTCAAAGGCATTTGACACCGTTTCTGCCCAAACCTTATTGAGTAAAATGGAAAGCATCGGTATACGTGGACACCCTTTGAAAATCTTCGCAGATTATCTCAGAGATCGTACCCAAATAGTTAAAATCGGCCCACACGAAAGTGATGTGCTTTCAATCACATACGGCGTTCCGCAAGGAAGCATTCTTGGGCCTACTCTCTTTCTCATTTATATAAATGAACTCTGCAAACTGCCTCTCAACAATTGTAAGATATTTACGTATGCGGATGACACTGCCCTTGTTGTAGATGGTGCTGACTGGCTTCAGACATACCAAAACGCCGAGGCTGCGCTGTCCACCGTGATGAAATGTTTAACCGACAACTTGCTCACCTTAAATGTTGATAAATCGGTATATGTTCCATTCGCCTTTCGGTCAAATCTGTGTCCCTCAAACTCCTATTCCATAAAAGCGCATGCTTGCGGATCCTTAACACAGTGTAGCTGCCTCTTCCTCACCAAATCCACTTGTGTAAGGTATCTAGGAGTACTCATTGATCAGCATCTCAACTGGCACCCCCATATAGCCAAAGTCACGTCCCGCATACGTAAGCTAATATACGTTTTCAAGAAGTTACGAAACTCTGCTGATAATGATACGCTTAAATTAGTATATTTTGCCCTATGCCGATCTGTCCTAACGTACTGCTTGCCCGTCTGGGGTGGTGCTACCAAAAATGTATTTATCCGCCTTGAGAGAGCCCAGAGAGCTGTCCTTAAGGTAATGCTCTCTCTTCCACGTAGGTATCCTATTGTGCAGCTCTATTCCGATTGCAAGGTACTCACAGTCAGGCAACTTTATGTGCTCCTTTCGACCCTACGCAAACACTCTGCCCGCCCTCCAAAGGAACCGACTGGCAGGCTTAAGTATAACGTTTTTCCCCACGAACGCCATAGAACTGCCTTTGCCAAACGCCAATTCTACGTTAATAGCACTAATATGTACAACCATCTAAATAAAAAGTTAAAAATTTATTCGTGCCCTAAGTATAAATGCAAAAACTTACTTAGAGATTATCTCCAAACACTAAATTATGATGACACTGAGGATCTTCTGCTAGGTAATTTACAATGATAATGTAATATACATAAAACATATAAATACAAGTCCAAATATAAACACAATGATGTGTACCGGTTACAAACCATTCTCTTTCACTACACATACCCTACACCTACACACCACATACACACTCACGCACATCCTACACTTACTCATTACATACACATACACACACACACACACTCGGACCCTTCATTTATTCACCTCACCACACAGTTAAAAGGTTTTCTTTTTGTGTTTTTTTTAAATTAGATTATAATTATCCTGTTTTCTTTTAGACCATTTGCTTATTGTTGTAACGACCCGTTTTTATTTCCTATGGCTTTGTCTTGATTGATATGGAGAATCACTGACTCCTAAGACACAGGCACATACACCTAGTTTAGGAGTCAGGGAATTAAAATGATGGTGTCCTTGTTATAAGCCTTATATGTACTTAGTTTTTGTTTCTTGTTTTGTGATGGCTTTTGGTCAAATAAAGAATTTATTTATTTATTTATTATTTATGGTAGACATCTAACTTTAAGAGATATATTAATGATTCTAATGACTATAATTCTGTAAATGCATATCTATTATAGTCGCGAATCATATTTTGATCAAGATACAACCTGACACTGATCTGCAAATTGCAAAAAACCTAAGAAAATTTAAATTTCGCGGTCTACCACTTCACATTCACCTTAACTTGGCATCAGCATTATTATTGGTGAAAAGCTTCTTCACGAAAAAGTTACTGTTTAATTCTCTTTGGTTTGCTTGTAACGATTATCCTTAGGGTGCTTACATAAAGAAACAGGTTTCCGGTGCAGGTGAGATCGGTGCGGGTGAAATAGTCCCACATCAATTTACGCGCTCACACATAAAGAAAGAGAAACAGGTAAAATATTAACCGTTTCCTTCCGAAGATCAACCTGAGATCTGTACTGGAAAGTCGGGCCCGCAAACCTGCTTCTTTATGTGAGCACCCTAACCGCTTGGCCACGACTTTTGGCTTAGCGGCAAGCGGCGCGGTTTCTTTTGTCTAGCGTTGACGCTGCGGGCGGTGCGTCGTCGTGGCGGTCGTCGGTGACATTTTGCGGCCTGGCCACGAACTCGCCGCTATCAGCGGCAACTTAGCCGGGGCGGCGAGCGGTAAAAACAAATGTACCAAAATGTATGAACCATGCCACGACGCGCCACAAAAGAAACCGCGCCTCCTGCCGCTAAACCAAAAGTCGTGGCCGGGCGGTTAAAAATCCTTCCGGAATAGGTACATTTTCTTAATGATGGTGATAACCGCATCAAAATTTGCTGCGTAGCGTAGCTTGGAATAACAACGCGGTCGCATAGACAGACACGAACATCGACTTTCATTATAGACAACACCTACTGATGTTTAGTATGAGTAGCTACACGTACCTGTCGGGGCAGGCAAGTTCAGGCTGGTTCATTTGTGGCACGAACAATTTACGTAAGTAACTGAAGTCGGTTGATGAATTGATTGCACACGCAAGCGCAACCATGCAACAGTCAACTCATCGGCCCGGTTGGAGCCCTGTGCACATCCTAGTCGCTTGTGCACGAACAAATGCAACGAAAGTACTCTGTACTGATACTTAGACATTATGGAAGACTTGGCGAGTTTCTGACGAGTTTCACAATAACTATTGGCGTATCTAGTGATTCTTTCTAGGGGGGGGGGGGGGGGGGGCTGGCCCCTGACCTTTTTTTTTACCCTCCGTCCGGATAGAACGGAGGGTTATGATTGACTTCCTCTATCGTGGGGGTGACAGTGGGGCATGTCGGACTCTTACCGGCTAAACCACCGCGGTGTTCCACCTCTACCTATGGCCGGGGGTGCGGGATTCGCATAAGCATTCACCGCTCCCCCGACAGGCCTCGACCCGCTGTTTCTCAGCGGGTCCCACCTCCCCGTGCGCCCATCCCTATAATGGCCGCACCCACTCTCGAGTGGCGGGCGTGAAACACTGCAGCGCCAACTCGGGCCTGTCTGGTCGGACGACAGACGCCCCTAGTCCGCCGACCGCAGGCCACCTCTCATGGAGGTCGTAGATCGTTTTGCGCCCTAGTCGGGCGTCCGGTGCGTCTCCTGCGGGAGGGGAGAGAGGATGCGGCTTCTCTCTCCCGCTCGGCCGCCTCCTTTGCAGACATGACATCCTCGCAAAAGGAGGCAACACCGTCTCATGCGCTCCCGCTCTCGACCATCGATTGAACGACAGCCGGGAGCGAGAGATCGCTCACGCCTATTGCCGCGATGAGGTCACGGCGCAGCCCAGCCCAAGCTGGGCACTCTTCCAACGTGTGCTGCATCGTATCTCAGGGCAAGCCGCACAGTGGTGACACACCGGCGTCTGCTCCCGGCCATGATGTCGGACACCTACCGACAAAAACCCCACTATTACGTGCCACTTCTTTGAGCCCGACTGCTCGAGCGACGACACGGCCCCAATTTCGCCGCCCGCAGGCCCCTTCTTATAGTGGCCGGAAATCGTTAAGCACCCTTCGACGCCCAGCTGCTCTTCTGGTGCGGGTGGAATGAGAGGTATGCTTTCTCTCCCTCTCTGCCGCCTCTTTTGCATGCATCAACTCCTCGCAAAAAGAGGCCACAGCATTCCACGCGTTTTCGCTTCCGACCATGGACTGAACCACCGCCGAAAAGACAGATCACCCGCACCAAGTGTCGTGACGAGGGCACAGCGCTGTTGGGCCCAAGCTGTACTCCTCCAACGTATGTAACGCCGTGTCCTCGTGGCAGTCCACACAGTGATAACAAGCAGGTGTCCGCCCTCGACCTATGCGACGCAGGTATTTCCCGAAACATCCGTGTCCAGTAAGCACCTGCGTCAGCCGGAAGCTCAGGGCGCCATGCTGCCTCTCCAGCCATTCTTCCATAACAGGCCTTACCGCCACTATTGTGGCGAGCCCCCTCTTGGGTTGCGCAAGTAGCTCCCTCCATTCAGCCGCTAGGATCTGACGGAGCTCAGTCCTTCGTGGATCGAATTCCCGAGAAACTGGAGGCTGACCATGGATTTTCGCGTCCAGATCCCAGGGCGTTGATCCGGCTAGGAGAGTTGCTGCCTCGTAGGAGATCGTACGGTATCCTCTTATCACCCTAACAGCTATCGCTCTTTGCGGCCTTCGCAATATTGCAACGTTGCGGGCCGTCAGATTGTGCGCCCACACGGGTGCCCCATACAGGGCCATGGACTTCACAATCCCCACGTATAGTCTCCGGCAGGAGGCGTTGCCCCCCCCCCCCCCCCCAAATTAGGTAGCAGTTTTGATGAGCGTTGTAGCTCATCAACCTGGGGACCAGTCGGTGAATGTGCGGTCCGAAGTCCCACCGGCTGTCGAGGACAAGTCCTAGATACTTCATCGTCGACTCAACACCGATGCGGGCGCCTCCTACGTCCTACCGCTATGTGTAAATCGCGTGGTGGTTTGTTCCGAGGCCCATGGAAACCCAGACATCGGATGATGATGATGATGGGGCTCCCTTTTCCGCACTTAGACTCCCATTTGGTCCGTTGTGCGTGGCCCAGACGCCGGATCCTTCCAACGACCTGCGCAACCCCTGCCGTGGCCTGTATGGCCGATTGCCGATGCGTTTGCTCCCGGGTTATCTAATCATAATAATACTCTAGCTTATTTCGTTGCTTATTAATAGATTCTATTATTTTTGTGATTTCAAAAGTAACTATCAAATCGCTGTTTTTGTGATTTCGCATTGGACTTAATATTTGTCTCTGTCCTCTCAAGCAATTCGGTTCCATCTAATCTATGCCCGTTCCCAATCTCCGGAGCCAACCTATCACTATCAGTTCGTAATCTATATCCGAGAAAAACTTCACTAGGAATAGTTTTTTTTGTCTTGTGAACTGATCCCACCTATCGTCTGTATCGTAAGCACCTATAGCTTTTAGTGCTTCTACAGGGTGAAATTAAATTCACGGGCATCCTTTTAAGGGGTCATTGTACTCATCATTATGAACAACTTACTATGGGACTAAACCTAAAATCGCGAAAAAAAATCTGCTATTCCTTGCATTTATATTCACATAACTCGTCAAAATGTAGGGAAGATGTAATCTTTTTTTGGCGATTTCAGCAGCCTAATTGCGTAACACATTTTCGTCAAATGATTCTGATCAGTTGGCTTCGTTTCTATCACAGTTGGCTTCATTTTACGATTTTCGAGGGGGGCCCATACCATTATTATAGTTTCAAACTCAAATGGGTCCCGCCTGCTTCCAACTTTTATTTAATTTAAAATGGGCTTGTTTTTAGCTTTTTAGTTAGTTTTAGTATAATGTTGCAGTCGGGTTTTTTTTTATTACTTTTTAGGGTTCCGTAGCCAAATGGCAAAAAACGGAACCCTTATGGATTCGTCATGTCTGTCTGTCTGTCTGTCTGTCTGTCCGTCCGTCCGTATGTCACAGCCACTTTTTTCCGAAACTATAAGAACTATACTGTTGAAACTTGGTAAGTAGATGTATTCTGTGAACCGCAGTAAGATTTTCACACAAAAATAGAAAAAAAACAATAAATTTTGGGGTTCCCCATACTTACAACTGAAACTCCAAAAATTTTTTTTCATCAAACCTGTACGTGTGGGGTATCTATGGATAGGTCTTCAAAAATGATATTGAGGTTTCTAATATCATTTTTTTCTGAACTGAATAGTTTGCGCGAGAGACACTTCCAAAGTGGTAAAATGTGTGTCCCCCCCCCTCTAACTTCTAAAATAAGAGAATGATAAAATTAAAAAAATATATATAATGTACATTACCATGTAAACTTCCACCGAAAATTGGTTTGAACGAGATCTAGTAAGTAGTTTTTTTTTAATACGTCATAAATCGAAAACCGCAATTTACCTTTCACAAAGTTACAACGAACTACAAGAACTTTTATATTATGTTACTTGCTGCTACGGAACCCTTCATGGGCGAGTCCGACTCGCACTTGGCCGGTTTTTTTATTTACATTTTTGTTCAAAAGAAAACTCGTAAAGAGACTGATGTTCTAACGGCTTTTTGTTAATAATATCTTTTAAAAGATCGTACATATTCCGACGGATTTGAAAACTGGAAGCCAACTTACGAGTCCAGTCCTTCCATTTCCACGCATGCCAATGACTATCCGATCGTAACAGTGAGTCATACCACACTTTTGCAGAACCCTTTAATTTGTTGAGAGCTTGATAACGGGTGATTTCATCAGTCCATGTAAAGTTTTTTATTAAGCCAAGCGTTCACAAATCGTCTCTCAGCGGATCGAACTCGGGTAGGTATAATGTTATACAAACTGTTATTTGTACTCACAGTTGAGGTATCAGCCTTACGTGATACCTGTTCCCTGTGTCTCGGCGGAGGTGACGGAGTCCTGGTCCTACTACTGCTGCTAGAACTTGAGCTTGAACGTGTGCGTTTTTTTCAAGTTTTAGGCGTTTATTACGCTTAGTTTGTTTACCCATAGCTGTGTGTGGGTAGGTATCGCGTTCCACTTCTGATATTAACTTAATGTGTGCTTAGATCGCTAACTATTAACTGAAACCACTTTACAGTTTAACAATATATAAGTAATATTTGATTTATTCCGGTCTGCTCCCCTGATCCTCGATCCCCCGCTAGTTCGTCTTCTGTTTTAAACTCTGGCTTATCCACTTTATGCTAGGTTACTCTTTTTGACAGGTAAGTACAGACTCAATATAATAAAGACAGGTTAAAACATGGATCGACTGCCTCTTACAAAGGTCTTCGGTAAAGTCACAGTATTCACTGTGGTAAAGTCCCCTATAAAATCTTAATTTAACAATGGTCGCAACGCAACGCTGCTCTTTTTATGTTCCCATGCTGAATTTGGTCCCTGTCTTATCGATGTTTACCTACGTCTGGCGGCTCAGAATACAGCAGCGCACGCATCTCAGCTCGCCGCCGTGAGCCACCATGCCGCTCCGGTGAGGTCACTCTCAACTTTGTAAAGAGCCAACACGTAAGATAAGTTTATACTTACCAGGAATAGTCCGTCCGAAGACGTCCGCTATTCGAAAGATTTAATACGAATACCCCCATTTAGCATTAAAAGCAAACTATCAACATCTCAATTAGCGACTATACGGAGTACACGGACAGACGCGCGGCCGCCCGCGCCGCGCCGTCGACGTTGCGTTAAACATTGCACAGCAAGTGCTGGTGCAACGCGACCTTCACAGCGTCGCCGTCGTCGCCGCCGCCGCGCCGCCCGGGTCGTTACACAATACAAGTCTTCACTCAACTTGCTCCGCAAACACACAATCCAACTGTTTGCTTGCTAGATGAACCCGAACGTAAATCTGATCACGTATCATAGATAGCCTTTACTTCAAACAAATGAGGCTGTTTCGTCTATGTGCGTCCGGTCAGCCCAAACTGAGGTGCGCATATTTAGTTTGACCTCTCCATAACATCACGCCTATATTAATTCCCCGAAGGGTTAGGCACAAGTACAGGGTGTCCAGTGGCAGAATGAAAAGTTTGAAAAATTGTAAAAAAAAAACTAAGTACTTACACCTCTTAACACGGGTTCCCTCTATCTGGCAGAATCTTGATGCTCCGAATTTTTTTTGGCATAACACACTTGGCATAACCTTTAAACGAATATTTTTAAGGCATAAAAGTTATTTAACATAATATTATTGTTTGGCCGAATGTTTATATGTCCGAATTTACAATGGTAGGTATACTTTTAAGATGGCAGAATTTTATTTGGCATAATTACCTTTGGCAGAGTTAAAATTCCGCATAATTTCGTTTAGCATAACGTTTATTTAGAGCGACGATTATTTGGTACAATTTCACTTGGCATTACTATGAAGATGGCAGAATTTAATTTGGAATAATTTTATAAACATTTTGCTATTTGTATAAAATAGCATTTTGAACCTTAATTAAAATTAAAATATTATCTTAAAAAGTTAAAATGTTGTGGTACAAAAGTTAGTGACAGAAACGAATCGCTGCAAAACCGACTCCACGTAGTCTTGTCTGCCCTACCCCTACAGTATAATTTAAGCCCGCGGAGGGGCGAGGCGGCCCGCGAATTGAGGAGCAGGTCGTTTTAATGCCCGCCGGCGCGGCTTTCGCCGGCCAGCAAGCCGAAGCTGCGCTGGTGAGCGTGAATACTATCTGCGACGATAAGCTCGCGTGGGTCCGCCGGAGCCTCGCAGCGCCGGGGCCGTGACAGAAACCATGCCTGCTGCATGTTGCATGCTTGCTTGCATGCTGCATGCTTGCTCCATGCTTGCTTGCATGCTGGCTGCATGCTGGCTGCATGCTTGCTGCATGCATGGCGTATGTTTGTTTGCATGCTGCATGCTTGCTGCATGCGTTGCATGGTGTATGCTTGTTTGCATGCTTCTTATAGTGAAATAAAAACCACATATGTACGCAATCAACTGTTTTATTGAATGATAATTATGATAGATGAGTCTTACAATTGTTATGAATATGAAATGTATGCCAAAAGATGATTCCAACTGTAAACTTTCTGAGATATGATAGTTCTGCCTTTTAATGACTATCGGTATGAAATGTATGCCAAAAGACGATTCTGACTGTGAACTTTCTGTGATATGATGGTTCTACTTTTTAATTATTATGGATATGAAATGCCTAAAGATGATCCTAACTTACAAAATTATGAGGTTTGAATGTATGATAAATGAGTGTTTGCCAAACGATTTTCTGCGAAATGAAGCTTACTTATGCTATCCGCTGTTATGCAAAATAATATTAAGTATGACAAAAAAGTTCTGCTATAAAGGGTGGACCCCTCTAACACAGAATGTTTATTGTTATTAGAAACAACGAATGCGGATTTTATTTTTTTGAATACCACTTTCTCCAAATCATTTATTGCATTTATGTAGTTTCCAAGTTGTTACAAGTATTATACAGGATGTCCCTGAAAGTATGGATCAAATCGAATAGGGGCGTGGCCGCGTGGGCAAGGTCATTTCCAAACTTTTTAACCCTAAAAATGTCCGTGAATTTTTTCACGGTTCAAAAATTATGACCAATTTTTGTTTCTTTCAATCCACATAGTGCTGCAAAGAAAAATAATCATAAAAACAAACTATCAGGGCTGTTAATTAATTTTTTTTAGATAGTCCTGATAGTTTTTTTTTTATAATTTTTTTCTTTGAGCACCTATTGAGAATTCCTGTAGAGTGTACTGTAGCACCTACGCTACGAGGGGAACAATTTTACTTGAATGAAACTCCTATTGGCTTTCATAGGATATTATTTTAGGAGTATTTCATCAAATATATAATTAGCTCAACTTATTATTACACGTCAAGATTACGACTGTCAATGACACATGCTTAAACGTTCGAATGGAACATGCCTTCAAATATTACTGGCCTGCATCAAAAGAGGACACTTCTGTCCTCTTTTACCTGTGTTTTTTTTCTGTTCTTTTTGTCTCTACAGTACCTAATACGATTTTAATATAATTATATAAGTAAATGACATTGAATAGTACCTTATTAAGGTATTTTTGGAGTGTTTTTAGAAATTATTTTCGTACTCTATGACCGTAATTGGATTTAGAAGCTTATTATACTTTCACGCACATGGCTAAAGGTCCTGAATGGAATATAGTTAATGTTGTGCCTGGCAAGGCTAATTCATTCTTGTTTTGGCGTCTAACACTGCGATGTTGTGGGCGAAGGTCCTTATTGAGTGGGAATAGTGACTGGTGTTTTCTTACTGTAAGGACTTTGTATTTTACAAAGAATGGCTTGCAGCTTTCTGTGTTATCTATATTGGCAAGGATTCGTATACAGGGTGTTACAGAAAGGTTATATCAATACAAACGGGTTGAAGAGTGTATCTGGTCTAGAATCTCTGTACAAAATTTCAGCTCAAAAGCAGTAACTTTGAAAATGCTTAATATTTTTTTATTTCGATAGTTTATTAAATTGAAATCATAACAAACGTGTCACCGCACTACGAGGGTCATTATCCATTATCTGTAGTGTGTCTGTGTATTTGCTGTTGAGGGGAAGTCAAATCAGGTTATCGAAATGTCAGGTTTTCGATACGATAGCCTGTCGTATGGTTGTGAATCTGGGCTCACATACACTCTTCAACCCGTTTGTATTGATATACCCTTTCCGTAACAACCTGTATATACGACCTTAATTGACTGGACCACATCGATTCATGTTGATCTAAACTTTCATCCCTATCCATATTATGAAACATGAACTAATCGTATAGGTACCAAAGTGCCAGCCAGCTCCCTGTCAGGGATGGTACGCTCGTCCCAGAAACATCATGTAAATGTAACCAATAGCCATACCCTTAACCGTGTCTCGGTTGAAATAGAGCGGCTGCAATAGATACGGTTCAGCTCAGCTCCTCCCCGTTGCGCTGGGTGTGCCAGAGTGCGTCCGTGGCAGACAGTCCTGGTGCGGTAATACGAGTGTCACGTCTCTGTGTCGTCACCGAAAGTGTTGAGATGTTCGCACGACGCGCGGTCACGACCTCTCGGTGGTATGTGCGTCGTGAGTGTCGTGACGAGCGCAGGGCCGCGGTACAACCTGCGCAACACACGGAACTGCTTAGTGAAGCCCGAACGTGTCGGAGAGACCTTCACTTGGTGTTTACTTAACTACTGACGGCGCTGACGTTACATCACGAACTCGTCATCTTTGTAATCGGCGGCCGCTTCATTATGTATTCATCATTATTAGCGTTGTCCACATTCCTTATACGCTTAAGGGCTGATTTTACCAAAGTCAGATTATCTTTCATCCGTGGAATAAAATTGACGCCTGACAATTCTAGTATGGAAATACTGTCAAAAATTCAAAATTTATTCTCAGGATAAGAATTATTCCAGGTACCTAATAAGAATTTGGTGAAATTCGCTCTATGATTAAAATTAAGTAGATGTCATCTATACTCCATTTACTATAGCATTAGACAGAAAGTTAAAAAAGGCTCTTTTAGGGGCACACTTTGTAATAAAAGTACAACAAACATTATTACAGTAAAGATTGATGTGGAATTAAATATAATCAATTTAAATAACAGCAGTCACACTTAATTGTACTTATTTAACCTATCTACCTTCTGAAATTACAAGGCTTTCATTTAATATTATTTAGTTTTCACTTAAAATATTGTCGTGTCAATGTTTAAAATCTAAAAGAAGCAGGGGCGGACAGTACCGGGAACGTTTTTTATTGACTATAACTGTACCAAATCTAAAATGTTACCTAATCCCTTCATAAGTTGTGGCAGCACGTGTTTTTTTATTTTGTCGGTTTATACAGGGTGGTTCAAAAGTCGTGGATCAAACGAAGTAGGGGGATACAGAAGGTCATTTCCAACGCTTTTAAAGTGAGAAATAATTTTTGGTAACGTTACAAAATTTTTGGAAAAAAATAAATTGCTCTTGAAATTTGATACTCAGAGCCCTAATAGAACTTTGTAGTGCTGATACATTATCTAGTAGTAATACAACACCGTTTGTTTTATTGTTTTATATCACATTTTTTTTTAAATCGTCTAATTGTAAAAGAACTCGGTATACACAAATATTCATAACTTTTAGGGCAATTGAATTATGACCATGCTGTAGAAAGATTTTTTGTTGGAAATGACCTCCTTCATCTCCCTATTTCATTTGATCCACGACTTTTGAACCACCCTGTATAAAGTCGTTTTTAATGAACTTATTGTTACTAAAAACTGTTTCATTTCATGTACCTATCCAAGCATCGTGACGAGTAGATAGATAGAATATGCTTTATTGTATGTCATACATTTTTACTTACAAAAAAAGCACATACATTATTTATTAAAATTGTTTGAACTTGAAAATAAAGTTTCGCACTCTTGCTTCTGCGAGCCTCTTTTTTCTAATGTTATAATAAATGGAGTATAATTAATTTTAATGGAATTGCATTTAATACACAACTACCTAGGTACATCTATATTGTTCTTGATGTTAGTGTTTCATGCTGGATTGTTTCGAACGCAATGTGAATTGTTACCGTACAGAACAAAAATTAAATGGAACTGAATCTGTCCTTAGACAATATACAGCCTTATTTATAAAAAATCTCGCTTATCACAATAATCATTTTATTTCGGACAACTGCAACATGTCAGCCATAAACTGTTAGTACCTAACAGTTTTGCACTTAAAAAACTATTGTTAGTAACTTAAACTAAAGTCGAATGAATGCGAAGACCCCCAACAACTAGACCCGGAAAGTATTGTTACATGCTCTGTGCTATGGAACAAGTCTTCGCACAAATTGCCTTATTATGGCGGAGGAAGTATCTGTCGCCACAGCCTTCAGGATGCTATTGTGACTGCCTCTTATTCTGCTCAGGAGTGAGGCCGTTTTTTTGCGGATGATGGCATGAAATCCATCGGTATGGGTTACCGCGAACATTTCTGAGGCACTGCAAACACGAGGCAGTCGCAACAGCATCCTAAAGACATTATTATATTGGACGCGCAGGACATCCAGCCACTCCAGCGTCCTTTTCGATTAGTTGATCCAAAGATACCGGTGTAAAAACTCTGACAATTTGTACTTGGTCTGTACACCGAGCAAATCTTCGTGCCAACATATTACCGCTGCCTGACCGCTAGAGCCTGTAGCCCTGCGCTCCCTCTCAATGTCACCATGGTCACTGAGGTCGTCGGTAAGAAAATGCCTAAGATATTTAAACTTTGTGACTACGTATTGGCGTAAGTACCGTTTATAACAAGTTCGAGGGCATTTTCCCGGCACTTACCAGCGACCCCAAAGACAATTTCCATTTTTGTCACTATAGACCAGTCCATGTGCAGCAGCGTAGGTCTCAGCAGATCCACGATCGCCCCCGGCGACGGCCCAGCAGCACCATGTCGTCCGCATAACTGCTGTTGTTACAATTAACACCATTTACCCTGTATCCAACACGCATGCTGCTGAGCTCGGCAATGAGGTCATTAACATATTATACATTGAAGAGCCGGGGACACGACAGACCACCCTGCCTCACGCCGCACTCCAACCCATATGATTCCGAGAGCGCATTAGTTAGACCATCTAACACGACTCGTCTGGCTACGAAACCAAAACTACAATACACCTAGCAGTTCTTCCGGTATATCTCAATTTACTCCAAAGCACATTATAAGAAACGAAATCGAAAGCCTTGGAGAGATCAAGAAAGCAGGCGTACACCGGCGTCTTACGGTCAGTGTAGTATTTGACAGTATGCTTGATACCTAGGATAGCACTTCCGGTAGATAGTCCAGGACAAAACCCAAACTGTGCATCGTGCAACTTTATATATTTTGCCAAATAAGAGAATCAAGCATACTGTCCAACACCTTAGCTACGGCAGTTGCAAGAGGTCGGGCGATAAGTTGCCTATATCCGAGATGTCTCCTGTCCTATTGTCCTGCACAAAATAACCATAATATTAAAACTTTTGACAATAAAAGCAAAATGACATGGAAAATAATAAAGAACTCTAATTTAAATCTACCTAATGACTCATTGGATACTATACAAACTGACAATAAAACGATTAACAAACCTCAATTGCTGAACAGTTCAACAAATATTTCATAGAAAAAATTGTGCCTATACCCGGAGCAGGCAAAAGATCGAGTGCGTATTTCACAAATAATCAAAAATCAATGTTCATGCCTCCATGTCAACCGATAGGTACAAATATTTAACATTATAAAATGCATTAAAAACACTAATAGCGTGGGGTATGGCGAAATTTCTACTAAAATTATAAAACATGTTGCCGACTTAATCTCTAAACATTTGAGTCATATTCTTAATCTATGTATCAGCCATGGTGTTTTTCCGGATCGTCTCAAGGTCTCCATAGTGAAACCCATATTTAAAAAGGTAATAAGCAACAATTGCAAAATTATAGACCTATTGCGCTTTTGCCAATTTTTTCCAAAATATACGAGAAATATATTTATAATGAGCTTTACACATACTTAGAAAACAAAAGATTCTCTGCAACGAACAAAAAGGTTTCCGAAAGAACATGACGATAAACATGGCTATTTATGACTTTTTAAATAAAATTATGACTAATATCTATACATATAATAAAATCGTAGGAAAGTCAAAACGGTACATTGAATATTTTTTTAAAAGAATACTTGGGGCGTGATCTACAATCGATATCGAAGCCAAAAATATAGTTGATAATAAAACACCTGTCTGTGCTGTGTATTGTGATATGACGCAAGCTTTTGACTGCGTTGACCATACTATCTTAAGAAATAAACTTGACTCTTACGGTATAAGAGGTAACGTTCTGGACTTATTAAGCACTTACCTTTCAAAAAGAAAACAATTTACCGCCGTAACAAACTTAAACTTCAAGACTAAAGAAGAAGTAACATACCTGTCGAAGGAACGCACAGTATACTCTTGTGTACCACAGGGCAGTGTATTGGGTCCTCTACTGTTCCTAATTTATATTAACGATCTTCCCAAAGCTATAGACTTCCCAATAACACTCTTTGCGGACGATAGTACGATAATAATAGCATGTGACAAATCTGAATCATATGAAGCCGACGACGTTAATAACGCGGTAACTTCAATAATATCTTGGCTTGATAATAATAATCCTAAGAATTAATCTTGGCAAAACACAAATAATGCACTTTGGCCATAAAAAACCTAGTTCGAAGATGGAGGTCCAATACCAGAATAACAAAATTCACGATGTAGATAGTGCAAAATTTCTAGGTTTGATAATTGACAGGTAGCTCAATTGGAAGGATCACATTGAGGCGCTATGTAAGAAAATTAGTAGTTCATCCTATGCCCTGTATAAACTTGCCCCAACAGTTAACACAGATGCACTACTTACAGCTTATCATGGTCTTGTAGCATCTGTACTAAGGTATGGTATTATATTCTGGGGTAATTCTACAAATAGAGAAATCGCTTTTAAAGCGCAAATGCGATCCATCAGAGCTATGTTCAAACTTCAAATAACGGACAGTTGTGAACCATTATTTAAAAAATACAAAACTTTAACACTACCGTCTTTGTATATATATGGAACTACCTTATTTGTTAAGCTGAATTATCAAAATCAAATCAAATCAAAATCAAAAGTCATTTATTCAAACTAGGCTGAGAATCAGCACTTTTCGAACGTCAAAATTACAAAAGACAGTCCCCCAAAACGCCCGCCCTTCGCCACTTCCTAGTGCTTTCGCTGGGGAGAAGAAGTGGCGGAACAAACTCCCCAGCAGCACAGCTGTCTGTTCAGTTAGAAAATAATTAATTTTATACAATACTATGTATGCAAAGTAATTAACATTACAGGACACAGAACCTTAAATTAAATTATTTGCCATAGGTTAACTAGCCACGCCAATATACCAACAAATACAATAAATACTATACGTACTCAAGCAAAAAAAAAAAAAAATTAAAAATATAACCAAAAAAAAAAAAAAAAAAACTTACTGACCAAATAAAAGCCTCCAGGTATAAAGGGCGTGACAGCTTACATATGTATGCAATGCTGGGTTCTGTTTACATAGCTGTCACTTGAAGTCACAAATGATAAACTAGGACCATCGAAGTAAAATAAATAAACAAGTTATTACTACTAAAAACAACAATAAAACCATGGTCAGCAAGACGACCAGTCACCACAAGCAGCACCCGTTCACGAGCATAACGCAAATTCACACCTGTTTCCAAACTTATCAGATACAGTAAAACGTAACAGGCGGAATGATATGTTACGCGGACGTAGAGCTAAAACAGCATTAATGTGGAAAAGCATATTCTGTATAGCCCCGCAAGTTTTTAACAAAATCCCAAAGTAAATCAAACAGTTAAATTTAAATGCGTTTAAAAAGGAACTTAAAGAGTTGCTATGTAAAAAGTGTTATTATACCTTAAACGACTTTTTTAACGATACGACTTTGCCATCCTAATTTAATTGTAATCTTTTATACTCTGAAATCTCTCTTTGATAGTTGATAGTTTGACATTGCATAATAATCTGACATAACCTAGATACCTAATATTTTTAACTGTCATGCCTATTATTGCAATATTAATTCGTAATTATTTATTCAATAGTATCAATATTAACCTAATCTTAGTTTTTGTATTGTAAAATTTTATTTGTGTACCTACCTGATATTTGCGCGCCCCACGTGGCAGAATGTGATGAGACCATTTATTAATTTAAGACCATGTAATGTACCATGTTCGGACAAATAAATAAATTTGATTTGATTTATTCTTCACGATGGGTACAACAATGGTCTTAGAAACTGTGTAGCTTACCAATTAGTTAGATCCTAATCAACGATTAACTTTTATTTATAAACGCTAGTTAGCAGGTGATTAGTAGCGAAACGAAATAGAGGTGAAATTATGCGTTCTGCACAGATTATAATCAGAATAGCCGAGTAAAAATAGAATATTAAAAATAATTTGTCAAGAAAATGATGATGACAATTTTTGTACTTAACTGAGACCTGACAATAATATTCACTTAGCAAATTCAAATCGCCAATTCGACTCGAGCGAGCGCGGAGCGTGGCGATCAATGCTCGTGACTTGTCTGTAGAGAAAAGACCTGTGCCACTGTGCCACTGTGCCCTGCGGGGGGCGACGATAGGCTGATAGGAATTGTTATTAGGTACACATTGTAATGCGAGCGAGCGTGGCGATCAATGCTCGTGACTTGTCTGTAGAGAAGAGGCCTGTGCCACTGTGCCCTGCGGGGGGCGACGATAGGCTGATAGGAATTGTTATTAGGTACACATTGTAATGCGAGCGAGCGTGGCCATCAATGCTCGTGACTTGTCTGTAGAGAAGAGGCCTGTGCCACTGTGCCCTGCGGGGGGCGACGATAGGCTGATAGGAATTGTTATTAGGTACACATTGTAATGCGAGCGAGCGTGGCGATCAATGCTCGTGACTTGTCTGTAGAGAAGAGGCCTGTGCCACTGTGCCACTGTGCCCTGCGGGGGGCGACGATAGGCTGATAGGAATTGTTATTAGGTACACATTGTAATGCGAGCGAGCGTGGCGATCAATGCTCGTGACTTGTCTGTAGAGAAGAGGCCTGTGCCACTGTGCCACTGTGCCCTGCGGGGGGCGACGATAGGCTGATAGGAATTGTTATTAGGTACACATTGTAATGCGAGCGAGCGTGGCGATCAATGCTCGTGACTTGTCTCTAGAGAAGAGGCCTGTGCCACTGTGCCCTGCGGGGGGGCGACGATAGGTTGATAGGAATTGTTATTAGGTACACATTGTAATGCGAGCGAGCGTGGCGATCAATGCTCGTGACTTGTCTGTAGAGAAGAGGCCTGTGCCACTGTGCCCTGCGGGGGGGCGACGATAGGTTGATAGGAATTGTTATTAGGTACACATTGTAATGCGAGCGAGCGTGGCGATCAATGCTCGTGACTTGTCTGTAGAGAAGAGGCCTGTGCCACTGTGCCTTGCCGGGGGGGGCGACGATAGGTTGATAGGAATTGTTATTAGGTACACATTGTAATGCGAGCGAGCGTGGCGATCAATGCTCGTGACTTGTCTGTAGAGAAGAGGCCTGTGCCACTGTGCCACTGTGCCCTGCGGGGGGCGACGATAGGCTGATAGGAATTGTTATTAGGTACACATTGTAATGCGAGCGAGCGTGGCGATCAATGCTCGTGACTTGTCTCTAGAGAAGAGGCCTGTGCCACTGTGCCCTGCGGGGGGGCGACGATAGGTTGATAGGAATTGTTATTAGGTACACATTGTAATGCGAGCGAGCGTGGCGATCAATGCTCGTGACTTGTCTGTAGAGAAGAGGCCTGTGCCACTGTGCCACTGTGCTCTGCGGGGGGCGACGATAGGCTGATAGGAATTGTTATTAGGTACACATTGTAATGCGAGCGAGCGTG
Organism: Amphipoea lucens; assembly: GCA_947508005.1. Lineage (NCBI taxonomy): Eukaryota > Metazoa > Arthropoda > Insecta > Lepidoptera > Noctuidae > Amphipoea > Amphipoea lucens. The sequence goes on along the minus strand of OX382379.1, from coordinate 51,117 downwards.
GCGATCAATGCTCGTGACTTGTCTGTAAAGAAGAGACCTGTGCCACTGTGCCCTGCGGGGGGCGACGATAGGCTGATAGGAATTGTTATTAGGTACACATTGTAATGCGAGCGAGCGTGGCGATCAATGCTCGTGACTTGTCTGTAGAGAAGAGGCCTGTGCCACTGTGCCACTGTGCCACTGTGCCCTGCGGGGGGCGACGATAGGCTGATAGGAATTGTTATTAGGTACACATTGTAATGCGAGCGAGCGTGGCGATCAATGCTCGTGACTTGTCTGTAGAGAAGAGGCCTGTGCCACTGTGCCCTGCGGGGGGGGCGACGATAGGTTGATAGGAATTGTTATTAGGTACACATTGTAATGCGAGCGAGCGTGGCGATCAATGCTCGTGACTTGTCTGTAGAGAAGAGGCCTGTGCCACTGTGCCACTGTGCCCTGCGGGGGGCGACGATAGGCTGATAGGAATTGTTATTAGGTACACATTGTAATGCGAGCGAGCGTGGCGATCAATGCTCGTGACTTGTCTCTAGAGAAGAGGCCTGTGCCACTGTGCCACTGTGCCCTGCGGGGGGGCGACGATAGGCTGATAGGAATTGTTATTAGGTACACATTGTAATGCGAGCGAGCGTGGCGATCAATGCTCGTGACTTGTCTCTAGAGAAGAGGCCTGTGCCACTGTGCCCTGCGGGGGGCGACGATAGGTTGATAGGAATTGTTATTAGGTACACATTGTAATGCGAGCGAGCGTGGCGATCAATGCTCGTGACTTGTCTGTAGAGAAGAGGCCTGTGCCACTGTGCCACTGTGCCCTGCGGGGGGCGACGATAGGCTGATAGGAATTGTTATTAGGTACACATTGTAATGCGAGCGAGCGTGGCGATCAATGCTCGTGACTTGTCTGTAGAGAAGAGACCTGTGCCACTGTGCCACTGTGCCCTGCGGGGGGCGACGATAGGCTGATAGGAATTGTTATTAGGTACACATTGTAATGCGAGCGAGCGTGGCGATCAATGCTCGTGACTTGTCTGTAGAGAAGAGGCCTGTGCCACTGTGCCCTGCGGGGGGCGACGATAGGCTGATAGGAATTGTTATTAGGTACACATTGTAATGCGAGCGAGCGTGGCCATCAATGCTCGTGACTTGTCTGTAGAGAAGAGGCCTGTGCCACTGTGCCCTGCGGGGGGCGACGATAGGCTGATAGGAATTGTTATTAGGTACACATTGTAATGCGAGCGAGCGTGGCGATCAATGCTCGTGACTTGTCTGTAGAGAAGAGGCCTGTGCCACTGTGCCACTGTGCCCTGCGGGGGGCGACGATAGGCTGATAGGAATTGTTATTAGGTACACATTGTAATGCGAGCGAGCGTGGCGATCAATGCTCGTGACTTGTCTGTAGAGAAGAGGCCTGTGCCACTGTGCCCTGCGGGGGGGGCGACGATAGGTTGATAGGAATTGTTATTAGGTACACATTGTAATGCGAGCGAGCGTGGCGATCAATGCTCGTGACTTGTCTGTAGAGAAGAGGCCTGTGCCACTGTGCCACTGTGCCCTGCGGGGGGCGACGATAGGCTGATAGGAATTGTTATTAGGTACACATTGTAATGCGAGCGAGCGTGGCGATCAATGCTCGTGACTTGTCTCTAGAGAAGAGGCCTGTGCCACTGTGCCACTGTGCCCTGCGGGGGGGCGACGATAGGCTGATAGGAATTGTTATTAGGTACACATTGTAATGCGAGCGAGCGTGGCGATCAATGCTCGTGACTTGTCTGTAGAGAAGAGGCCTGTGCCACTGTGCCCTGCGGGGGGCGACGATAGGTTGATAGGAATTGTTATTAGGTACACATTGTAATGCGAGCGAGCGTGGCGATCAATGCTCGTGACTTGTCTGTAGAGAAGAGGCCTGTGCCACTGTGCCCTGCGGGGGGCGACGATAGGCTGATAGGAATTGTTATTAGGTACACATTGTAATGCGAGCGAGCGTGGCGATCAATGCTCGTGACTTGTCTCTAGAGAAGAGGCCTGTGCCACTGTGCCCTGCGGGGGGGCGACGATAGGTTGATAGGAATTGTTATTAGGTACACATTGTAATGCGAGCGAGCGTGGCGATCAATGCTCGTGACTTGTCTGTAGAGAAGAGGCCTGTGCCACTGTGCCACTGTGCCCTGCGGGGGGCGACGATAGGCTGATAGGAATTGTTATTAGGTACACATTGTAATGCGAGCGAGCGTGGCGATCAATGCTCGTGACTTGTCTCTAGAGAAGAGGCCTGTGCCACTGTGCCCTGCGGGGGGGCGACGATAGGCTGATAGGAATTGTTATTAGGTACACATTGTAATGCGAGCGAGCGTGGCGATCAATGCTCGTGACTTGTCTGTAGAGAAGAGGCCTGTGCCACTGTGCCACTGTGCCCTGCGGGGGGCGACGATAGGCTGATAGGAATTGTTATTAGGTACACATTGTAATGCGAGCGAGCGTGGCGATCAATGCTCGTGACTTGTCTGTAGAGAAGAGACCTGTGCCACTGTGCCCTGCGGGGGGCGACGATAGGCTGATAGGAATTGTTATTAGGTACACATTGTAATGCGAGCGAGCGTGGCGATCAATGCTCGTGACTTGTCTGTAGAGAAGAGGCCTGTGCCACTGTGCCACTGTGCCACTGTGCCCTGCGGGGGGCGACGATAGGCTGATAGGAATTGTTATTAGGTACACATTGTAATGCGAGCGAGCGTGGCGATCAATGCTCGTGACTTGTCTGTAGAGAAGAGGCCTGTGCCACTGTGCCCTGCGGGGGGGGCGACGATAGGTTGATAGGAATTGTTATTAGGTACACATTGTAATGCGAGCGAGCGTGGCGATCAATGCTCGTGACTTGTCTGTAGAGAAGAGGCCTGTGCCACTGTGCCACTGTGCCCTGCGGGGGGCGACGATAGGCTGATAGGAATTGTTATTAGGTACACATTGTAATGCGAGCGAGCGTGGCGATCAATGCTCGTGACTTGTCTCTAGAGAAGAGGCCTGTGCCACTGTGCCACTGTGCCCTGCGGGGGGGCGACGATAGGCTGATAGGAATTGTTATTAGGTACACATTGTAATGCGAGCGAGCGTGGCGATCAATGCTCGTGACTTGTCTGTAGAGAAGAGGCCTGTGCCACTGTGCCCTGCGGGGGGCGACGATAGGTTGATAGGAATTGTTATTAGGTACACATTGTAATGCGAGCGAGCGTGGCGATCAATGCTCGTGACTTGTCTGTAGAGAAGAGGCCTGTGCCACTGTGCCCTGCGGGGGGCGACGATAGGCTGATAGGAATTGTTATTAGGTACACATTGTAATGCGAGCGAGCGTGGCGATCAATGCTCGTGACTTGTCTCTAGAGAAGAGGCCTGTGCCACTGTGCCCTGCGGGGGGGCGACGATAGGCTGATAGGAATTGTTATTAGGTACACATTGTAATGCGAGCGAGCGTGGCGATCAATGCTCGTGACTTGTCTGTAGAGAAGAGGCCTGTGCCACTGTGCCACTGTGCCCTGCGGGGGGCGACGATAGGCTGATAGGAATTGTTATTAGGTACACATTGTAATGCGAGCGAGCGTGGCGATCAATGCTCGTGACTTGTCTCTAGAGAAGAGGCCTGTGCCACTGTGCCCTGCGGGGGGGCGACGATAGGCTGATAGGAATTGTTATTAGGTACACATTGTAATGCGAGCGAGCGTGGCGATCAATGCTCGTGACTTGTCTCTAGAGAAGAGGCCTGTGCCACTGTGCCCTGCGGGGGGGCGACGATAGGCTGATAGGAATTGTTATTAGGTACACATTGTAATGCGAGCGAGCGTGGCGATCAATGCTCGTGACTTGTCTCTAGAGAAGAGACCTGTGCCACTGTGCCCTGCGGGGGGCGACGATAGGCTGATAGGAATTGTTATTAGGTACACATTGTAATGCGAGCGAGCGTGGCGATCAATGCTCGTGACTTGTCTGTAGAGAAGAGGCCTGTGCCACTGTGCCACTGTGCCACTGTGCCCTGCGGGGGGCGACGATAGGCTGATAGGAATTGTTATTAGGTACACATTGTAATGCGAGCGAGCGTGGCGATCAATGCTCGTGACTTGTCTGTAGAGAAGAGGCCTGTGCCACTGTGCCCTGCGGGGGGGGCGACGATAGGTTGATAGGAATTGTTATTAGGTACACATTGTAATGCGAGCGAGCGTGGCGATCAATGCTCGTGACTTGTCTGTAGAGAAGAGGCCTGTGCCACTGTGCCACTGTGCCCTGCGGGGGGCGACGATAGGTTGATAGGAATTGTTATTAGGTACACATTGTAATGCGAGCGAGCGTGGCGATCAATGCTCGTGACTTGTCTCTAGAGAAGAGGCCTGTGCCACTGTGCCACTGTGCCCTGCGGCTGCGGGGGGCGACGATAGGCTGATAGGAATTGTTATTAGGTACACATTGTAATGCGAGCGAGCGTGGCGATCAATGCTCGTGACTTGTCTCTAGAGAAGAGGCCTGTGCCACTGTGCCCTGCGGGGGGGCGACGATAGGTTGATAGGAATTGTTATTAGGTATACATTGTAATGCGAGCGAGCGTGGCGATCAATGCTCGTGACTTGTCTGTAGAGAAGAGGCCTGTGCCACTGTGCCACTGTGCCCTGCGGGGGGCGACGATAGGCTGATAGGAATTGTTATTAGGTACACATTGTAATGCGAGCGAGCGTGGCGATCAATGCTCGTGACTTGTCTCTAGAGAAGAGGCCTGTGCCACTGTGCCACTGTGCCCTGCGGGGGGGTGACGATAGGCTGATAGGAATTGTTATTAGGTACACATTGTAATGCGAGCGAGCGTGGCGATCAATGCTCGTGACTTGTCTGTAGAGAAGAGGCCTGTGCCACTGTGCCTTGCCGGGGGGGGGCGACGATAGGTTGATAGGAATTGTTATTAGGTACACATTGTAATGCGAGCGAGCGTGGCGATCAATGCTCGTGACTTGTCTCTAGAGAAGAGGCCTGTGCCACTGTGCCACTGTGCCCTGCGGGGGGGTGACGATAGGCTGATAGGAATTGTTATTAGGTACACATTGTAATGCGAGCGAGCGTGGCGATCAATGCTCGTGACTTGTCTGTAGAGAAGAGGCCTGTGCCACTGTGCCACTGTGCCTTGCCGGGGGGGGCGACGATAGGTTGATAGGAATTGTTATTAGGTACACATTGTAATGCGAGCGAGCGTGGCGATCAATGCTCGTGACTTGTCTGTAGAGAAGAGGCCTGTGCCACTGTGCCACTGTGCCACTGTGCCCTGCGAGGGGGCGACGATAGGTTGATAGGAATTGTTATTAGGTACACATTGTAATGCGAGCGAGCGTGGCGATCAATGCTCGTGACTTGTCTGTAGAGAAGAGGCCTGTGCCACTGTGCCACTGTGCCCTGCGGGGGGCGACGATAGGCTGATAGGAATTGTTATTAGGTACACATTGTAATGCGAGCGAGCGTGGCGATCAATGCTCGTGACTTGTCTCTAGAGAAGAGGCCTGTGCCACTGTGCCCTGCGGGGGGGCGACGATAGGTTGATAGGAATTGTTATTAGGTACACATTGTAATGCGAGCGAGCGTGGCGATCAATGCTCGTGACTTGTCTGTAGAGAAGAGGCCTGTGCCACTGTGCCACTGTGCCCTGCGGGGGGCGACGATAGGCTGATAGGAATTGTTATTAGGTACACATTGTAATGCGAGCGAGCGTGGCGATCAATGCTCGTGACTTGTCTCTAGAGAAGAGGCCTGTGCCACTGTGCCCTGCGGGGGGGCGACGATAGGTTGATAGGAATTGTTATTAGGTACACATTGTAATGCGAGCGAGCGTGGCGATCAATGCTCGTGACTTGTCTCTAGAGAAGAGGCCTGTGCCACTGTGCCCTGCGGGGGGGCGACGATAGGTTGATAGGAATTGTTATTAGGTACACATTGTAATGCGAGCGAGCGTGGCGATCAATGCTCGTGACTTGTCTCTAGAGAAGAGGCCTGTGCCACTGTGCCCTGCGGGGGGGCGACGATAGGTTGATAGGAATTGTTATTAGGTACACATTGTAATGCGAGCGAGCGTGGCGATCAATGCTCGTGACTTGTCTGTAGAGAAGAGGCCTGTGCCACTGTGCCCTGCGGGGGGCGACGATAGGTTGATAGGAATTGTTATTAGGTACACATTGTAATGCGAGCGAGCGTGGCGATCAATGCTCGTGACTTGTCTGTAGAGAAGAGGCCTGTGCCACTGTGCCCTGCGGGGGGCGACGATAGGCTGATAGGAATTGTTATTAGGTACACATTGTAATGCGAGCGAGCGTGGCGATCAATGCTCGTGACTTGTCTCTAGAGAAGAGGCCTGTGCCACTGTGCCCTGCGGGGGGGCGACGATAGGTTGATAGGAATTGTTATTAGGTATACATTGTAATGCGAGCGAGCGTGGCGATCAATGCTCGTGACTTGTCTGTAGAGAAGAGGCCTGTGCCACTGTGCCACTGTGCCCTGCGGGGGGCGAGGATAGGCTGATAGGAATTGTTATTAGGTACACATTGTAATGCGAGCGAGCGTGGCGATCAATGCTCGTGACTTGTCTCTAGAGAAGAGGCCTGTGCCACTGTGCCCTGCGGGGGGGCGACGATAGGCTGATAGGAATTGTTATTAGGTACACATTGTAATGCGAGCGAGCGTGGCGATCAATGCTCGTGACTTGTCTGAAGAGAAGAGGCCTGTGCCACTGTGCCACTGTGCCCTGCGGGGGGCGACGATAGGCTGATAGGAATTGTTATTAGGTACACATTGTAATGCGAGCGAGCGTGGCGATCAATGCTCGTGACTTGTCTCTAGAGAAGAGGCCTGTGCCACTGTGCCCTGCGGGGGGGCGACGATAGGTTGATAGGAATTGTTATTAGGTATACATTGTAATGCGAGCGAGCGTGGCGATCAATGCTCGTGACTTGTCTGTAGAGAAGAGGCCTGTGCCACTGTGCCACTGTGCCCTGCGGGGGGGCGACGATAGGCTGATAGGAATTGTTATTAGGTACACATTGTAATGCGAGCGAGCGTGGCGATCAATGCTCGTGACTTGTCTGTAGAGAAGAGGCCTGTGCCACTGTGCCCTGCGGGGGGGCGACGATAGGTTGATAGGAATTGTTATTAGGTACACATTGTAATGCGAGCGAGCGTGGCGATCAATGCTCGTGACTTGTCTGTAGAGAAGAGGCCTGTGCCACTGTGCCACTGTGCCCTGCGGGGGGCGACGATAGGCTGATAGGAATTGTTATTAGGTACACATTGTAATGCGAGCGAGCGTGGCGATCAATGCTCGTGACTTGTCTCTAGAGAAGAGGCCTGTGCCACTGTGCCCTGCGGGGGGGCGACGATAGGTTGATAGGAATTGTTATTAGGTACACATTGTAATGCGAGCGAGCGTGGCGATCAATGCTCGTGACTTGTCTGTAGAGAAGAGGCCTGTGCCACTGTGCCACTGTGCCCTGCGGGGGGCGACGATAGGCTGATAGGAATTGTTATTAGGTACACATTGTAATGCGAGCGAGCGTGGCGATCAATGCTCGTGACTTGTCTGTAGAGAAGAGGCCTGTGCCACTGTGCCACTGTGCCACTGTGCCCTGCGGGGGGCGACGATAGGCTGATAGGAATTGTTATTAGGTACACATTGTAATGCGAGCGAGCGTGGCGATCAATGCTCGTGACTTGTCTGTAGAGAAGAGGCCTGTGCCACTGTGCCCTGCGGGGGGGCGACGATAGGTTGATAGGAATTGTTATTAGGTACACATTGTAATGCGAGCGAGCGTGGCGATCAATGCTCGTGACTTGTCTGTAGAGAAGAGGCCTGTGCCACTGTGCCACTGTGCCCTGCGGGGGGCGACGATAGGCTGATAGGAATTGTTATTAGGTACACATTGTAATGCGAGCGAGCGTGGCGATCAATGCTCGTGACTTGTCTCTAGAGAAGAGGCCTGTGCCACTGTGCCACTGTGCCCTGCGGGGGGGCGACGATAGGCTGATAGGAATTGTTATTAGGTACACATTGTAATGCGAGCGAGCGTGGCGATCAATGCTCGTGACTTGTCTGTAGAGAAGAGGCCTGTGCCACTGTGCCCTGCGGGGGGCGACGATAGGTTGATAGGAATTGTTATTAGGTACACATTGTAATGCGAGCGAGCGTGGCGATCAATGCTCGTGACTTGTCTCTAGAGAAGAGGCCTGTGCCACTGTGCCCTGCGGGGGGCGACGATAGGCTGATAGGAATTGTTATTAGGTACACATTGTAATGCGAGCGAGCGTGGCGATCAATGCTCGTGACTTGTCTGTAGAGAAGAGGCCTGTGCCACTGTGCCACTGTGCCACTGTGCCCTGCGGGGGGCGACGATAGGCTGATAGGAATTGTTATTAGGTACACATTGTAATGCGAGCGAGCGTGGCGATCAATGCTCGTGACTTGTCTCTAGAGAAGAGGCCTGTGCCACTGTGCCCTGCGGGGGGCGACGATAGGCTGATAGGAATTGTTATTAGGTACACATTGTAATGCGAGCGAGCGTGGCGATCAATGCTCGTGACTTGTCTCTAGAGAAGAGGCCTGTGCCACTGTGCCCTGCGGGGGGGCGACGATAGGTTGATAGGAATTGTTATTAGGTATACATTGTAATGCGAGCGAGCGTGGCGATCAATGCTCGTGACTTGTCTGTAGAGAAGAGGCCTGTGCCACTGTGCCACTGTGCCCTGCGGGGGGCGACGATAGGCTGATAGGAATTGTTATTAGGTACACATTGTAATGCGAGCGAGCGTGGCGATCAATGCTCGTGACTTGTCTCTAGAGAAGAGGCCTGTGCCACTGTGCCCTGCGGGGGGGCGACGATAGGCTGATAGGAATTGTTATTAGGTACACATTGTAATGCGAGCGAGCGTGGCGATCAATGCTCGTGACTTGTCTGTAGAGAAGAGGCCTGTGCCACTGTGCCACTGTGCCCTGCGGGGGGCGACGATAGGCTGATAGGAATTGTTATTAGGTACACATTGTAATGCGAGCGAGCGTGGCGATCAATGCTCGTGACTTGTCTCTAGAGAAGAGGCCTGTGCCACTGTGCCACTGTGCCCTGCGGGGGGGCGACGATAGGCTGATAGGAATTGTTATTAGGTACACATTGTAATGCGAGCGAGCGTGGCGATCAATGCTCGTGACTTGTCTCTAGAGAAGAGGCCTGTGCCACTGTGCCCTGCGGGGGGGCGACGATAGGTTGATAGGAATTGTTATTAGGTATACATTGTAATGCGAGCGAGCGTGGCGATCAATGCTCGTGACTTGTCTGTAGAGAAGAGGCCTGTGCCACTGTGCCACTGTGCCACTGTGCCCTGCGGGGGGGCGACGATAGGCTGATAGGAATTGTTATTAGGTACACATTGTAATGCGAGCGAGCGTGGCGATCAATGCTCGTGACTTGTCTCTAGAGAAGAGGCCTGTGCCACTGTGCCACTGTGCCCTGCGGCTGCGGGGGGCGACGATAGGCTGATAGGAATTGTTATTAGGTACACATTGTAATGCGAGCGAGCGTGGCGATCAATGCTCGTGACTTGTCTCTAGAGAAGAGGCCTGTGCCACTGTGCCCTGCGGGGGGGCGACGATAGGTTGATAGGAATTGTTATTAGGTATACATTGTAATGCGAGCGAGCGTGGCGATCAATGCTCGTGACTTGTCTGTAGAGAAGAGGCCTGTGCCACTGTGCCACTGTGCCACTGTGCCCTGCGGGGGGCGACGATAGGCTGATAGGAATTGTTATTAGGTACACATTGTAATGCGAGCGAGCGTGGCGATCAATGCTCGTGACTTGTCTGTAGAGAAGAGGCCTGTGCCACTGTGCCACTGTGCCACTGTGCCCTGCGGGGGGGCGACGATAGGCTGATAGGAATTGTTATTAGGTACACATTGTAATGCGAGCGAGCGTGGCGATCAATGCTCGTGACTTGTCTGTAGAGAAGAGGCCTGTGCCACTGTGCCACTGTGCCCTGCGGGGGGCGACGATAGGCTGATAGGAATTGTTATTAGGTACACATTGTAATGCGAGCGAGCGTGGCGATCAATGCTCGTGACTTGTCTGTAGAGAAGAGGCCTGTGCCACTGTGCCCTGCGGGGGGGCGACGATAGGTTGATAGGAATTGTTATTAGGTACACATTGTAATGCGAGCGAGCGTGGCGATCAATGCTCGTGACTTGTCTGTAGAGAAGAGGCCTGTGCCACTGTGCCACTGTGCCCTGCGGGGGGCGACGATAGGCTGATAGGAATTGTTATTAGGTACACATTGTAATGCGAGCGAGCGTGGCGATCAATGCTCGTGACTTGTCTCTAGAGAAGAGGCCTGTGCCACTGTGCCACTGTGCCCTGCGGGGGGGCGACGATAGGCTGATAGGAATTGTTATTAGGTACACATTGTAATGCGAGCGAGCGTGGCGATCAATGCTCGTGACTTGTCTGTAGAGAAGAGGCCTGTGCCACTGTGCCTTGCCGGGGGGGGCGACGATAGGTTGATAGGAATTGTTATTAGGTACACATTGTAATGCGAGCGAGCGTGGCGATCAATGCTCGTGACTTGTCTGTAGAGAAGAGGCCTGTGCCACTGTGCCCTGCGGGGGGCGACGATAGGTTGATAGGAATTGTTATTAGGTACACATTGTAATGCGAGCGAGCGTGGCGATCAATGCTCGTGACTTGTCTGTAGAGAAGAGGCCTGTGCCACTGTGCCCTGCGGGGGGCGACGATAGGCTGATAGGAATTGTTATTAGGTACACATTGTAATGCGAGCGAGCGTGGCGATCAATGCTCGTGACTTGTCTCTAGAGAAGAGGCCTGTGCCACTGTGCCCTGCGGGGGGGCGACGATAGGTTGATAGGAATTGTTATTAGGTATACATTGTAATGCGAGCGAGCGTGGCGATCAATGCTCGTGACTTGTCTGTAGAGAAGAGGCCTGTGCCACTGTGCCACTGTGCCCTGCGGGGGGCGACGATAGGCTGATAGGAATTGTTATTAGGTACACATTGTAATGCGAGCGAGCGTGGCGATCAATGCTCGTGACTTGTCTCTAGAGAAGAGGCCTGTGCCACTGTGCCCTGCGGGGGGGCGACGATAGGCTGATAGGAATTGTTATTAGGTACACATTGTAATGCGAGCGAGCGTGGCGATCAATGCTCGTGACTTGTCTGTAGAGAAGAGGCCTGTGCCACTGTGCCACTGTGCCACTGTGCCCTGCGGGGGGGCGACGATAGGCTGATAGGAATTGTTATTAGGTACACATTGTAATGCGAGCGAGCGTGGCGATCAATGCTCGTGACTTGTCTCTAGAGAAGAGGCCTGTGCCACTGTGCCACTGTGCCCTGCGGGGGGCGACGATAGGCTGATAGGAATTGTTATTAGGTACACATTGTAATGCGAGCGAGCGTGGCGATCAATGCTCGTGACTTGTCTCTAGAGAAGAGGCCTGTGCCACTGTGCCCTGCGGGGGGGCGACGATAGGTTGATAGGAATTGTTATTAGGTATACATTGTAATGCGAGCGAGCGTGGCGATCAATGCTCGTGACTTGTCTGTAGAGAAGAGGCCTGTGCCCTGCGGGGGGCGACGATAGGCTGATAGGAATTGTTATTAGGTACACATTGTAATGCGAGCGAGCGTGGCGATCAATGCTCGTGACTTGTCTCTAGAGAAGAGGCCTGTGCCACTGTGCCACTGTGCCCTGCGGGGGGGCGACGATAGGCTGATAGGAATTGTTATTAGGTACACATTGTAATGCGAGCGAGCGTGGCGATCAATGCTCGTGACTTGTCTGTAGAGAAGAGGCCTGTGCCACTGTGCCTTGCCGGGGGGGGCGACGATAGGTTGATAGGAATTGTTATTAGGTACACATTGTAATGCGAGCGAGCGTGGCGATCAATGCTCGTGACTTGTCTCTAGAGAAGAGGCCTGTGCCACTGTGCCCTGCGGGGGGGCGACGATAGGTTGATAGGAATTGTTATTAGGTACACATTGTAATGCGAGCGAGCGTGGCGATCAATGCTCGTGACTTGTCTGTAGAGAAGAGGCCTGTGCCACTGTGCCCTGCGGGGGGCGACGATAGGCTGATAGGAATTGTTATTAGGTACACATTGTAATGCGAGCGAGCGTGGCGATCAATGCTCGTGACTTGTCTGTAGAGAAGAGGCCTGTGCCACTGTGCCCTGCGGGGGGCGACGATAGGCTGATAGGAATTGTTATTAGGTACACATTGTAATGCGAGCGAGCGTGGCGATCAATGCTCGTGACTTGTCTCTAGAGAAGAGGCCTGTGCCACTGTGCCCTGCGGGGGGGCGACGATAGGTTGATAGGAATTGTTATTAGGTATACATTGTAATGCGAGCGAGCGTGGCGATCAATGCTCGTGACTTGTCTGTAGAGAAGAGGCCTGTGCCACTGTGCCCTGCGGGGGGCGACGATAGGCTGATAGGAATTGTTATTAGGTACACATTGTAATGCGAGCGAGCGTGGCGATCAATGCTCGTGACTTGTCTCTAGAGAAGAGGCCTGTGCCACTGTGCCCTGCGGGGGGGCGACGATAGGTTGATAGGAATTGTTATTAGGTATACATTGTAATGCGAGCGAGCGTGGCGATCAATGCTCGTGACTTGTCTGTAGAGAAGAGGCCTGTGCCACTGTGCCACTGTGCCCTGCGGGGGGCGACGATAGGCTGATAGGAATTGTTATTAGGTACACATTGTAATGCGAGCGAGCGTGGCGATCAATGCTCGTGACTTGTCTCTAGAGAAGAGGCCTGTGCCACTGTGCCACTGTGCCCTGCGGGGGGGTGACGATAGGCTGATAGGAATTGTTATTAGGTACACATTGTAATGCGAGCGAGCGTGGCGATCAATGCTCGTGACTTGTCTGTAGAGAAGAGGCCTGTGCCACTGTGCCTTGCCGGGGGGGGCGACGATAGGTTGATAGGAATTGTTATTAGGTACACATTGTAATGCGAGCGAGCGTGGCGATCAATGCTCGTGACTTGTCTGTAGAGAAGAGGCCTGTGCCACTGTGCCACTGTGCCCTGCGGGGGGCGACGATAGGCTGATAGGAATTGTTATTAGGTACACATTGTAATGCGAGCGAGCGTGGCGAACAATGCTCGTGACTTGTCTGTAGAGAAGAGGCCTGTGCCACTGTGCCACTGTGCCACTGTGCCCTGCGGGGGGGCGACGATAGGCTGATAGGAATTGTTATTAGGTACACATTGTAATGCGAGCGAGCGTGGCGATCAATGCTCGTGACTTGTCTGTAGAGAAGAGGCCTGTGCCACTGTGCCACTGTGCCCTGCAGGGGGCGACGATAGGCTGATAGGAATTGTTATTAGGTACACATTGTAATGCGATTATCCTCGAAATGCTCGTAATTAATAAACAATACAGGTTGCAGGGACATCGACGCGCAAGCTGTAACCATGGATTCCAGGATTCAGTACATCATTTTGAGCTTAAAAAAAGACGGGTTCCACTCCGGGAGTGCCGGCAGAAGTGAAAACTTGAATATTAACGTTGAAATAAATCAATTATTAATTTAATTAATATAACTCATTTTTTTTTCACTATTTCTGCGTCACTTTTGTCATTAATAGATGCACTTTGTTCAATTTCCATATTTTAAACACTTTATACACGAATTTTACGAATACACAGCAGTGTGGCTACTACACAGACGGTCGAGCCATCAGCTGTCCATCCATCCATCCATCCACTTCCACTTTGACTTCCACTTCGACTTCCACTTCGACTTCGACTTCCACTTCCACTTCGACTTCCACTTCGACTTCGACTTCAACTTCCACTTCGACTTCCACTTCGACTTCTACTTCGACTTCGACTTCCACTTCGACTTTGACTTCGACTTCCACTTCCATTTCCACTTAATCTTCCACTTCCACTTCACCTTCCACTTCCACTTCCACTTCACCTTCCACTTCCACTCCACTTCACCTTCCACTTCCACTTCCATCACCATCCATCCATCCATCCATCCATCCATCCATCCATCCATCCATCCGTCTATCCATCCATCCATCCATCCATCCATCCATCCATTGTGTCCGTGTGTCACTTCACTTCGGTTGGCGACGCCGTAGAAAGAGAGGGGGGGGGAAATCTCTCCTGACGGTCACGTGTCCTGACGCGATGTCCTGACGCGAGTTTAACATTTTTTACCCATTACTAAAAGTATGCAACGCCGCTAAAGAAGTTTACACTTCAAAAAATTGTTGTTGCATACATTTTGACCGCGTAGGTATCTATTGCACTTTTCTTTGAAACAGCTGTTTTTTTTTGTGATAACCCACGAAAACATTGTACGCTAGAATCAAGTGCTGAGTTCAAGGTTACAGTTTGTGCGTCGATGTGCCTGCCGCGGGCCGCCCTGTATCAGAGCTTACAAGTCAGTAGAGGTGATCGTACCTACTCTGGTCGCACTTTATCATCTCTTGGATCCTTTTTTATCGTGGAGAAATGCTCATGCATTCTGCACTACCACGGGGAGATAGTGCAGTTATGTGGGACTCCAACCCACTAAAACTCCACGGTGTCCTCCTCTGCCGCTTACGGCGGGAACACGGGCACGCGCTCTAGCACTCATCCGTGAACCCGCCGCGGCTGTCCGTCACCGGACCCTCCTCTGGGGAGTATTCCCCATCACCGCCGCACCAGAACACATAGCACACCGTGACCACCCCAGGGACCAAACCAGCACATTAGCGCCAGACGACCCCGTGTCTGGGCACCCTTGGTCCCCCTGCGACGGGTCAGGTCATTGGCCCAGCCGCCTGCCAATTTTCGGCCGCAGAGGATAGGGAGAGCGGCCAACGTCATACCAACACTCCTCTTCCTCTGCGGCCCCACCGCGTCCGCCATCAGACGGTGGCGACCCCGTCAAGTCCGCGGAAGGTAGGGAGAGCGGCGCACTGCAATACCGGCACTCCTCTCCCGCTGCGGCCTCCAACCCTCAGCCGCGATGCCTCCCATACGACATCGCGGCCCGCCTCAGCTGCGATGTCGCCCAAGCGGCACCGCAACCTACTTGTTGGCCGCTACGTCGTCGGCTTACTGGCAAAAGCCCTGACGAGCGGCCCCTCCTCCGGGTTCCTCTTCGCTTCACCGTGGGTGTCCAAGCCACGGCTACTGAGCCCCCCCGCCTCGACAATGCGGGAACCCACCGAGGGGGATCTCTTGGATCCTAATCCAACAAACGGTCTGTTTGTGGACAAATATGTTATAGGAAAAATAAATACCTACCTAATAAAGATAGCAGAGATCGCGATACGAAAATGTTGCAAATGTGACTCGTGGTAACCGTGCGCGTGGCGCTGTTGCAGGTGTGTGCTGGGTCGCGGGTGTGAGCGCGCCCCCATGCTGGGCCCCGTGCGGCGCTCGCACTGCGCCGCGCTCGCCGCCCTCGCCGCGCTGCTGCTGCTGCTACTGGCGCGCCTGCCGCCACCCGCGCCCCCCGCGCCGCGCCCCGCCGCGCTGCCCGTGCGCCTCCCCTCCGCGCCCCCGCCCGCGCCCGTTGCCAGCCGCAGCACCGCGCCGCCCGCGCCGCCCTCGGCCGCGCCCGCGTCCACGCCGCCGCCCGCCACCACGCGCCGCGACCCGCGCGTGGTGCTGGTGCGCGACGTGTACGAGGCGGGCCACTCGCGACCGCACCCCGAGCTGTGCCCGGCACTGGGCGCGCGCCTGCGCCTGCTGGTGCTGGTGACGTCGGCGCCGGGCCACGCGGCCGCGCGCGACGCCGTGCGGCTGACGTGGGGCCACTACGCGGCGCGCGCGGACGTGGCTGTGGCCTTCGTGCTGGGCGCGCCGCCGCCCGCGCTGGCGGCTGCCATCGAGGCGGAGGACGCGCTGTACGGCGACGTGATCGTGGGCCGCTCGGTGGACTCGTACTCCAACCTGACGCTCAAGACGCTCAGCATGCTGGAGTGGGCCGACACGTACTGCCCGCGCGCGCCGCGCCTGCTGAAGACGGATGACGACATGTTCATCAACATCCCGCGCCTGCTGCAGTTCGCGGCCGCGCCCGCGCGCGCCAACGCCACGCGCACCATTTGGGGCAAGGTACACCTACCTGTTTCAATCATTTACAAGCATCAAGGTGCGAGGCCTTTTTTCCGCTAGATGGCGCTGAGCGCTGACCGACAGAAAGGGCTTTGAAGGTCCGTGGCATATCTACCTGTCCGCCATTTTGTTTTTCTCAAAATGGCGGCCTCACATGGACCTACAGTCTGACTTTTAATTAGCTGCAGTAAAATGACACTTGTTACTGTCATTTCGTTAAATTATGTTGCCACACTAACACACTGTTGCTTATGTTGTATCTCTACTAGTGATGTGATAGGAACGCAATTGACCAATTTTGATTTAACCATAAACAATCAAATATTCTTTGTATTGGTCGGATAAAAATATACATTGTAGTTTCATTCATATATAGGATAGTTATTAATAGCACACAGCACTAGTTCGCATCAAAATTGTGCTCGAATAGTGACTTTGCACAGAAATCGTTCACACTATATAATCTCAATTAAGTGGGCTATGTAGCCGTAATTTATTAGTTTTTTTAGTGCATCCAGGTATCCTAGACTAAGACCTTGACCTGGACCTAACGTTCTGATAAGTAGTTTTTGAGAAAATCCTGTTTAATTGAGTTTATAATATGTTGTAACGCTCATAGTTTGTTGTAAATATGGTTTCATCAATCTGCTTCAGAGGCTCATCACACCATGAAAAACACAAGCTACTGATCTGAACATAAAAATACTATCCTCTTTTAACCGACTTCAAAAAAAAGAGGTTCTATTCGACCCGTATGTATGTTTGTATGTCCGCGATTTTCTCAAAAACTATAGAAGCAAGTTTGATAATTCTTTCATTAATTTGATCTACATACTTTCAGGAAGGATTTAGTATATAATATATTAGGTAATTATTCTTACGTACGAAGTTATATGCATAAATGTACTGCATCTCCGGCATTTCTATGCGATCTTCTGATGATCTTCTAGTCGGTCTCTTCAATTCTGCACTAGTGCTCATTGAATTTGTGTGAAAACCTTTGTACAAAAAAAAAAAAAACAACCGACTTCAAAAACTTTTTAACAAAAAAATTAAACCTCCGAAAAAACTGAAAAGCAAAAAATAAAAACCTTTTTTTATATTTTACCTTAATAAATAAGTTCTTAAACTAATGCAAGTATACCTAACTAATTTTGAGTCGGCGCCAAACAAGCGAGTGGTCGTGCGGAGAGCGCATTTTTTGTTTGGAATGTTAATATTTAGCGCTGGAGATTTCACGTTGCATTATTAATTTGATTTGGCTATTTCTATAAAAAGGTAATTTAGTGATCTTTGTTCATTGATTGTTTGGCGCCGACTCAAAATTTTTTAGGTATACTTGCATTAGTTTAAGAACTTATTTATTAAGGTAAAATATAAAAAAAGGTTTTTATTTTTTGCTTTTCAGTTTTTTCGGAGGTTTAATTTTTTTGTTAAAAAGTTTTTATTTTATAATTTTTTGAGGCTATAATTTACTTATTACTGCATGCTTAATTTTTAATTACTTTTAAAATGGCTACCTACCTTACTTTAGATATTAACTGTTATATAATCCTACTTTAACTATTATTTTTTGTATAGTAAAATACTTCAAAAAACAGGCTTTATGTACAGTCGAGTTCTTTAATATCTGAGCATGTTCATGAATCAAAAATATATAGGCAATGGTAAGTTTCATAAAACTCTAAACAGCTTCGCCGTACAATAAATTGTAAACAATCTGTGACATCATAAATATGTGACTACATTAAATCAATAATATTACTACAGACAAAGACTCTAAAAATTGTGCGCAATCCCTTGTTCATATTATTTAGCGCAAAGTTAGGTTCACAAATATATATGCAATTATTTTTCTATGAAAAAGATCTTGAAACAAAATCAACTTGAAGTTGTCAGTTATGACATCCTTCAACGGCAATATTGCATTATTACTCGAACTTCTGCTCCGGCAAGCAAAAATAAATTTTATGGTAAAGGCCATTTAGTTGAATATTCAAAGCTGTATAGATGTTTATGAATCCTAGGTTGCAACAAATATATTGAACACTAGAGTATTTAGATATTTATGTTCCGAAGAGTAGTCAGATATTTTTGACTGCACTACCGTAACATACTTATGAACAGTTTATATGAAAACATTTTATTGATGTCTAAGTTTGTATAGAACTATATGATCATTTTAATGCTTACAATATTTTGAAACATTGTCACTGCCAATATATTAATGAACTCGACTGTACCAACATAGATAGGCCTTTAATTTTAATTGTAATACACAGCTCAGCATTTAAATCTGTGAATGAACAACAAATCACCCCTATTTTCCCACCTTTAGGGTAGGATTTTTTTTTCCAAATTTACATGGGACCAACTTCGAGGTATGTTCTATCCATTAAAAAAAGAATTATCAAAATCGGACTAATCTGTAAAAAGTTATGCGTGGTCATACATTACAATCAGTGAGTGAACTATCAATCATCCCCTGTTTTCCTACCCTTAGGGTTGGATTTTTTTTTCCAAATTTATATGGGACCACCTTCGGGGTATATCCTTTCTAATCAAAAAAGAATTATCAAAATCGGACTGCTCTGTAAAAAGTTATGCGTGATCATACATAAAAAAAAAAAAAATATACGCGTCGAATTGATAACCTCCTCCGTTTTTTCGTCGGTTTAAAAAAAAAGCACTACAAAGTGATAAATGTTTTGTCTCTGCATCAGCCTAAGGTTGACTGGTAGAAAATGCCTCTGGCATTAAGTCCGCCTTTGTACAGTATTTTTTTTACTTGTGCATAAAGTTTTAATAAATAAAAATAACTTTTTCACTTCTCATGCTCTAAAAGTCCGTCTTTATGTTGTGCTTAGGCGACATAAAATCGCTTTTTATGTTCTAGTGCATAAAGTAAAATTTTTTTCTAAGACTAAAGTAATCAGGCCCAACAGCCACACGCACAATAAAACTTCGCAGATTAAAGTCGTGATTTATTTCATTTTCTTTAATTTATACCACTTCCGTGTTTTCTATCGTTAATTTAATAAAATCAGGTAAAATAGTTGTCATTTATTATTTAAAAAGGTAAAGAAACGTTTTCATTTTTTGGCAGTATGAAGTACCCAAGTCGAATGACAAAATGTTGAAAATTAAAAAAAAAACTTTTAAAAAGTTTCGTGGCGGTATTATCTGTGGTGGCGGGAATTAGCTATGGATGCAACATTTTTGATTAATTATGTACTGTATACTTTATGCCTGTTTCATTTTCTCGCAATCGAAGTGAAAAGCAGAGTGTATAACTCAGGCATAAACGAGCCATTTTACCCCTCGACTTAACTATCCACCCTCGCCTGCGGCTCGGGTGGATATAAACGTCTCGGCGTAAAATAGCTTATTTTATGCCTTAGTTGTACAATCTACTATTTACAATGTCCCAAAAATATCACAAATACAAATAAAACCAAAACTCCAGAGTGAGACAATTTATTACAAAAGGTACCGATGAGGTCATGTTTCGCAGGAGAATCTTAACACCGCGATGTAAATTAGTGACGTTTCCGCACAATGCCATCTGTTATCAAAAAAGCGGTACCAAGCTAATGACAAACGTTGACAGGTTTGTCTGTAATACTTATTTAAAGATTAGACAAAATTTAATTTCGGAAGTCGGTGTTAAAAAACGAAAATGCGGAACTAACGACACTGACTTCCGAAATTAAAGTTATTTATTACTTTGTGGTGTTCTTTTTTGAAGTAGGTTTTTTTTATAAAATCAATTGAACATTGATTGATTTTGAATTGAATGTACTTAATTGAATGAATAGATTCTTTTGTCACATCACTATTTAAATTTCGTTAAAAAGTGGTAACACAAAAGCTGTCATTTTACTGCAGCTACCTATTAAAAGTCCTAGTATATCTATCTACACTATCTATATCTACACTTATTATAATAATATTATAATTATAATAATAATATATGTTTTTAAATGTTTTTATATCCTAATATTTAAAAATATTATTTATATGTAAATAATGAAATAAAAGAAAAAATAATATTATAAAGAGGAAAAGTTTGTATTTTTGTATGTTACGAATAAACTTAAAAGCTACTGGACCGATTTCAAAAATTCTTTTACCGTTAGAATGCTAAGTATGTACATTATCACTGAGTAACATAGGCTATATTTATTACTAGAAAAAATTAGAGACCCTTAGAAATTCCTACTAAAACCAACCCAAGGTGTAAAAAAATAGCCATAATATGTCTTTCATCGCATGCGCTGCGGAAAGTATTGATAATAGAACAAAAAAATGTTCTACAACATTATAGAACATAATCAATATCTACAAAAAACTTCGCGAGACCAATATACCTATCCAACTATTGTAGTTATGTCGGGTGCGCCAAAGTTCACTAAATTTTCAACTCCGATAATTGGAAATCCGAAAATGTTCTTCCTAACATTTTTCATCCTAACAATCACAATTCCTAACTACTCTGTCTCTAATGTTCATAATTCCGAATCATTCAACTTCATAATGTCAGTAGCCATAAACATCTATTATACTTTTATTTGTTTTCCTATATTTTCTCAACATAACGATCTTTTACACTATTATTCAAAGTCATATCTTTTTTGTTTAGATCGTCAACATAGGATGCAAAAGCGAGCAAAGGGCACCCCGAGGTTCGGTTTGGTTAGGTTACTTTAAACCTTTTACACAGAAATAGGGGCCCCGCGAAGCGGGGCTCCGTCGACATAGGATGCAAGGGCGAGCGAAGGGCACCCCGAGGTTCGGTTTGGTTAGGTTACACAGAAATAGGGGCCCCGCGAAGCGGGGCTCCGTCGACATAGGATGACATAGGATGAAAAAAAAAGTTTTTATCATATTAGACTTATGTCTATTGAGTGGTATATCAAACGATTTTATATTAATTGTCTGTTATTCTTATAGAAATTAGTTTCATTAAAATTATATCAATCGTTTATTATATTAACTGATCATTATATCAAATAAAATTATAAGTTCAGTTGTTAGGTATATATATCTTGTAAATATTAGAGGTTTTGTAATTATATCATATATTACTTATACCCGTATAAACTCCCAGGCCATGAAAATATTATGGTAATTATTTTTAGGGATAAAAGCGTTATGATAAAAAACAGTAGGAGTTTAAAATATTTACATTAATGATATTATTAATTACAATTTTCGGAAACATGAGTGTTATGAACATCGCCGGTAGCACTACAAATAGTATGAATGAAAACTTTAGGATGAAAAATTTTAGGAAGAGTGATCGTTCGGATTACAAATCGTTAGGACGAACAATTTCGGGTAAAGAACTTTAGTTGAGCCAATATGGACCCAGTTATGTCACTATAACTACTTTTTTACATTTTAAAAGTTGATAGAAATGCCGATCAAAATCAGACCATGTTATCCAACCTTTGTATTAATTCTTATCCAAATAAATTACTTTGTATTCAAGACTGTATCAGTACCTGTTGATTACTTTTTGAATTATTGAAATCGGACATTCCATTCAATAGATATTACGAAATTAAAAATTTCAATATAAACAAAAAATACACGCCGCCGCCGCCTCCGACGACGCGCCGCGCCGTTGTGTCCACAGTGTTTGTAACAAAATTCCTCCGAAATGGCTTGACCGCTTCTTATGAAATTTTGTGTGTATATTCAGTAGGTCTAAGAATAGGACGTAAACTATTTTTTTTTTTAATTTTAGCTACTACTATTGATCGTGTAGGCTAGGGGTACGGTAGGAGTTGGGTTGGGGTAGGGTAGGAGTGAGGTAGGAGTAGGGCACCACGCGAACGAAGTCGCGCCGGGCAGCTAGTGTAGTAGATATACATATAAATCGATAGCTGACATCAATGCAAACAGAAAACATACTAAGACCAAACCCCGTAAAGTGTCACGTTTCCGAGATATTGGTGCCGATTCCCTTGTTCACAAACTAAACTAAATTTAAGTTCAGTGCATCTTTTTTTTCTATTTCATTAAGAAAAGGACAGAAGATATAGTCCTGTCAAATTGTCAGCGCCTGACGTAAATTGACGGATTCTGCACAAGGTCCGCACGGTTAGAAGTCTCCTCCGGGCTACGCCAGTCATCTCAGGCGACTCGCCCTATATGCTCATGCTCGGAAGAGAGGTAAGAACGAGATTGGCAGCCAAGAGTAAATCTCCGCCAAGGGCACTACATAGGGACAGAAGAGAAAGGTTGAGAGAGTTTGCAGTCGGTAGCAGAGTGCAAGCTCGCAACTACTCTGAATCAGGAAGGAAGTGGGAGTTTGGCACAGTGACCCGTCGACTGGGAAACCTCCACTATGAAGTAGAGACCGACAGTGGCCGCACATGGATGCGCAACCTTCACCAGCTACTCCCGGCGCCTCTGATTCCTAGGAATCACAGCGGAGGCGTGTCATAGACTAAATACGTGTCGCTTGGTTACGGTTGTTTTATATAGATATGTCATTCAATAAAATACTGGTATCTTAAATATTATGCTTTAATTCATATCTAATAGTATCCATACATAAAATATAATTAAAAAAAAGAAAAAGGAGTTACAAAAAATATAATAAAAAAACAATTTTTTTGTAACTAGAAAAAACGTGCTTGACCCTTAGGTACTTTGACGTGTGTATTTTTGAAGAAATAATTGAATAAATAATCATTTTCATTTAGCTGTATCTTTTGACAGATTTTTTCCATGCGTTTCCTTGTAGAAATGACTCGTTATCGCATAGAGAATTCAGTCACGACGTACACCCGCAGGTGATGCGGCGCTCGCTGCCCAAGCGCACCACCAAGTCCAAGTACTACGTGTCGCCGCTGCAGTTCCCGGGCCGCGTGTTCCCGGACTTCGCCACCGGGCCCGCCTACCTGCTCACGGCCGACTGCGTGCGCGCGCTGCTGGGCGCGGCCCCGCGCGCGCGCTACGTGCGGCTGGAGGACGTGTTCGTGACGGGCGTGCTGGCGGCGCGGCTGGGCCTGCGCCGCACGCACGCGCCCGAGTTCTACAACAAGCGCGTGGCCGCGCACCCGTGTGCCGTGCAGCGCGGCCTGGCCATCCACATGGTGCGCTACCACGAGCAGTTCGACCTGTGGCGCAAGCTGCTGGACGGCAAGACCAAGTGCGCCAGCTAACTCGCGCCGCGCGCCGGTTCCTTTGCTTTTTCGGAACTATATTTATTTTTGTTAAAGAGTATTCTATTCTATATTTTTGTACTCGGTCCCGACGGGCCGCGCTATTGCGTGCGAGCCGCGAGCCGTGCGAGGACCCGGCCCCGGACGTAATCATACATGTACTACTACATTTTTTTTGTATATAAAGTACAAAGCGTTAGCTTTAGTGACTTATCGCTCGTTGGCGTGTGTCGAGCGCCTCGCTCCGCGGCCCGGGCCCCACTCGCCGGGCCCCACTCGCCGGGCCCCGCGCGCCCGGCCCCGAACGCCGGGCGCAACGCACGGGCCCCGGGCCCCCGAGCGACGCGCCGGAAGTGACGTTACTCTGTAATCGATAAACATTGTATACGTATTCTATTCGTTTAACTGTGCGTGCAGGTTGTGCCAGATGTAAATATATAGTATGTATGTACGTTGTAACATGTTGTTTTACTGTCCCCTCCCCTCCGCCCCCCTCCCATCTGGACACACTAATACACCGAATGAGTGTGGATTTGTGGGTGATCATCAGAATGACTGCCCAAAATGGCCGATCAGCTTTAAAATATTACTAAAATTTTGTACCTATTTGGTACTATTTGGTACCTTTGTTTAAATAATTGGTACCTAATGAATAACTGAGAAAATTAATTTTAAAAATGGCCAGCCATTCTGACGTCAGGATGACTGCCCACATTTAGAATCTTCACGTATGGGCTCCAAAATTTCAATTCGCCTTAACAAAAATTTAGTACCTATTTAGTACCTAACAAATATATTTTTTTTACATTTTTAGGACAAAGAATAAAGATTTTATTAGAGATTTTCATCAGAATGACTGGCCAAAATGTCCAATCAGCTTCAAAATATTACTAAAATCTAATAACTATTTGGTACTATTTGGTACCTTTGTTTAAATAATTGGTACCTAATGAATAACTGAGAAAATTAATTTTAAAAATGGCCAGTCATTCTGACGTCAGGATGACTGCCCACATTTAGAATCTTCACGTAAGGGCTCCTAAACTTCAATTCGCCTTCACAAAAATTTAGTACCTATTTAAAGTAAAGTAAAGTAAAGTAAAAGTTTATTGACAGTATAAAAGAACAAACCTTACACACAAATCCCAACAATCCTGTGATTTGTGAATACTAGTACAAAAAAAATAAATATATAATAACGTATGTCTAATAAATACCTGTGTATATGCGGTTGTTTGGGCTTAATTCACACTGACCTCCGTACTAGTAAAAACTGTATCACGGCAGGTCAGTCTTCCTCGTTCACAAACACTCACACACTTCCACACAATTAAATATAATTTGCATTAGACTACTAAATAAATCACTGAACAATGAGTATGGCTATAAGAATACAGGTGATACTTAGTGGGTACTTTTTATCATTCGATGATTTGATGACAATAATCACGAGGGTAATTATAAAATATTAAAAGTATATGCAAAACTTTCAGACAAAAAAAAAAAAAAGTTTGGATCTTATGAGTTCTGGTTATGAACTTATAACAACAAAATATCAAGATAAAAAAATAAAATTTGTGTCACTAATAACTAACAAAAAAAAAATAATAATAAAAAGGAAATTATAAACATAAGGATGAACTGATTTATTTATGTGAAATGTGAAATGTAGGTTACTGAATGCGTGTGTAGATGAGTAGAATATGAAATAGTTTGAAATAATGTATGTATAAAATAGTGTATGTATTTTTGTAGATCTATTTAAGATATGGATATTAATAGTTTTTCTGTGTTATTATAGTTCATTTCGATGAGATATTGATTTAAAGTTTTTTTGCAAACAGAGAGAGTCGAATCGCGTAAATTGATAGATTTCGATAACTGGTTATATAAATGAGGCCCCAGATGGTCAAAAAATTTATCTGAAAAGGCCGTCTTATGTTTAGGTATGGGGTACACCAGATCTTTTCTACGTCTTGTAGCGAAATTAGGTATCGGTAACTTGCAGTGCTGAAGTAATATAACATTATTTATAAATATTTGTCTTACTGTGAGCAAACGTAAATTCTTATATAATAGATGCGTTGGATATCTAAATTTCTTGAAGCTCATTACTTTTAAAATTGCTCGCTGAGCTCTTTCGAGTCTTAACATCGTGGTTTTTGATGCGCCTCCCCAAACAGTGATGCAATATGATAAAACTGATTGACATAAAGAAAAATAAATAGTTCTAAGTAGTTTGAGGTCACAAATATTGCGAATATTTTTAAATACATGGATCATTTTCCTAGCCCGAGTTATTACGGCACCGATATGTTCCCCCCAATTAAGGTTTTGGTCCACTATCAAACCCAGATATCTTATAGAGGATCCTTTTGTGAGACTATAGCAGGAACATGCTGCAGCACTTTTGCAAGTATGCAACTTTATTTGCAAGTTATTTGGTGGTTGCGTATTATTCCTAATGCTGAAGGTTAAATATTTTGTTTTCTGTGCATTCAATGTGAGAAGGTTGTGATCAAGCCAAGACGTAACTAAAGCAAATCCTTCATTAGCCACGCTGAACACTTCAGTCCACGTGCGCCCATGAAACAAAAGTACCGTGTCGTCAGCATAGGAGATAATTTGTCCTTGTTTCAGATTGATACTGCTCAAGTCATTAATATAAGCGAGGAATAATGTAGGGCCCAAAATACTGCCCTGTGGCACGCCGAATTGGACATTTTCCTGTAGACTGGTGTAGCCATCAATCCTAACACATTGAGTTCTGTTTGACATGTAGTCTTTTACAAGATCCAATGCAATACCGCGGATCCCAAGGCGTTCAAGCTTATTAAGGAGTATGGGAACAGAAACTGTGTCGAACGCCTTTGCCAAGTCCAGGAAAATTCCTAGGGTCTTATCTCCTTTATCCAAAGCATCGACGGTAAATGATATGAGCTTGTGTACGGCATGAGCAGTTGATTTCTTCTCTCTAAACCCAAATTGGCTTTCTGAGAGAAGCTGATTGGTTTCAAAGAATTTTTTAAATCTAGTGTTCATAATCCGTTCAATAACTTTAGAGAGGGACGGCAGTAATGAGATTGGTCTATAATTTGAGACACAGTCTCTGTCCCCAGATTTGTGAATGGGAATAATGACCGACTGTTTCAGCGCGTTGGGAAAGACGCCTTTGGCAAAACTCAAATTACAGATCCTAGCAATAGGTATGGCGAGAGTGTCGACAGCCAGTTTGAGTAAAGTGGAGGGAATTTCATCCCAACCACTGGAATTAGAAGATTTTAAATTCAATATGGTACTTTTAATTTCTCTTTCATCTGTAGGTAGTAGGACGAATGACTTCAGCGAGGAACTGTTTGAGTTTGATATTCTAGCTAGTTCCATTTCATTCTTTTGTGTTCTTATTTGGATGCTTTGAGCCAGTTGGCTACCCACGTCAGCAAAATAGTGATTTATGTAGTTTATGGACTCTTGTGGGTTCCTTTTAATTAAAAGAAGGTCATCATAATTATTAGGGTGAGTATTGTAGTGACATATTTCTTTGATAATGGACCATTGTTTATTTAAATTATTTTTGTGGAGATTTATTTGTGATCTAAAATACCTATTCTTTAAGTTCTTTAATAGTTTGTTACATGTATTACGATACCTTTTGTAAGTTATTTGAAGTGTTACATTGTCTGGATCCTTACGAAGTTTTTGATGTAAACGATCTCTATTTCTCATGCAACGACGTAGCCCGGGAGTTATCCATGGTTTAATATTACGTTTTCTATTAGAAAGTTTGTAGGTATAAGTATATTTTTTAATACAATCACTTATTGTGGATAGGAACTTATTTGTTATTTCATTCGGGTCATCACACGCTAACATTTCAGTCCAATTTATAAGTTTTAAATTATTAACAATCGCGGAATAGTCTACTTTTTTAAAAGTTCCTCGATTTTTTTCGGTTGTTGCCGATTTTTTTGATAGTGACATCATCACACTGCAGTGGTCCGTGACAGTCGAATTGCAGACTACAGTATATGTAGTGGAGGTGGTCTTAACAAAACAGTGGTCAAGGCAGTTTTTTTCACGTGTTGGTAACAAATGTGATGCAAGGAGTCCGTGTGAGGCTAGCAAGTACATATAATTGGCAACCTTAGGATGAGTATTATTTGTAATATTGATATTTATATCACCTATGAGTATAATATTTTTGTAGTGTTTAAATTTATGTAGTGTTTCATCTAAAGTGGTTAGAAATTTATCGATATTTTTAAAGGCGGGAGGCCTGTATAGTGATATAATAGCTAGTTCCTTTTTAATAGTGGTAACTAAACAATTTACTTCATCACTAACTGTAGTTGTTTCCGCCACAGTAACTTTTAAATTATCCTTACAGAAAACAACTATACCATCGTTTTGATTCAAATGGTTACGTGTTGCAAACACCTGATATGAAGGAATATTGGGTAATTTTCCGGTCTTAGATAGCCAGCATTCTGTTAAAATTATGAAGTCAAAGGATATGTTAAGCCTAGCAAGGAGGACTAAAAAGTCGTCAAAGTTATGATTCAGACTTCTGATGTTTTGCGTTAGTACTTTATAGGTATTGTCTTTATCTAAAATAATTTTGCACTGCTCCGGGAAGTCTACGGTTTGAGCTTCACCCGCATTGATGTTTTCATCAATGTCTGAGGAAATGTTGACTAAATCAACCATAATTCTTATGGGTGTTAGAGGAGATATTTTTTTGAGGGAAGCTACAGGACCAACAGACGATAACAGTGCAAGAAAATGAACTATAATAATAAACTAATAAAAGTGTGTGTGTACGAATAGTGTATGTGTTATGTGAAGTGTTATGTAGTACAATTGTGTGTAAAAGAACGGATGAAAATATAATTAGACATTTCAAACCTTGCAAGAAAATCAAGATGCTAAATATTTTAAAGAGTACAGGACCAGTTAAAACTAAGACTATTAAAAAAATATAAGAAACGTGCAGTAAGAGATTAGTAAACTTATACGCTAGTCATTGATCTGTGTTTGGGTGAACTTGCAGCTTCAATATATCGGTGGTAATGTCTTCAATTTGACTTGAAGATTTTACAAGAATTGATGGTAGTCCATCTTCTTTCTTTAGAAAGACTCGGCCATTAGCTACCCAACAATATTTAAAGCCATGGTTTCTTTGAGCTTCTCTAGCTAAGTAGTGTAGTTTTCGAGCGGAGGGAGTTAAAGATTCTGAGACAAAAACCGGTTGTTTCTCACCTGGAACTTGTAGAATTTTTGAGTTAAGTTTGTCATCCTTGTTATTCCTGTTAAATGTTTTTAGGGCTTTCATAACATTGACACGAGTTTGAACCGTCTGGTATTCGACAATAATCAATTTTTTCTGTCCTGACTTCTGCCTGTAAGCTTGTCGGATATTTTGCGGCGGTAAAGATACATCGAGGACCTTGTGTATCTGTGACACGATATCATGAACATTTTCATTTTCGGTGAAGGGCACGTTCTTTACTTCAATCGTAGTGCTACGCTGATGTCTTTCAAGCGATTCAATTTTATCCTCCAGCTGCTCAATCTTGGCCTGCGCTTCTTTGTTTTCCAGGATCACGTAATCATATTTTTGTTTTAACTCTTTATATAATACTGCCGAATCCTCAAATGCTTTCTGTAAGAGCGAGTTCGAGTTGATGATATCTATGTTCTGGTTCCTGATGTCCTTAATCATTTCTTGTAGGTCATGAAATTTGAGATCTTGATCTTCTTTCATGCTCGAGAGCATTTCCTGAATATCAGATATTTCTTCAGAATCTGGATGTACTTTCCTCTTCCTTGATGTGATTTGATACCTTAACATATATTTTTTTTACATGTTTAGGGCAAAGAATAAAGATTTTATTAGAGATTTGCATCAGAATGACTGGCCAAAATGGCCAATCAGCTTTAAAATATTACTAAAATCTAATACCTATTTGGTACTATTTGATACCTTTGTTTAAATAATTGGTACCTAATTAAATTACTGAGAAAATTAATTTAAAAAATGGCCAGTGTTTCTGACATCAGGATGACTGCCCACATTTAGAATCTTCACGTAAGTGCTCCAAAATTTCAATTCGCCTTTACAAAAATTTTGTACCTATTTGATACCTAAACATATATTTTTATAGACTTTTAGGGCAAAGAATAAAGATTTTATTAGAGATTTTTGTTTACAAAGGGCTGATTTTTCCAACGTCAGATAATTTTATTTAAGGAATAAATTGAATTTTGACAGTTCTTCCGTACAAAAACTGTCAGACGTCAAATTTTTTAAACAAATAAAAATTGTCTGTCGCTGGAAAAATCAGCCCTATGTTAAAAAAAAAGTCATAAAATCATCATCATCATCTGCATAGCCTTTTCCCAACCATGTTGGGGTCGGCTTCCAGTCTAACCGGATGCAGCTGAATACCAGTATTTTACATGGAGCGATTGCTTGTCTGACCTCCACAACCCATTTACTGGGTAATACGATACCCCTTGGTAAGACTGGTTGTCGACGTGTCTTTCTAATTCATTATGCCGCCTTTAAAGTCGCCGCTCGCCATTCAGCGCGGCGCGCGGCGGCCGGTTCGCTCGGCTTCGTGAGTACTCGTGAGTATTCGGGAGACGTTCGGCATCGTGTGCGCATTGTTGCGACGTTTCCGGTTTGGGCAATGCTAGTACGCTAGGTACTATTCCGCGCTACTATTTTGATTTTAAACAGGAGGTTTCGAATTTATTGTCAATTAATTATTTTTTTGAATTCGGATTATTTTATGCTTATTTTTCTATGCTGATATTTTTATTTTAGTCTATTAATGATATACAACATTATTTTTAGTATATGCGAAACCTGAATATAGTTTGTTCAGAATAAGTAACTGAATCGATTCCAATAATTTTTACCCCATGTTATATTTTGTCCCAAAAATATTTAAAAAAGGTTAAAAGTTGGGCATCGAGCGACACGTAGGTAGTTATCTACCATACGCGCATAATAGGCCTGCGCGGCGCGGGCGCACAGCGAGCGGGGCGACCGGGGCGGGGGTGAAGCAACCCCTTCCCTTCAGTCACCCGGATACTACAGGTTGGTGCGCACGTGTCGCTCCAACTTACGCGATCGCGAGCGCGCGGCCGCCCGCGCCGCGGGCCTTGTGTTTCGGTTGATCGTGTACTTACCTATCGTATGTAATAAGTGTCGTGTAACCATGTCTTTCTCATACACAAACGCCCAGTACACAGAGATGGTACGTACACTACCTAGCGGTTTGTGGTGATAACGACGTATCCCTGGCAGTGCGGCGGTACGAGGAGCAAATTCGGCATCAGAGTATCGTGGAACACAATGCTTTGCCGTGATGATTAACATTTTTAAACACGCCAAGATGGTTAATTGTAGAAAGTTATTATCTGTACCTACAGCCTGCTGTGGTTAAGTAATGCGATGTTTAACACTTTTCATCCACTTTGAACTTTAAGTGGTTGACATAAGGTGCAACAAATCGCATTGACTACATTGTATCACAAGTACGGCTTACGAATAAGTAATTACTTATTCGTAGCTTACGGCTGCATTTATTTACGAATAAAGTACATTATAATATCTACCTACACTTGACCATTACGACAGTCCAAAGCCTGCAAGTGTGATGGAAAATGTTATCACCAGTTAATTACAATACAATCGCCGCGCCGTACGTTTGAGTGCCTACTAATTATCAATGAGCGCAAGACGCGAGCTGCGCGCGACGCGGATGACCATGTTTTTGTACGGACAAACAGGTAACATGACAAGCTTATAACTTCGTGATTATTCATGATACAGTTTTGAAATTTTGTACATAAATTCTTTACATAAAAATGCTAGACACGTGTTTCGGGTTTCGCATATACTAAAAATAAGGTTGTAGATTAACGAGTTTAAGGGAACGCCCTCTGTTATTTAACATACTGTATAGGCTAGCGAGTAGCGAATCAACTTGGGACATCCCCTAAAACTAGAATAAGAAGGTATTCCCCTAACCTTAGGTATACTTTTCTCAAAGTCGGTAGAGATTTGGAGGATACACATGAATCATAGACAAAATTAAATAGGTTGCCTGTTCAAAAATGTAAAAACGGTAAATAATTGGAAGAACGTCATATTCTCAAAAATCGTGAGAAATTGTTTACGATTCGGTATTTCGGTAGAACCGGTCCCATATCGGTAATAACAAAAAATTAAACCTCCGAAAAAACTGAAAAGCAAAAAATAATAAACTTTTTTTATTTAACCTTAATAAATAAGTTCTTAAACTAATGCAAGTATACCTAAGTAATTTAGAGTCGGCGCCAAACAAGCAAATTAATTCGTTGCGAGTGGTCGTGCGGAGAGCGCATTTTTTGTTTGAAATGTTAATGTTTATCGCTATAGATTTCACGTTGCTTATTTCTTTAAATTTAAGGTAATTTAGTAATCTTTGTTCATTGATTGTTTGGCGCCGACTCAAAATTACTTAGGTATACTTGCATTAGTTTAAGAACTTATTTATTAAGGTTAAATAAAAAAAGTTTATTATTTTTTGCTTTTCAGTTTTTTCGGAGGTTTAATTTTTTGTTAAAAAGTTTTTATTTTATAATTTTTTGAGGCTATAATTTACTAATTACTACATGCTTAATGTTTGATTACTTTTAAAATACCTACCTTACTTTAGACATTAACTGTTATATAATCCTACTTTAACTATTATTTTTTGTGTAATATAATACTAAATAATATAATGTAATACTTAAAAAAAACAGGCTTTATATACCAACATAGATAGGCCTTTTATTTTAATTGTAATACACAGCTCAGCATTAAAATCTGTGAATGAACAATAAGTCACCCCTATTTTCCCACCCTTAGGGTAGGTTTTTTTTTTCCAAATTTACATGGGACCAACTTCGAAGTATGTCCTATCCAACAAAAGAAGAACTATCAAAATCGGACTACTCTGTAAAAAGTTAAGCGTGGTCATACATTACAATCAGTGAGTGAACAATCAATCATCCCCTGTTTTCTAACCCTTAGAGTTGGAGTTTTTTTTCCAAATTTATATGGGACCAACTTCAGGGTATACCCTTTCTAATAAAAAAAGAATTATCAAAATCGGACTGCTCTGTAAAAAGTTATGCGTGATCATACATAAAAAAAAAAAAAAAAAAAAAAATATACGCGTCGAATTGAGAACCTCCTCCGTTTTTTTTCGTCGGTTAAAAATACCGAAAAATCTCGGTAGGTTCGAGACCAGTGCGCCAAACTACCGCGGCGCACGTGCCCCCGCCGGGTCAGTACCACGTGCCTACCCCCGCCCCCTTTACCCCGCCACCCGCTGCCCTGCGATTCTGCGAATCACTTCTAGTCTCCCGCGCAGCTTACTTCCGAACGGATGTTATAATTGTTGACCTACGTAGTGAGTGACTTGTGTTTTGTTTACGTAAACGTTGACCAGATCATGTCTTATTCTAATGCAGAATATTTTAATATGTTGATGTGCCTTGGAAAATGTGACTGCAATTATGCAGAATCACGCAGACTCTACCAAGAACGTTTTGCGAGTCTACCTTTACCGTCGGTGATGGCATTCCAACGTTTGCACTTACGTACAATACCGGCTACCGGCAGTGTGAACGGACGAGACCAACATCGAGCTGACGCAGGCAGACCGAGGACTCGAGACATTGACATCGAGGAGCAAGTCTTGGACTTGTTTGAGCACGATCCAACGAAAAGTACGCGCTCAGTGGGACACGAACTCGGAGTAAACCATATGCGCGTTTGGAGAGTACTCAAAGAAGATGGCCACCACCCATTTCACTATCGTCGCGTCCAATCACTACTTCCCTCCGACTATGAGGCAAGAATCGAATACAGTAGATGGGTACTCGACAAGATCGAACAAGATATTGATTTCTTGAATTGGATACTGTTCACCGACGAGTGCTAATTTGTTAGAAGTGTATTTAATTCGCACAATGAGCACGTGTGGTCGATCACAAACCCGCATGTTATTAAACCAAGTCACTTTCAGCATCGGTGGAGGATTATGTTTGGGCTGGAATTATTGGTGACAAAATTATTGGACCTTGTTTTTTAGACGAACCAATGTGCGGCGCCAACTATCTTCCTTTCCTGCAAGAACAGCTGAGTGATGAACTTGACGAATTAAGTAGGCCTCCATATCATGCGACGTATGTGGTTCCAACATGACGGCGCGCCGCCCCACTTCTCCCGCCCTGTGAGAAGCTATTTAGATGCTAAATACGGAGAGAGATGGATTAGTCGCGGTGGACCCATCCATTGGCCCGCAAGATCACCTGATCTGACGCCTTTAGATTTTTTCCTCTGGGGCACTGCTAAACAACAGGTATTCAAAAAAACGTGCGATACGGAGGTCGAAATGCGTTTACGCATAGTAGCAGCATTTGACCACATCAAGTCCGATACCTCCGTTCTGCGAAGCGTACGTCAGAATATTATTCGGCGTTGCAACAAATGTGTTGAGGTACAAGGTGGTCACATCGAACAGCATCTCCGTGGCCATCAAGTAGACGTCATAATAAATTAGGTACAGAAGGTTATAAGTGACTGACGCCACGACTTTGTTTTTTGAAGTGAAAACTTCTTTAGCGGCGTTGAACACTTTTTGTAATGGGGAAAAAATGTTAAACTCGCGTCAGGACACGTGACCGTCAGGAGAGATTTCCCCCCCCCCCCTCTTTCTACGGCGGCCCAACCGAAGTGAACCAAGTGAGACACGATAATGGATGGATGGATGGACGGACGGACGGTGACGGTGACGGTGACAGTGACGGTGACGGTGACGGTGACGGTGACGGTGACGGTGACGGTGATGACGGTGACGGTGACGGTGACGGTGACGGTGACGGTGATGGTGTGACGGTGATGACGGTGACGGTGACGGTGACAGTGACGGTGACGGTGACGGTGTCAGTGACGGTGACGGTGACGGTGACGGTAACGGTGACGGTGACGGTGTCGGTGACGGTGACGGTGACGGTGACGGTGGCGGTGTCGGTGACGGTGACGGTGACGGTAAGGGTGACGGTGACGGTGACAGTGACGGTGACGGCGACGGTGACGGTGACGATGACGGTGACGGTGACGGTGACGGTGACGGTGACGGTGACGGTGACGGTGACGGTGACGGTGACGGTGACGGTGACGGTGACGGGGACGGGGACGGGGACGGTGACGGTGACGGTAACGGTGACGGTGATGGTGGACGTGGATGTGGATCGATGGATGGACAGCTGATGGCTCGACCGTCTGTGTAGTAGCCACACTGCTGTGTATTCGTAAAATTCGTGTATATAAAGTGTTTAAAATATGGAAATTGAACAAAGTGCATCGATTAATGAAAAAAGTGACGCAGAAATAGTGAAAAAAAATTAGTTATATTAATTCAATTCATAATTGATTTATTTCAACGTTAATATTCAAGCTTTCACTTCTGCCGGCACTCCCGGAGTGCAACCCGTTTTTTTTAATGTAGTGAAGTGTTAAATTTAGTTTTAACAATTATTAATTGTGCTTAAAAATACCGTGTCAACATTTCAAACATTCATTCGTGAAAGTGATAAACAACAGCTGATAAGATCACGAACTTGTGTAGAAAAAAATAGGTAGATAGGCAGCGGCGGCGCACCGGCGCGGCGGCGCAGCGGCATCGATCAAAGAGAGTGCCGGGAATGTTCTATCTCTTTCTGGTTTCGCGTCATCGCTTCTTGCAGAATTACTGAGGTAAGAAATCAGTTAAACATTGCAAATATTAATAAATAAATATTTATTTTAATTATTTTTGTTGAACAGATTTTATAAATGACTTACTTTATTACGTATGTATACCGATTCTTAAAACGTAGGTAGAAGCACAGAATACTTAATAGTTCTACGTACAGAAAGGACACTCCCTTCCCCTCACTCACATCAGTTACCGCATCTCACCCCGCACTTCGGCATGTTCGTCACCGGCTCTTTAACAAGGGTGCTCGCAAACACAAGAACCGCAGCGCTGTACCTACCTACTGCTGACACGAACACATTATTTTTTTAGTTTTATATTTTGTGTTAATCATGATGGTTGTATATTGTGCATTATTTGGATGCTTATCTTCATCGAGGAACGATAAAGACAGGAGTTTCTTTCGGTTCCCGAAACATGAATGAAGGTAAGGAACAACAACTCAAATATCCTTTAAACCCATAAAAAATAAAAGCTAGTAACAAACAAGCCAGTGTTGTGATAATTTATTTTCATAATTTTCTCTATTATTCATTTATTTTTCCAAGTTTTCTTCGTTTTAGAACAATTAAAACTTCCGTAATATTAACATACCAACTATTAAATTATTGCTCTCTCTCTTTATTCTCTTAGTTATGTCTCTTTCTTTCACGTTCTATTCATTCTTCGACTTGAAAAGTAGTACAATAGAAATGTAATTAATTAGATTTGTGTGAGTAGTGCGCACTAACTTTGCCGCGCGGCGCGCGGCGCCCCATTGTTTGTAAGATTTCGAATTTTTAATACCATGCGACTTAATAACCGATCATTTAGAGATAAGTCATTTAAACGAAAACATTTTAGTGTAAGCAATATTTAGTTAAGTATGTAGGTACCTTATTTTGTAATTATTGTTTTTTTTCTATTTTTATTATTGATTATTCAAACAATAATAAACCTCTTTAACATAATAACTATTATAATATTATTTTTATTTCACTACGAACACGACTTTATAAATAAATAATTGAACGCCGCTCGTAAAAGGTCACTTTATTATAAGGCGCGTCGCTCATATAGGTATGTATTTATTCCTATAGAAAACGTGCGCCCGCGCCTCGTCGCCACCTCGACTCTAGCTCGTGTGGTCGACGAGCCTAATGCCACCTAATGCACACGTTCGGGCAGCGCCGCCGCCTACGCAATACTGCCAGCCCTACTAGATTTCACGCACACATTCACACGTATACATTCAAACATCATTTGTTAATGTAGTAGTAGTAGGTAATTATTTTGCGAGTGTTGTATGGAGTGTCCGGGGTGTGGTAGAAGGAACAACAGGGTTTTTGTTAAATATTGTATAGTGAACGTCTTGTTCGCTAGCCTCGCTGTCGCTAGCCATGCGCGACTAACGTGTCACCGTGGAGGTAGAGACGTTGTCGAATAACCGGTACATCCGTTTCGACGTCTCCAGTTTACCGGCCCCGGACGAATGGACGTACCGCGCTGGGTGCGTAAGCGCACCGACAGGGAGCTTCTCCCGGAGGTTGATATTGTGCAGGCCTGGATCCGGGAGTCGGAAACGAACGGACCCGTCGAAGTCAAGCAGGAGGCGCTGTGGTTCCGCGGGCCGATGACGCAAATCAGCAACGCGTCCATGCCCTGGGACCACGCACAGTGAGCAAGGCGCCAGGTGTACTAGTGGACAGCCGAGATCGCGCAGTTGCGCGTCGCGTGCGTGATGGTTAGGCGCCACTACACTCGATACCGAAGGAGACGTCGACGGGTCCCTGATGAAGAAGAGAGGTACCGCGCGGCGAAGGGGACTCTGTAGCTGACCCTCATGGAACAGTTTAATACTGGTTACAGTATGACTGGTGACTGGTGGTATTGTGGTGGTGGTCGTGGTGACTGGTTGCAGTCTGTACAGATCGTAAAGTTGAGTGTCAGTTGAATAAATGAGTGAAGGTGCCATAGAATAGTTCGAAGCAATCCACAGTTACCCCAGCAAGAAATTATGAATTGCCAAACACGTGGTTGACAGCTTATTGATCTATGTAATAGGTAATGAATGTGTGAACCCATGTAGATATAATATGTAGTTGTAAAGGAATGTGTGTGTGAATAGAATGCGGTTCATGTATTAAATAATGTAAAAGCAGCGATTCGCGTATTGAATCGGGTTCCAATCGTGCTTAAATAGCGACTTCGAATACGTCGGGTACACTTCCCCCCCCCCCCCCGGTCACTACGGGGAGGTATATTTTATTTTTGTCGAGAAAAATTTATGATTAAAAGTTGCGAAAATTTGTCGATTGATCCTGTTCGTGTATTAATTTTGCTTAGGTTAGGTTCGCTCAGGTTGGGGTGCACGTTGAAAAGCCTCCTCGTGGCGCACCCTGGGCAACGTCGGCTCCAATTGCCCACCAGGTTTGGTGGACACTTGGGGCTGGCGGCTAATTTTCAACAGGCGGGGAAAGTCATGGTTCCAATCACCGATCATCCTTGATGGTCTGTGAAGGGAACATGGCTACAGACGGACGGTCATACGTCTACTCCCCCTCTGCTTACAGAGGGAGGTGAGTGGGCGTAGACTGGGAAGGGGTGGTTCGCGCCGCTGCACCCACGAGAGTGTGGGTGGTGGAGGGTGTTCAATGTCCACGCTGCGTCTGTCCGGCATCCGGCGGCAGCGTGTGAACGCCGGGGCGGCGGTTGGTTCTGCCCAGCCGTCGGCCACCCCGTAATCCTGAGTTCAG
Organism: Amphipoea lucens; assembly: GCA_947508005.1. Taxonomy (NCBI): domain Eukaryota; kingdom Metazoa; phylum Arthropoda; class Insecta; order Lepidoptera; family Noctuidae; genus Amphipoea; species Amphipoea lucens. The sequence continues at coordinate 13,260 of OX382379.1, read as the reverse complement.
GACCGGGGGTCCGGGCCACTGAGGCTCGGGCCGCGAGGAAGACAACCTCTCTAAAAAATTACCCCAATTCCAAGGTCTAGCGTGCCGAGGGGATGTATGGCCGGAGGGGATCCGGTCGTTAGCGCGGCGAAAAGGGACCACACCCTTAAAAGGAAAAAATGAATAAGGCTAATGAGAAAATGATTCCCCAGGCGGGCAACCTCCAAGAGGTACAATCCCGCCCTTCTTCGGAAGGCAGCCCCTTCGTATCTGGGGGGGGCACCAATAGCCTCGCGGACCGGCGGATCACCGCCGACCTGCGTCAACTGGTGTCGCAAGAAAAGAAGCTCCGGGTTAGCCTGGAGCGCCTGTGCGACGCCAAAGTACCGCTTGCCGTCGCTGACGGCAACGAGAGCCGAGGAGGCTCACCTCCTGAGAAGGACTCAGACTCGCGTGAGTGCACCTCCGAATCTCGGAGGAAGCGCCCGCGAAGCGCGGACTCGATGGGCCTCTCTTCCAGTGAGGAGAATCTGTCGGCCGCCAAGGTGCCAACGGCACAGAGAGGGCGGGGTCGCGCGAGCGTGGGCGCGGCCCCCGCTCGGCTGCCGGGCCATGACCGAGCGGGTCGCTTCGTGCGGATCTCTCGGCCCGCTACACCGGCTCCCATAGAGCGTCTGGCGGAGAGCGTGGAGAGCGACCCCGGGCCCTCGATAATGGACCTGAGTGAGGGCTCCTCGGTGTCCTTGCTGGGGTCCAACAAGGCGGAGGCGAACGCCGCAAAGCGGGCACAGCGGAAGGCGGTGGCGGCTGACGAAGTCAGCGAAATGGCCCGACTAGCCCGAGAGCGACGCTCTGCTCAAGCGGCTGCCGGAGAGAGCCTGTCGGCGGTGGCGCTCAGTCGCCAAGTTTTGGACGGCGTGGACATCGTCCTGAAGGTTGCCACTAAATCTGGCAGCCTGAAGGGCACGTTCACGCGCGCTCTAAAGGAGGCGGCTGACGACATCAAGGAGGCAGTTGGGCTCCTCCTTAATCGCACAAGCTCGGAGGAGACGGCGAAGCTGTGGGAGGAGAACGGCCGTCTGAGGTCTGAGCTCGAGGACCTCAAGCGGGAGCTTGCCGCGCAGAGGGCGGAATGGCAGCAGAGGCGTCCTGCGACTACCAGTTCTGCTCCCGTCACTGCCCCGCCACCGCCGGCCCCATCGTCGTCGGTCCCTGCCCCTGCACCTGCAGATGTGGAGATCGAAAAGATCGTTCGCATCTGCATGCTGCAGTGTGGGGGTATGGTGAATGCCCGTCTGCAGGACCTGGAGTCGAGGCTCCTCCCGGCAGAGACTCTCCGGCCGCCGCTCGCTGCAGATAGGCGGAGGAAGGAGGAGCCCGCTAAGCCGGGCCCGACAGCCGGGAAACCCAAAGGGGCGAAAAAGCCCGGAAAGCCCGTGGAGGGCACGTCCGTGCCAACTTCCCGGACAGCTGCGCCCCCGCCGACCGCGCCTCCGCCAACCGCACCCTCGGCGACCGCACCCTCGGCGACCGCACCCGGGTCCACCATGGAGGCCTGGACGACCGTCGTCAAGAGGGGCCGCCGTAAGAGGAGGACGATGCCGCCGCCACCGGCACCCGCTGGTTCACCGGCACCGGCACCCAAGAAGGCTCAGGGGCCGCCTAGGGTCAGAGCCCCGCGCTCCGCGGCTGTAGTAATTACGCTGCAGCCCGGAGCCGTCGAAAGGGGCGTCTCCTATAAGGCGGTCCTTACGGAGGCAAAAGCCAAAGTCGCGTTGTCCGACCTTGGCATACCGTCCGGCCTCAGAATGAGGCCGGCGATGACGGGGGCGCGACTGCTTGAGGTGTCGGGTGCCTCTAGCGGCGAAAAGGCGGATATCCTGGCCGTCAAGCTGAGGGAGGTCCTCAACGCGGAGGACGTTCGGGTGTCTAGGCCGATGAAGACCGCTGAATTGCGCGTCGACGGACTGGACGACTCGACGACTCCGGCCGAGGTCGTGGCGGCCGTCGCCCAAGCCGGTGGATGTCCGCCCGAGGACGTACGAACGGGCGAGATACGCGTCGACGCTTCCGGGCTAGGCGCGATTTGGATGCGGTGCCCGGTGGCGGCGGCGAACAAAGTCGCCGATACTGGGCGTCTGTTGGTGGGGTGGGTTGCAGCGAGGGTGAAGCTGCTGCAACCCAGGGCCTTGCGGTGCTACCGTTGCCTCGACATTGGGCATGTCAGGGCACGGTGCACTTCCATAGACCGCAGCGAGCAGTGCTATCGCTGCGGTCAGGCCGGCCATAAAGCGGCCCAGTGCTCCGCGGCGCCGAACTGCAGCCTCTGTACAGCTGCAGGGAGGCCCGCTGGGCACAGGGCGGGCGGAAAGGCCTGTGGTGCGCCCGCCCAGAAAGGGAAGAGAAGGGATGCCAAGGCTGCCGGAGGCTCTTTACCCCCCCCTCAGCCTGGCTGCCCTTCGGCCGACTCTCGGCCTAGGAATGGTGCGGAGGGAATGGATTGCGCATAATGGCGTTCTACCATTTCCTCCAGGGCAATATCAACCACTCTGCTAGAGCTCAGGATCTCTTACTCCAGAGCATGGCAGAGTGGTCGATTCGTGTGGCTGTGGTCGCCGAACCGTACTTTGTCCCCCCCAGGGACAACTGGGTGGGAGACCTGGACGGTTTGGTGGCCATCATTGGCGGGGCTCTTGTCAGTCCGTCCCGAGGTCACGGCTGGGTAGCCGTCCTCGCGGACGGCATTGGCACGGTTGGTGCGTACTTCTCGCCCAACAAGAGTCTCGCCGACTTCGAGAGGTTCCTTGTCGAGTTGGGTGCCGTCGTGAACAGACTCCACCCTCGCCCGGTGCTGTTGCTGGGGGATCTCAACGCCAAGTCTGCGGCGTGGGGATCTCCTGTGACCGATGCTAGGGGCGAGGTGCTGGAGGAGTGGGCGGTCACGACTGGCTTGATCGTCCTAAATCGGGGCTCGGTGCACACGTGCGTGCGGCAGCGGGGCGGGTCTATAGTGGACGTCTCGTTTGCTAGCCCCGCTGTCGCGAGCCGTGTCCACGATTGGCGTGTCGCCTTGGGGGTGGAGACGTTGTCGGATCACCGGTACATTCGTTTCGACGTCTCCGCCCAGACCGCCGGCGGCCGCGGTCCGCCGGCCCCGCGAACAGACGGTCCGCGCTGGGCGCGTAAGCGCATCGACAGGGAGCTTCTCGAGGAGGCCGCTATTGTACAGGCCTGGATCCGGGAGTCGGCAACGAACGGACCCGTCGACGTCGAGCAGGAGGCGCTGTGGTTCCGCGGGGTGATGACGCAAATTTGTGACGCGTCCATGCCCCGGGTCCACGCACAGTCAGCAAGGCGCCAGGTGTACTGGTGGACCGCCGAGATCGCGCAGCTGCGCGTCGCGTGTGTAGCGGTTAGGCGCCGGTACACCCGATACCGGAGGAGACGTCGTCGGGTCCCTGACGAAGAAGCCGCGCTGTATGAGGTGTACCGCGCGGCGAAGGAGACTCTGTGGCTGGCCATCAGCGAGGCGAGGACGCGAGCCAGGGAGGAGATGCTGGAGACTCTAGACGGAGATCCGTGGGGGCGGCCTTATCGCGCGGTCCGAGGGAAACTTCGAGCCGCGGCACCCCCACTTACGGAGAGTCTCCAACCCGAGCTGCTGGAGGAGGTAGTAGCAGCCCTCTTCCCGGCAAGAGCGGAGCACACTCCGCCACCGATGGCTTTGCCCACAGCCGCAGAGTCTACAGAAGAGAACGCCATCAGCGTTCCAGGGGTGACACAGGCAGAGATGGGGGCAGCTGTGATGCGGCTCCGGGCCAAGAACGTGGCTCCGGGGCCCGACGGGATCCACGGCTGCGTGCTGGCCCTCGCTCTGAAGGAGCTTGAGCCCCAACTGAGAGGACTCTACACAGCGTGTCTTGAGCGGGGCCAGTTTCCCACGTTGTGGAAATCTGGTCGTCTGGTCCTGCTCAGGAAGCCGGGACGCCCTGCGGATTCGCCATCTGCGTACCGGCCCATAGTGCTGCTAGACGAGGTGGGTAAGCTGTTTGAGCGGATAATCGCAGCCCGCCTCGTCGGCCACTTGTGCAGAGAGGGGCCGGAGCTGGACGACAGTCAGTTCGGCTTTCGGCGTGGGCGCTCCACCATTCACGCTGTGTCGCGGGTGAGAGTCCTGGCGGAGGAAGCAGTGTCTCGGGGCGGGGTGATGTTGGCAGTGTCCTTGGACATATCCAACGCTTTCAACACCCTGCCCTGGAGTTGTATTCGGGAGGCACTTCAGTATCATCGGGTGCCTCCCTACCTTCGCCACATCGTTGGGGCTTATCTGTCGGAGAGGTGTGTCACCTACATGGGACGTGATGGCGAAAACCAGCACCGCATGTCGTGCGGTGTCCCGCAGGGTTCGGTCGTAGGCCCGCTCCTGTGGAACATCGGGTACGACTGGGTGCTGAGAAGCGAGCTTCAACCGGGCGTGGACCTGACGTGTTATGCTGATGACACGCTGGTCACTGCCCGGGGGAGCTCATACAGGGAGGCAGCGTTGCTAGCGACGGCTGCGGTCTCACAGGTGGTGAGCCGCATACGTCGCCTGGGCCTGGAGGTAGCCCTCAACAAGTCGGAGGCCATGGTGTTTCATGGCCCCCGGCGGGCGCCGCCGCCCGGTTCACACATCGTGGTCGGGGGGGCCCGGATCGCTGTCGAGTCTACCATGAAGTACCTGGGATTGGTGCTCGACAGCCGGTGGGATTTCGGCCCCCACTTCCGGCGGCTGGCGCCCAAGTTGTTGGGCGCGGCTGGGGCGCTGTCAACGCTGCTTCCCAATCTGGGGGGCCCGAGCGCCGCCTGTAGGCGGCTCTACATGGGGATCGTGCGATCGATGGCCCTGTATGGGGCCCCAATCTGGGCGACTGACCTGACGGCCGGTAGCATCGCAGTCCTGCGAAAGCCGCAGAGGGCGATGGCCGTCAGAGTCGTCCGGGGGTATCGCACGATCTCCTACGAGGCGGCCTGCGTACTGGCTGGATCCCCGCCCTGGGACCTGGAGGCGAAAGTACTCGCGTCGTTGTACCGGTGGCGCGAGGAAGCGCGGGCGCGAGGCGAGTGGCTGATGCAGCGCCATATGGAGCTGCGTCGGTCACAGCTTCGCGAGGTCCTGGTGGCGGAATGGCGGGACAGGCTTTCACGCCCTACCGCCGGCCTCGTCACTATCGAGGCGGTCCGGCCAGTACTCGAACACTGGCTCGGAAGGAGGCACGGCTCCCTGTCGTTTCGGGTGACGCAGGTGCTCTCGGGGCATGGTTGCTTCGGGAAGTACCTGTGTCGCATAAACAGGGAGCCGGACGCCCGGTGTCACCACTGCGTCGACTGCCGGGAGGACACGGCATGGCATACGCTGGCAGAGTGTGCCGCTTGGGAGGAGCCGCGCCGTGCCCTCATCTCAGAAGTAGGCGGTGACCTGTCGCTGCCGGCCGTGGTCGAGTCGATGGTCGGCAGCGAAGAGTCCTGGGACGCGGTGGTTTCCTTCTGCGAAGTCGTCGTCTCGCAGAAGGAGGCTGCGGAAAGGGAGAGGGAGATCTCGTCCACTCACCCGGCCCGCAGCAGGCGCACCGGGCGTCGGCGGAGGGCGGACAACGCGCTCTTCCAGCCCCCCTAAATGGGTCCAGGGGCGACGGACTCGGGGACGTCCGTAGCCCCCCATACACTAGGACCCGAGGTGGCGGCGCGTAGTGTTCCACGCGCGCCCCTTTTTTAGACGTCGCGGGGGGAGTCAAACACCTCACTCCCCCCCCCTGACCTGAGGAGGCCTGCAGCGGCGGGCCGGCACCAGCCGGGGGTTGCGGAAGGATCGTACGTTCCCGCGACCCCTGGCGTAGGTGTGAGATGGAACACCGGGGTGGTTTTTAGTCAGTAAGAGTCTGACAGACCCCGCCGCCCGCCCCAGAGCGGCGGACATCCATGAGGATTTTCCACCCCGGAAAAAAAAAAAAAAAAAAAAAAAAAAAAAAGGTTCGCTCAGGTTAGGTTCGCTCAGGTTAGGTTCGCTCAGGTTAGGTTCGCTCAGGTTAGGTTCGCTCAGGTTAGGTTCGCTCAGGTTAGGTTCGCTCAGGTTAGGTTCGCTCAGGTTAGGTTCGCTCAGGTTTTTTTTTTTTTTTTTTTTTTTTTTTTTTTATAACTTATCCCTGTGACTTTATCAAATTTCACAGACCTTATTATTCTACTTAAATCTACGCGTTATACAATTCAAACTCTACCCTTGTAGGGTCCTACACCAATTTTTTTACTACTGTGCTATCTCTACGTTAATACATTTTCTTTACAGGCGGTCTTTGTTTTGTGAGCATTCTGGAACCGCTTGTGCCTATCCTCTACTCTTCTGTTTTCGTATACATTTTCTTTACAAGGTGTATCTTTTTTAAGGAACATTTAGTACAATCCTTGTGCCTATTTCTACATCTATCGGTTTCCATTTTCTTTACAACTCTAGTTGTGCCTACTTTTGTTATCTTAATTCTTAACCTACTTATATTTACTTATTTCTATACATTCATAATTGTTCTTAGTTCTTTTTATTTACTATTTTGCCTTATCTTTACTACAGTGGTATATTTTTACAATATATATTGTAGCAAATGCTTATTCACTTTTTGTTTCTATATATTACAATGCTGATTATTTTTATACAGTACTCTAAGAATTTTTCACGAGTGAGTTTATCACTAAGTAGAGTCTCTAGGTTTTCCATTTTTAACTGTGTATCTATTCTCTGCTGCAAATCGTACCTGTCCCTATGATGCACCGGGCAGTCCAGCAATAAGTGGAATATCGTTTCCGCAGTATCAGGATCACAGACACATGCAGGACTCTCCTTGCACTTGAAACGGTGCAAGTACTGGGAGAGCCCCCCATGTCCCGTGAAAACCTGTGTTAACAAGCCCGCTGGTCTAATACTCCTAACCACTCTGTATGCGTCTATGGCATCCGGGAGGAACACTCTCGTTACGGAGGCCGTGTCACCCGACTTGTACCTCCCATTCCACTCGTCAAGGGAGTCCTTCCGGATTATCCGTTTGACGAATGAGACAGGAACCCGGTCATAGTCGGGTCTCCTCCGGCTCGAGAGTGCTGCCTCTTTCGCAAGCTGATCAGCGCGTTCGTTACCTATTAGACCCACATGCGCCTTCACCCAATAAAAGCTCACAGTTTTCCCTTGGCTGAAGGCCTTTTTCAGGTTTTCGCGCGTCTCTACCGCCAAAGGATGCAGGGCACTGTAGTTCGTAATGGTCTCCAGGGCCGATCTTGAGTCACTGTAAATGCAGCAATCTCTATCCGGACGCTTCAGGGCCTCCTTTGTGGCTCTGCATATGGCGAGGATTTCTGCTTGGTATACGGTGCAGTACGCGGCTAAACTAAGCTTGATTGTCTTGGTCTCTGTTTCGCCCTCCCATATGGATAACGCGGCGCCGACCTTGCCCTCAAGCTTGCTGCCGTCGGTGTAGATTTTTACCGCCTGCCCGTTGCTATTATCGACCTGTGCTTGAGTAGTCAAGCTTTCAAATTTTATCTCCACATGCAGAGCTGGATGTGGAATCTCCGCAAATTCCACCACACGTTCGGTCTCCCGGTCTCCAAGCACTAGCCGGGATGACCCTCTCCTTGCTTCGTACAGTGCGGCTGCTTCCTGTATTCGGAGGTCGAGAGGCAGTATCCCAGCCAGTACCAGTGCCGAGTTCAGAGAGACCGTGCGGTAGGACTTGCACAGTTTCTGTGCGAAGCCTCTTTGTACTGCATTCAGTGCCTTCTGCGTTCCGATTTTATTGGCTGCCGGTGCCCAAGCGCCTGCAGCGTACAAGATAACTGGCTCTACCACTGCCGTGTAAATTATACGGATGACGTCCGGATGCAGTCCCCAGCTCACTTTTGCGGCCCTGGATAACTGTTTGTACAGGTTTACCGCCTTTTTGCAGACTTTTGCAATATGGGTATTAAAAGTCATCCGGTCGTCCAGAGTCAGCCCCAGAATCTTGATTTCCCTCGACATTCCAATGCCGATCCCCCCCATAGTCAGGAGCGGGGTGTCGTACTTAAGCTTGCGCGTCAGCACCATAGCACAAGTTTTGTGTGGCGCAAACTTCAGCTTGTTCCGGACTCCCCACTCCTGAACATAGGTGAGAGCGGCATTGGCCTGTCTCGAGACCTCCAAACCCGTATCTCCGCTGAACACCATCACCACGTCATCCGCATACGCATGACAGTATACTCCGTCCTTTTCCAGACCGTGTAATAGGGGATCGAGCAGCAAATTCCACAATATCGGGCCGCCAATGGATCCCTGGACGCAACCTTTCTGGGTGTTTCTGGTGTGTTCCTCCCCGGCATATCTCAGTCGGATTTTTCTGCTGTCGAGATAACTATCGAGTAGCCTCCTTAAATTGACCGGACACTTTTCCTCAGCCAGTCTGACCTTGATAGCTGGCCACCAGGCGCTATCGAAGGCCCCCTCTATATCCAGTGAGACTAGGGTTACGAGTTTTTTCTGCTCTATATTCCCCTTAATATGGTTCACCAGGTTATAGAGGGCGTCCTCGGTGCTCCTTTGTGGCATAAAGCCGTACTGGCGAGTACTAATCCGCGGTACTAGGTGCCACCTGATCCTTGCTACCACCATCTTCTCCAGGATCTTGCCCAAGACTGGTAGCAAGCCGATCGGCCTATATGCCTTGGGATTCTGATAATCGTCCTTGCCCGGTTTTCTTAATACCACCACCGTGGCCTCCTTCCATATGTCCGGGAAGTGACCTATCTCTAGGCACTTGTTGTACAGGGCAAGGAACGCGTCTAGACTCCTGGAGATTGCTCGACTGCAAATGTCCGCCGTGAAGCCATCCGCTCCAGGTGCCTTCTTTGGATTTAAACTCTCAGTCGCGGTCTTTAGCTCCTCTATCGTAAACGGCGGATCATAAACTTCATCATGACTCGGGGCGTTTACTTGCTTGGCAAGCTGTCTTGTTTGGCGATGTTGTGAGTTATCCTTCTCTTCGGAGTCCTCAGGGTAAAATGTTTCTGCTAAAAGGGTTGCCGATTCTTTTGGGTTTAGAAACACACCGTCCTTTTTAAGGGTCAGATCCTCTTGACGTTTGGCGGTCTTACCGATCACTCTGTATATCCCTTCCCATACTCCTTCTTTGTCTTGCTTTTGGCAAAAGGTCTTCCAACCTGCTATTTGGGCTTTCTTGGCTTGGCATTCGTATTTTTCTTTTGCTTGCAGGTACTCATTGTATACTTTTTCTTTACGGTCGTTTGCTGCGTTGCGTATTCTTCGCTTTTTTGTGGTGACCTCGTTTTTCATGAGTGCGAGCTCCTCTGACCACCATGGCATAGTAAATTCTGTGTTTGTTGCCTTGGGCGGCATACTGTCGCTACAGGCTGAAGTAATGCCTTTTGTAATTGTCTCTGCCATGTTATCCAGTTGTTGTTTAAACTCGACTCTACTTATTTCAGTTGCGTTGATATTTTGTTCCGCTTGGAATTGGTCCATTTTCTCAATGAAAATGTCCCAATTTGCCTTCTTAGTGTTGTAGAGTCGAGTGGTCCTTTGGATGTTGATTCCTTTTCCTTTCTGTAAACGAACCTGAAAAAGAATCGTATTGTGGTCCGAGCTCGTCACTCCCTGGTCTACTCTCCAGTCTTCCACGAGTCCTAGCATGTCAATCGAACAAGCTGTTAAGTCAACGAAGCTGCTATATCTCGTGTTGCCCCTTACCGTGTCAAATGTGGGTATATCTCCATTGTTGAGTACCTGCATTTCCGACTCTTCCAAGGTCCCAGACATTTCTACACCCCTGTTGTCGTTTACGATGCTTCCCCACCAGGTATTCTTAGCATTGGCATCGCCTCCAATGAGCAGTTTTCTTGGCCCAAGTTTCCCCATGATCCCTCGTATTTGAGTCATGTATGGCTCTATGGGCTGGTCTGGTTCGAAGTAAAAAGAGACTACAGCAATTTCCCAAGCTTTGGACCGGATCCTCACCACAGCGATGTTGTTTGTAGTGAGTTCTGGGCACTGTATGACGTCCAGGTTGTGATCGAAAACGATCACGGCCGCTTTCACAGTCCCTCTTCCATCGTCCTCGCATTGGTATACTCGCACTCCTCGGTAGCTCTTCATCCTTCGAATCCCGCCGACATACGGTTCCTGGACCAAAGCGAAAGCAATCTTTCGGTCGGTGGCTTCCATCATGAGCTCGTTTGTTGCCAACTCCTTTCTTTGGAGATTGGCTTGTGCTACTGCGTATCCTCTGGTGAGGTTGCCTGCCCTATTATCCGTATCGTTGCCCTTAGCAGTAAGCGACTCTCGCTCTCGCCATTGCATCCCATTTTCTGCGCACAGTACATTCGTTGCTAAATGCATTGTGTTCGGTACTGGCATGTTTTGCTTGCGTGCAGTTCACGCATGATGGGGCTGCTCCAGCGATCCATTCAGGGCACTCTGATCTGATGTGAGGGCCGCCGCAGTGGCTGCACTTATTTATGGTTTCCTTGCAGAAACGCTTGCTATGACCATACGCTAGGCAACATGTGCATTGGACCAGTGGTGACTGGTCTTCGACTTTGATGCGCTGGATGTCAATGTGTATGGCTCCTTTGTGCAGAGTTCTATTCCAGAGTTGCGGCGACACTCTCAGAATGACGTGATTTGTGTGGGGGTTTCTCGTCTTCCTCCTGTAGGCTATTTCTACCCTATCTTCGTCGCTCTTCAGGTCTTTAAAGAGGTCTGTGTTTTGCTTTTTGAAAGCACTTAAGATGTCCTCGTCAGCGTTATAGCTAAAGACATTCCTCAGAGCTATCAGTGGATCTTTATTTTTCATATCCTCCACTAGGAGGTTCCCTCCCACACTCAGCCTTTCTTTGACCTTTTGCCTATCTTCCTGTGTTCTGCACCCCACTATTACTTTTCGGTCTCTGGCCTTTCTGACTCTGTCCACTGTTACAAAGCCATCTTTTGCGTTCACCGCTTTCCTAATTTTCTCGATTACCTCGTCCCCAGTTTCCAGCTGATCGGTCGAGGTTACCGCGATAGAGTGAAGAGCTGTGTGCGCAGGAATAGATATTTTTGGTGCGGTGGCTGCAACATTAGCATAAGTGAGTCTATTCTCTACAATTTGTCTCCCTGTTTCTAGCTCTTTCTTTAATTCCTCCATTTTGAGGTTATTTTCTTGGATTAGCTTTGCGTGTTGCTCTATTACCTGAGTCAGATGGCCTTGCTTTTCTTCTCCATTATCTTCCTGCATTATCTGCTCTGTCTGTCTCCTTTCTATTGCTTTATTGTTATCTGTTCTTAATGTCGATTTCGCGTTTTCAGCCTCCTTCACCAGTTGGAACAATCGTTCCACCGCCTGTGTGACGTCCGTCTTAATGTCAGCCCGTAAGTTGCGGGATTCTCCCAAAGCTGTTTTCGCCTTCCTGATGCAGGCGCGTGCTTCCGTCACTCTGTCGGCGTATTCCCTTTTTTGTTTCGGGGATATATTTACCGCCTCTGCGGACATCCTGCGTACTGGTGGTTTGGCTTCGATTGCGCCAGTCCTTATTTTTAACTTTAACTGTGTTGGTGGTATTGTTTTATGTGGCGAGTTTGAGGATTTTTGCGTGTTTTCCGGCGCCTCACATTCTTCTATACTCTTCCTCACATTTGAGGGTTGCGTCGGTGCCGTCGAGGGACCAGCCCTCTCGTCATCATTGGGAGATCCGTGGGTATCCGTCATTTTCTTAAGCGGAGTTCTAAATCCAAACATTTCAATTGGCCACAGGGACGCGTCGTTATTTCCGTTAATATGCTCTTTACGAACTTATTCGTAAGTGTAAAATAAAGTAAAATTAAATATTTTAAAATAAAACGCTCTATTTAGAGTCCGTCCTTATATTATTATTAAAGTTTTTTGTCAAGCTGTACAGAGAAAGTCAGCGTCAGTACTTTTCCATAAAAAACTTACACTTCCCAGAGACTCTACCTAGAGACGCTCTCTCTGTGAAGAGCTTTTGTCTAAAATATCTGTACCGTGGGAAACAGGAGGAGTCAGATAAATAATATGTATATTTGTTAAGTTAACTTGATGAGGGGGCGCTATTCCAGGTTTTCTGTGGGGCCAAAAGAGAGGTCTTTTCCTCCCGATTCTGGGGAGCCCAAACACGGATGGTCTACGATGCCTGGTTCCAAAGTTAGCGCCCGGGGGGGTGAAGTATCCCAAGAGGGGAACGGGGAGGGGGGGAGGGGGTATAAAAATGGGGGTCACTGGGTAGTCAAAGGTGGGTTTCGTATTATACTTACATACATATACATATAATATATCTTACTATTATGGGGTCTAGAGTATGGGGGTCGAGGGAGTAAATGGGGGTCAAGGAAGTAAATGAGGGTCGAGAGTGGGTTTCGTTTTATACGTATTATAATTTAACATAACATATATGGTATTTCTTAGTAATATGGGGTAAAAATGTATGGGGTCAAAAAGGGGGTCAAGGGGGCTTATCTAAGTATAGGTTCTAGATGAGAGGGGGGTTATAGGGGGGGGGAAAATTTGCTCAAAATTTTGATATTTCCAGCCGTTTCCGAGATAAATGGGGGAAGACTAATTTCAGGCGAGGAAGGAGGGGGGGGGGGGTTTGGTGAGCTGGGCTTCAGAGTATATACGTATATCTGTGCAGTCGTGCAGAGATGAAGTTGAGGTCGGGGAGGGATATGGTAGGTGATTTTAGGGGGGTGGTGGGGTGGGGGGGGTATTTGGTGGGTTAGGACATGCACATTGACACCGTGACAGAAAAATTTTGGTTCGCGGAGAATATTTATGCAGGTGAGCGGAGAGGGGAAGGGAATATTATATGATACGTAGGGGGGGGAGGGAAGTGAGGGGGTTTACCTTGAGGGGTTATGAAATATGGATAAATACAGTAGTGGTAACAGTGTTCCACCGTCTCCGCGGAGCTTGTTTATGAGGGGCGAGAGTGGAAGGGGGGAGGGGGGTAAAAATGTATAAAATTAGCAGTTTAATTAAATAAAAAAGGGGGTCCGGTGGGGGGTGGCTAGGACAGTGTTGCTATATATCTATAGGGTGGTGTTAAAAGTGGGCTAACTCGCTCCGTTTCCGAGATACAGGCGTTCTAAAGTATTTAAAAGTTCCGGGTTCGATTCCCCGTTGGTGAAAAACAATTTTTTAGGGTTATCTGGGGTTCTATAAATGCTAGGTACGCGTGCGAGGTGTCAAAAGACGCGTCTTTATGCGACCT